>JAKSZU010000007.1:167628329-168038645 GCA_026018925.1 Tupaia tana
AAAGGTTCACCTGGACCCAACACGCCCAAAGAGAACTATGGCTAACAATTTGATGTGTAACCTCTGACTTATCTGTGTGCATGCCCTAACATTTCCTCTGTACAGAGACGAGACGATAATACTCGTCTGCATCTTGACTTCAGATGTTAATTCACCTCCCTGTGTTTGAAGTCTGCAGCTTATTCCAAAAGATTGACCGATTTAACTGCATAAAAATCAATCCACTGAAAATGGTCTAACAAATAGAAACACGTTTGTGCTGAGTTTCTGATCAGCATAGCTTTATTCAGCAGTTTCTCTGCCACTGGGATCATGACAGACACGAGCAGGCCCCAAGTGCAGGCTCACCTCAGCCCCGGGCCGGCGTCGGGTCTGCAGGCCGGTGCTGGAGGCAGTAGTCCCTCCTCCTGGTGCAGATTCCAACCAGTGTGGTGACGGGCACCCTCAGGTGACTGAATTTACACCGTAGTCAGCTTCCACGTAAGGAACAGGAGAGTTCTAGCTGTGTGTGTATGGACTGGGCTAGCTCACACGTGTGTGTGCATGTACTGGGCTAGCTCACACGTGTGTGTGTATGTATTGGGTTAGCTCACGTGTGTGTGTATTTACTGGGTTGGCTCACACGTGTGTGTGTATGTACTGGGCTAGCTCACACATGTGTGTATATATGTACTGGGCTAGCTCATATGTGTGTGTACATGTACTGGGATAGCTCACATGTGTGTGTGTATTTACTGGGCTAGCTCACACATGTGTGTATGTGTGTGTATGTACTGGACTAGCTCACACACGTGTGTATATATGTACTGGGTTAGCTCACGTGTGTGTATGTATTGGGCTAGCTAACACATGTTTGTGTATTTACCTGGCTGGCTCACACGTGTGTGTGTATGTACTGGGCTAGCTCATATGTGTGTGTGTATATGTACTGGGCTAGCTCATATGTGTGTGTACATGTACTGGGCTAGCTCACACTGTGTGTGTGTATTTACTGGGCTAGCTCACATGTGTGTGTATGTGTGTGTATGTACTGGACTAGCTCACACGTGTGTGTGTATATATGTACTGGGCTGGCTCACACGTGTGTGTGTGTATATTTACTGGGCTAGCTCACACGTGTGTGTGTATATATTTACTGGGCTAGCTCACACGTGTGTGTATGTACTGGGCTAGCTCACACGTGTGTGTGTGTGTGTGCGTGATTTATTGTTTCACAAATGAATATAAGCTTGGAAGAAACACCACAGAAGAATCTTAAAGAGTTAGCAAAGCGTTTTAATACATCTCACAGAACGACACCCTAGGGGCAGCAGTGTGAACACAGGAGGGAGGCGGCGTGCGAGCCGTCAGAGTGGCAGTTCTCGAGGGCACAGTCTAAGGCTTTGTCGGGAAGGAGATTCCTACAGGCGTCAGAACACTCAGCACCTTAGAGGATGTGTGTCACTTTAAAACAAACATCGCTTTCTGGTAGAATTCTGGACCATCACTCTCTTGGGCAGAGGGAGAGCAGGAGTCTGCTTGGAGCCTGGAGTGGGTGGTGAAGCGGCTGCGTCTCCCACAGGAGAGATGTGATGGAGCGTGAGCCAGGAAGGGGCTCCTGCGACTGTGCAGCCTGGGCCGTGAGGTTCCGTAAAGAATAGCCCCGTGGATCCTACCGACCTGAAAACTCGGTCTGCTAGTTTAGTTAATAGCGCTTCCTTATGGTATCATGTGTTTCTCTTAAAATCGAGGAAGAGTGAAAAGTCAACCTTTTCAGGAATAATGAAAACAGTGATCTGTCCATAAAATTAAACCATACTTATTTATATTTTTACATTGACTGCTAGAAAACTGAGATCTGAAGATAACAATCACAGTGGCCAATTTTGCCTGGCTTTTCAGTACATTATTTTCCTCTTTTTAAAATATTCTTTTGTCTTTCCGTTTTAGTATAAGCATTCTCCTATTTTCTTTGAGAAGCTAGCCAGATGTGATTTAGAAATAGTCTAAAATGATACCTGTGAAAATATGTGCAGACCCTGAGGTGAGAAGGGAAGTGGAAGGTAAATGAACAGTCTTGACAGACCCGGTGAGACAGAACAGTGTGTTGAGAACATGGTCTCTTTGGAGGCCTGAATCCCGGAAGCTGCTGTGGGCAGAGGCAGTAATTTGGGGGTTCATATGGGAGGTCCTGAAGAAAGAACAGATTAGACAAGGAGTGGTGGTGGCCGCCAATCACTTATGAAGCTGCAGTATTTTCAGACAATTTCTTATCGCTACTCACCCCCCGTTTTTGTTAAGATATGGTTGACAAACGTAAATCGTATACCCTCCCCCTGTGCAGCACATTACCATGATGTACACTGCACAGTGGTTAAATCAAGCTAGTTAGCATATCTGGGCCCTCACGTACTTACCCCCCCTTTTTGTTGTGAGAGCATTGAGGGTCCACTCTCTTGGCAGTTTTCAAGTGTATATGATTAATGATCTACCACACTCTCTCCTCTTGTCTAACCGAAACATTGTACCTTGTGACCAGTCTCACCCCAATCCCCACACCTGTCCTGGTAGCCAACATTTTCATCTCTGCTTCTGTAAATCAACTGCCTGAGATCATGTGGAACTTGGCCTTCTGTGCCTGACTTATTTCACTCAGCATAACTTCTTCCTGGTCCATCCATGTCCTAAAGTGAAGGACTTTCTCCTTCTTCATGGATGAATAGTATTCCATTGTGTGTCTATATCACATTTTTAATCTATTCACCCATCAGTGGACACTTATTTTCTGGTCAATTCCAAGTCTTGGCTATTGTGCATAATGCTGCAAAAAATAAAGGAGTGTAGATATTTCTTCAACATACAGGTTTTATTTCCTTTGGATATTAACCAGAAGTGGAATTCCTATATCATATGATAGTTCTATTTTTTGATTTTTGAAATGCCTTCATACAATTTTCTATATTAGCTCTACAAATTTATATTCCAACCAACAGCAGGCAAGAGTTTCCTTTTCTCCATATTCTCACATCTTTTATCTTTTTGACATTAGCTACTTTAGAAAATATTTATTTAATGTTATTATTATTTAAATTTGCCATAGGGCATATGCACTCACCAGAGAGAAAGAGAAAGAGAGAGAGAGAACAAGAAAGCAAGCTGCTGAGTCCAGGACTCAAACTGCAGTCAGCCATGTGAGAGTCCAGTGCCTTAGCCACAACACTACCTGCTGGCCCCCAAGAATAGTTGTTTTCTAACAAGGGTGAAGTAATATTTCATTGTTGTTTTAATTTGTGTTTCCCCAATGATTAGTAATGCTGAGTGTTTCTTTGTGTATGTTTTATTTTGAGAATGTCTACTCAGGTCCCTTACTCATTTTTAAATCAGGTAATTTGCTTTCTTACTATTGAGTTGAGTTCTTTGTACATTTTGAATATTTACCCCTTGCCAGATAGTTTGCAAATATTTTTTCACATTTCATAGGTTGTTTTTTCACTTTGTTGATTGTTTCCTTTGTTGTGCAGTGTTTTAGTTTGATATCGTGTTTGTCTATTTTTGCTTTAGTTGTCTATGTTTTTGGGGGTCATGTCCAAAAACATTGACCATGGAGCTTTTCTTTCATGTTTTCTTCAAATAGTCTTACAGTTTCAGGTCTTAGGTTTAAGTCTTTAATCACTGTTAAGTTGCTTCTTGTATGTGGGGTAATATAATGTTCCAGCTCTTCCTTCCCATCCGCTGGCCAGTTTTCCCAGCACCATGTATTGAATATGCTGTTCTCTCCTTATTGTGTATATTGGCAGTAAGTGCTTGAGTTTATTTCTGGGGTCTCTACTCTGTCCCATGGGTTCACATGTCTGTTCTAAGCCAATGCTATGCTGTCAACCCCCTCTTTAAACAGAAGTTGTTATCTTGCTATCTTTATACACACACACACACGTGTGTGTGTGTGTGTGTGTGTGTATATATATATATATAGAGAGAGAGAGAGAGAGAGAGAGAGAGAGAGAGGGAGGGAGGGAGATGATTGGCTGATATATGGATAGTTATAGAGAAAATGAAACTGAAACATACTGAGGTTCAGGAATTTTCAAACTTAAATAGTTAATAATCTCGAAGGTCATTGAATCCAGGTCTTTCTATCTTGCCTTTTGCATTTTTGGCAGAATATACACACAAATCTTTCTTATCAGAGTCCAGGAACTAGGCACAAAAAGAACCAGAGGCCCAGGCTAGGAGAGAAAATCAGGAAGTAGACTGTAGGAGGAGGAATGGTTTCCACACTCTCAAGGGCAGGCCTACCCCTGCTTAAACAAATGACGAAATACTGATTAGCCTCGAAAGGCTGCCAAACCCAGCCTGGCTGATTTCGGGGCTGTACCGTGAGGCCATCTGTGCCACCCTGCACTCCACCGTGGAAAGGCATCTGTGCCCAGCAGCGCCTCCCTCTGTCCCTGTACTGCCACTTGCCACCTGTCCTTCCCAAGCTTTCCTCTCTGCAGCAGTTCCCTCTGATGATGAAATATTTGACTCTACTCTTTTCTTAAGTCACCTTGAAAAAAAATGCCCTGAAACTTTTCAAATTACCAATCTAAGTTTTGGCTTTTCCTGATCTCTAAGTTTTCTTCCCTCTCTTTTTTTCATCTTCTTTTTAAATTAATTTCCTTACCTATTTACATACTTATTTTGCAATAACTCAAAATATGTCCCACTTATTACTCTGTTTTTGGAACTGATCACCTGAAGTTCTGCATTAGCAACTCACCACCAAAGGTAAAACCCTCTCACCACCTCCCTGGTCTCCCCGTAGCATCCCAGCCTTCAGTCTGCTCCTCCTGCACCAGGCCCAGGCCCCTGCCTCCCCTGACTCCTCTACCCTCTTACTGCTCGTCCATCTTTTTCATCAGCCCTTAATCTTAGGTAGGGAGCCTTTGTAACATTACCAGATCTGGACTTCAGAGAGGTTTCCAAGATTCTCTACTTGGTCCTGTGTATTTATTTATTTAAGAGGTATTTGCTATAAGGCATGTACGTTCGCCAGAAAGACAGAGAGACAGAAAGTGAGAAATCACCCCCCAGGGGAGATGGTCACACCACAGTCCCCTTGCCTCCATTCTCCTGTTGGGATCTTGGGTGTGCATGCACATGCAGCCGGCATGAGTTTAAGCCGCCGGGTCCAGGACTCAAAACACAGTCAACTACATGGGAGTCCAGCAACATAGCCATTACACCAACTGCTGGTCCCAATATATATATTTAAAGAAACCGAAATCCCAGGGCCAGCAGGTGGCATAGTGGTTAAGGGTGCCAGACTTCCACATAGCAAACCATGGTTCGAGTCCCGGGCATGGTGGCTTGCTTTATCACTTTCTTTCTCTCTCTCTCTCTCTCTCTCTCTCTTTCTCTCTCTCTTTCCCTCTGGTTAAACTAAAATAAATAAATAAAGTTAAATAATTCTTTTTTTTTTTTAAAAAAAAAAAGAGAACAGAAAAGAAACCGAGAGGTGAGATGCTGTACCCTAGGCCACAGACTGACTGCTCCCGCGTCGTGCGGCCACACATCTTGGTTTCTGAGTGTGCGTGGTGACTCACGTCCTGTGCACCAGCTGGCCTCTTATCTGTCCTCTCCAGACCACATCAATGGGGTCCATGGCCTCAGACCTCTTCTCCGAGGGGTGGATGTCCTCCTGCTGGACACCCACCAATAGGGCACCTCCAATATGCCTTTGAACACCGAAACTCACCACCATCTGCCCCTGCCCTAGGGCAAAGAGTCAGACTACTCTGAGGGGAAGGGCTGTGGACTGAGAAAGGACAGTCAGGCAAAGGCAGGGGTCAGGTGGAGCCAGCATCTCTGCTGAGGAGGCTGTGGCCCCGGGCCACTCTGTGCTCATTCTTAGCGGGGCGGCGAAGCCATGTGCTTCAGCTGTGCAGCGCCTGGTGGTTCTGCACAGCCTCTCCTGGCTGGGCCCTGGTGCTCAGGTGGCTCCTGCCCAGCAGTGAGGGGAATCTTTGCTGAGAGCTCTCACATGCCCCGCAGAGACTGCAGAGACTGCATCCACTTTAAGGCACTCTGCAGCCGCCTCCCCGTCACACCTTCCCCCACACCTCGCCTCTTGCACCAGCTGCTCACTTCGAAGCCATCCTTGGTGCTCAGACTCGAGCCCTCTGACTCCTTCCTTCCCACCCTCTCCCTGCAGTCCCCAAGTCCTGATAGGGCTCCCTTCTCTGTTGTCTCAGCACCTTCCTGGACACTCTCTCCCCTCTCCTCGGCACACTCCTGCCCGTCCCTGCTTCCAGTCTCTGTGGCCCTTAGCTACTTTAATAAGGTCAGTCACTGTGGTCTCGCTTGCACTGACCTCGGGCCACTCCCTGCTCTGTGCTGTGGGCACTTCTGTTCTGTGTGCTGGGTTCCGGTGGAGGTTACTCCACTTCCCAAGTGTGCTCTCCCAGGTGTGGCTGTGGCAATCCTACGGGTATCTGGGAGGCCAATTTCCCCAAGGAAATGCATCTTCCCTGAAGCTCACTCCATCAGGACGTGATCGTCATGTTTGTCACATTTGCTGTCCTTGTTTGCACTTGAAAATTATGTACAAACAGTCATTTCCTTCAGGTTGGAGCTACTTAGCAGGAGAAGGACTTGAAGTCGGGCTTACACCTGGCTCACCTGGTAGACGGACGCCGTCGGGCAGCGACTCCGAGTGCTGTCCTCGGGTGCCCTGAGGCCACGGTGCTGGGCACGCCCTGGGTACCTGTGCTCGTCTCTGTTACAGTTCTTTCGCAGAGAACTCTGAGGTCCCAGGGCTTTTGGGGTGCCTCAGCAGTGAGCAGCGGGCGTCCCTGCAGGCGTGTGTGTGCAGGCAGGACGGTCACCCGTGACCCCGCCTTTGGAGAGGCGTGGTCCTCGCAGACTTCCAGCCTGTGGCTCCCTCCTCACTCAGTCTGATAGCCAGTACCTTTTTTTTTGTCACAGGACTTGCATGCTTGCCAGAGAGACAGAGATAGTGAGAGGGAAAGCAAGGAATCACGCCCATGGGGGGTGGCCACGCCATAGTCCCTTCTCCTCCATCGTCCGAGGATGTTGGGGTGCACACACACACGCCCGGTGTGATTTCCAAGTCGCCAGGTCTGGTATTCAAACTGCGGTTAGCTGTGTGGGAGTCCATTGCCTTGGCCACCACACTGTGTGCTGGGCCCGTGTTAAAGTTGTCAACGTTGGTTGGTTATCCGCTGCAGCGAGTGGCTCTTCTGAGGGAATTTACCGACCCCCAGAAAGATTTCAACCACAGGGATTTTGAGTGATGTTTTCAAAACTGCAGCCCGGGATGCTCTGGGGTGGTTGCTAAAAATGCAGTCTTGGGGACTGACGCAGAGCAGCTCAGAGTGAGGACAGGCAGGCCTGTGGGTCTGCATTTAAAACACAGACCTGGGTGGTGCTTCTGTGCAGGGGTAGGGGACAGCCCTATTTCCTAACGAGAACTGGAAAGAGAAAGAGACAATGGCACGTTTCCGTTTCTTCCCGAGATCATTAATAACTTGGATTGGCGAGGGCCCTCATCTCAGCCGTTCCCTCCATGAGATGAACCCATTCAAGTCAGGGTGTTTGTCAGGGGAGCGGTGCTCCTTCCACTGTTGCTGAAACCCTTGGGCAAGGATTGGGTGGGTTCCCAGTTGTAGACCGAAGTGCTCCTGTGGGTGGGCCTGTCGCGTGCAGGGACTGTGTACCCCCCGTCTGTGAGAAGCAGCTGACATTCACGTGTGCGGCAATGGCCTGTGCCTCAGATGTGGGTCTCAGCGTCTTTGTTTCTGGGGCCGCCATGAACACCCGTGCCCTTGACATGTGGGTGCCACGCTGAGGGGCTATGTTTGGAGCAAGCCCGTCACATATGGTGTTGGTGTGACACCGGGACTCTGGGCAGGAGCTTGGGACTGGCCAGCACGCGGCCGCTGTGTCGCCCTGAGCTCTAACACTGCACGTGGGCCGAGCCTGCCCAACCGCGCACCCATGAAGGTCTGGGGAGGTGGTCGAAGGGGCGGACAGTGCAGCGGATACCCCAGCGCATCGCGGGCCCCTGAGGATGTATACTCCCGGGCACCGCTGCATCCCCAAGGACGGATACCCTCTGCGTACCGCCGCGCCCCCGAGGACGGATACCCCCGAAACTGCATTCCTGAGACTCGGCCCTCGCTGCCGCGCAGTTCCCGGTTTGCTGTCTGCCCGGCTCCGCTGCTGCAGCTGCTGGTCCACAAGTCTGTCCCCGCCTGCTGGGCCCTGCCCGGGGTACAGAATGAAGGATGCCCACTCGAGGTGCTGCCTCCCGGGCCTGGACCCGGCAGAGTCTGCAGGACTTAGGCTGGGACCTGCTTTCCAACGAGCCTGCCCTGAGCCTTTCGGGGTCCAGACTGTGGCCGGTTAGATGGTGAGCGTCCTGAGGCCTTCCCCACTCCTGTAAACTGCCGTCTTAGACCTTTCTCTCAGAAGACCCCTGTTTTCAGGAAAGAGCAGCCTGCCTGCCGTCCCGTCTCCCCACAGGGGCAGCCATCAGTTCCCCTGGACAGAGCCAGCCCAGAGTTCTCAGTGGAGCCCCTGACTGAGAGGCGGCGGGCCAGGCCCTAAGGCGGGGTGGAGGGCGTGCCTGTGGCCTCCGTGTTTGAATCAGGCCCCTGCTCACACCCCGCAGTGCTTTCAGTGGGCTGCCCACCCTGGTCTTGCAGGAGGAGGGCGAGGGGGAGCCCCTCTGTAGGTCAGGGGATGTGTGAGGGGTGCAGCTTCCTGCTCTAGTGAGGTTGGAGCGGTGCCTGCAGGGTGGGGTGGGACTGTCACCTGTCCTGTGAGGGCCCCGCGAGTGCGCTGTGAGGCTTGTGCAGACCAGTATGTGGCCGTGCAAAGTTGGCCCCCATTTCAGAACTGAACGTGGCCCCTCCAGCCATGAGGAGCCCCCTCTCCTTCTCAGCAAGGATTAAGAGGCTTACCATGTCTTTGCAGACCCAGGACCGGACCCCGCGTTCCCTGCGAAACCAGCCCCGACCCTGCAGTCCTGCCCTGGCTCCGGGTTTCCGGGAAGCTGGGACCAGTGGCAGATGCTGCCCCGACTTCCCAGGCAGCAGACATGATCACCAAAGGCAGTCGGGCCCAGGAAAGGCTGTGGGACCAGGACCGTGGCAGGGTCCTGCCCTCCGGCGTGCTTACACCCCACAGAGCATGCAGCTGTGAAGAAACCTCTCAGCCAGGTTGTTCTGGGCCTCGGGTGACGGGGCCAGATCCTCCTGGAGGGACTAGGAATTCCTTCCTTTAAGGAAAAGTGAAAATTCAGGAGAGTCCTTCATGGACCAGAGAGACCCAAAGCAGCGGAGATGGTCCTGGTGACGCGGGACCTGCCCTCCCAGGGACACCTGCTGTCTGCTGGGACACTGCCCCGCCAGGCCCTGCCCTCCCAGGGACACCTGCTGTCTGCGGGACACTGCCCCGCTGGGCCGTGCCCTCCCAGGGACACCTGCTGTCTGCGGGACACTGCCCCGCCAGGCCCTGCCCTCCCAGGGACACCTGCTGTCTGCGGGACACTGCCCCGCCAGGCCCTGCCCTCCCAGGGACACCTGCTGTCTGCTGGGACACTGCCCTGCCAGGCCCTGCCCTCCCAGGGACACCTGCTGTCTGCGGGACACTGCCTCGCTGGGCCGTGCCCTGCACCTCTGTGTGCTTGGAACACGTTACAGCCCAGCTATACACACACACACACACACACACATGCACACACAGTTCTATACAGCTACACACATACGCACATGCACAGGTCTACACAGCTACACACACAAAAACACGCACACACAGTTCTACACAGCTATACACGTACAGGTCTACATAGCTACACACACATGTACAGGTCTACACTATTACACACATGCACAGATCTACACAGCTACACACACATGTATACAGGTCTACACAGCTACACACACATGCACAGGTCTACACAGTTACACACACAGAGGTCTACGCAGCTACACACACATGTACAGGTCTACACAGTCACACACACACACATGCACAGGTCTATACAGTTACGCACACGGAGATCTACACAGCTACACACACTGTACAGGTCTACACAGTTACACACACATGCACAGGTCTACACAGTTACACACACACACAGGTCTACACAGATATACACACACACGGAGGTCTACACACACAGGTCTACACACACAGGTCTACACACACACAGGTCTACACACACAGATCTATACAGCTACACACATACACATACACACAGGTCTACACACACAAAGGTCTACACACACACAGATCTACACACACACACACAGATCTATACACACAGATCTCCACACACACACAGATCCACACACACACAGGTCTACACAGCTGTATACACACAGATCCACTCACATGCAGAACGCCACACATATGGAACTACACAGCTGCACACACTCTGCACACACACATCCCCACAGCTTGCGTCTTCACTTCCTTTGGAACTGCACTCACATCTCGACACAGAGGACTCGATTGTGTTCTCTAAAGGCCAGAGTCCCAGGCCCTCCCACGCTGGCCAGGGTAGCCCCACGAGCACTCACCAAGGGAATGACACTCAGGGTCACTTTTATTTTCCCGTTTTCACAAAGAAATGACATACTTACCTGGGCCATCACCGTCACCCACCACCTTTCCCCGGACATGCACGTTGATGGCATTGTCACGATAACCCAGGACTCGAGTCCCGAAGAGCAGGCTAGGACAGCAGTGCCGTCCGTCTGTCTGTCCTCGAAGGTCCAGCTCCGTTTCCAGCACTGCTGGGTGTCTGTCAAAGGAGACGGAGAGCCACCCATTTGCACCTGCAAACTTCAGGGCTCCGCTCCCCTGGGCCCGCCGACTTGATTGTGAACACATGTCAGAGGGAGTAAAGAAATTACTGAGGCCAGAGGATGGGAGAGGAAGGCGGGCAGGGCTTGTGAGCCTACGGTGCAGTGGTGCGCAGTGGGGACCGTGTGCCGTGGCGTGACAGGTGGCAGGCAGCCAGGCACGCCGACCTGAGTACTCACGGCTGCCATGGTTCTGACTGGTTAATGTCACTGGCAAGCAGGGTCTCAGCAGCTCGGTTACACTGAGGCTCTGTGAGACAACCACGCGCTATACTCTGTTGGCTTTTTCACTTTAAGATATTGCTACGCGTGATTGAAGGACACGTATTCTCTCGTTTCTTCCTTCTTCACATGTTTGCTGAGCATCTGCCCGGGCTGGAGATAGAGGAGGTGTGAAGACAGGATCCCAACTCTGTGGAGCCGGAGGCTTCGTGGGACTTACCATGAGATCAGTGCCTGTTGTGTAAACGCGGCCGGAAGCTGGTTGGTAGAAGGTGCTTCCGGAGATGCTGTTTCTCTGGCGCCTGGAGGCGATCCTGACTCTCATGCAAACTCATGTTCCAGGAGCTGCTCTGCAGGCCAAGACCTTAGCTAGGCCTGCGTTCTCCCCTCTCTGCACAAAACCCTCATCTAGGCCGTGAGTCAGGAGGAAGCAATGCCCGGCAGGTGGGCTCCAAAGCCAGTGTGGACGGCTGGGAGGCGCTGTGCTGGGCACGGTGGTTGAGACTGGCCTGAGCTTTGCTCGCTGGTCTCTGGAAGGTCACAGATGCCAGGCTGCAGAGAAAACGTCTTTAACAAAATCTGTGATCTTGGTATTAGGGCATCTTTGATTTGAGAATATCTAGCGATTTTTTCTATCCTTTTTAAGAATGTTTTGTGTATGATATTGACGTGTCTGATCCTAATTTAAACAAGGTTTTGAATCACAAAATGCTCTCATGGTCTCGGAACTGCGAGGCCCTCTCAGCTCTTTTCCGTGTCCTCCCTCAGCTCTGTGCCGTCACGCTTCGCTCACGCTTTCCTAGAACGCAGTGTTTGTAACTGGGGCTGACATTGCTCCACCTGGGAGCCTCCTAGCCTTTGATCCCTCCACATTCCTGCCACCTGAGACGTTAATGCACACACGCACCGTTTATGAGTGGGCCACTCAGAGTCAGGAACCTTGCAATGTAATATCTACGATGTTCGTTGCCCCCCAAGAACCCATGTTTGCCCCGGTGCAATAACAGCCCAGAGAAGGCACGCGGATCACTACCTAGCAGACAAGGAGGTCAGGCAACACCTACCCTGTGCGGTCCCTTTTCTTTGGAGTCCCCAGCAAAGTGAGGATGATCACTGAGGCTGCCTGAGGCTTCTGGACGGCCAGGGGTGCGTGTGTGTGAAGGACGCAGAGCCGGCCAGGGCGAGGGCAGTGCTGTACACACTCTTCACGCTGTCCCTCCTCTGCTAGCCACCTGCCTCCGGGCGTGTTTCTGTGCGGTGATGTGAGGACGGGGGGCACGCTGACAAGCTAAGAGCTTGCTGTTAGGGTGCGGGGGCTGGTCCTCTGCACCGCAGAGCCCTGATGGGGTGCAGTGAACAGGTACCACCTGAAGGAGGGGGGATTCTTCCTGTCTATAGCAGCCTTGTTCGGAGCAGCACGTGGCTGGGTAAACAAGCCGGGGCAGCCACAGGCGCCTCAGAACTGCTCAGTGCTGAGAATAAGTCACTCACTAACCGCGGCGCGCGTGGCCAAGCTTGGCTGCGGATCGCCGAGCCCGGGTCTGTGACCAGAGCCTCTCCCTGCTGTCACAGCCACCTCAGGTTGCCTGACCGAGGTCCCCACACACGGCACCCTGGCAGAAGCCCAACTGGAGAGGACGAAGGGACCGCATGGCCCTTTTCAAATAAGCGAGCGTCGTGTGCTCCTCAGACCTAGGTCCCCAGAGCTACCTGTTAGGGAATTTGGTCTCAGTGGGTGGTAGTTGGATGTCTCCTGAAGTTCTTGTGTTGGTACTTGAGTGTCGACTGTATTGTAAAGCTGGTGTCAGGTGTAACGGGGTCCCCAGGGCATCACATCCTTCGATCGGGGCACGGCCCACCATTGAGTTCTGGGGGGTGTAGAAGCAGAGCGAGAGTCCAGACCCTCAGGGGGAGCCGCCTGGCACAGACCACGCCCTGCCCTGCTCCGCCGTCCTGTGAGGCCCTCGGGTTTGCCAGCGCCAGAGCTGTGAGTCGGGCTGGCTCCGCTCTTAGCTGCACCTATTTGCAAGTGTTTTCTGTTCGTAATGCAAAAATGGACCGAGAGCGATGCTTGCTCAGTTATTCAAAACTGCCCCTGCTAAGACAAGGCTGTTTTCCGTGATGGTGGGAAGTGAACCATAACCTAGATCTAAGTTGTCTGTCGGCGTATCTTACGTGTGTCCTACATTTCTTGAGCTTCAGCCAACTCCCCACCGAGCAAGCGATGGTGTGGGAACCCGGGCGTGGCTGTGTCGAAGTGGGGAGCTCCCCTGGGTGTTCCGCAAAGTCGGGCGTGGCTGTGTCGAAGTGGGGAGCTCCCCTGGGTGTTCCGCAAAGTCGGGCGTGGCTGTGTCGAAGTGGGGAGCTCCCCTGGGTGTTCCGCAAAGTCGGTGGTGTGGCCACAGGTCAGGTGGGTGTGGACGTCACTGACTCTAGTGTAGCCTGGAGGACACGCAGACACACACGTGCACTTTTTTGCTCCTGGGGGGAAACAAATCTATCACCACCCACATTAGCTCCTAGGGCTGCTGTGACTCCGCAGGCTGGGTGGCTGGGAACGAGCAGCTCAGTGTCGAGGTCCCGAGGCTGGACCTTATGAGCGGTGGGCAGGGCAGTTCCTTTGGAACACTCTGGGGACAGTCTTCCGCTCCTTTCCTCACGTCCGGTGGCTGCTGGCAGTCTGTGGTGTTCCTGGGTGTGGTGCTGGGTGTCAGTTTGTCTTTCCTTGTCATGTAAGTGTTTGCTTTGGCTCTTTAGACACAGCCATGACCTCAGAAGGACATGAGCCTGAAGGAAGGTGTGCTGAGAGGAGGCAGGTCCCACGGCTGGACCTCGCATTCTCGGCTCTGCCAGGCCCTCCTCGCGTGTGACCTCCGTGTTTCTGTGTGAGCCAGGAGCCACCTCTAGCCCTGACAACGGAAGTGCATCTGTGTGGAGTGCCCACGAGCCCCCGTACCTGGCCCTGGCTCAAAGGCCCCTCTGTGCCCTCCCGCTCAGGAGTGGCACTGCACACGCGCATTGATGGCACCGGGATGCTTCTCTTTGACAATAATGAATAGCTCTGCTCTGAGTCACGGGAGTGGCTTTTTAAAGAAGTCGATAATCCGTTCCTCAGTTCGATTTCAATAGACCTCAGAAATCTTGAATATTCGCTTAGTTTGCATCGACTCATGGCAAGTGTGCACAGCGGCGATGTTGCCTGGGCACCCGTGTCCCAGCGGCCCGCTGTGCCTGTGCGGCGTGACGGCAGACATACACCAGCCTCTCCGCTGTGCCAGGCCTGGAGCAGGCAGTGGAGACTCTGGGACAGGGCGTAACACTGCAGCTCGGGTCAGCGCGCTGAAAGGCCTGTCGATGGCGTGCTACACGCGCACTCTGCTGTGGATGGAGTTCAGCAGAGGCTGTGGAGGCGGCCCGTGGAGAGTGGACACTGGTGTGCATTCGTGGGAGTCATGTGGGTCTGCGCCTGCTTGGAGCAGACGTGTGGCCAGTGGTGAGGGTGCGACTAGTTTCTGAAAAGCCTCAGCTCGGTTGTTGCCTGCAGAATAATTCTTCAGTAAAAATACTGGCATTGTTATTTACAGAGACCGTTGTCAGCTTATTCTGAGCTGAGCAGCTCCGAGGACCTCCCGTTGGCATCACATTTCATCTTTTTTAAACATTAATTTATTTTTTGCTTTCAATCTCCGTGTTTCAACATACCAAGTGAATTTTCCCATCACGAATACACTGCATATCAGCCTAGTCAGAGACATTACCATAAACATTGTAGTCAACATATGTCCTTCCACTGTGGGTCCCTTAACTGTTCTGCTTTCTTCTGCCCCTCGATGCTCTCTCTCACCCTCCTGTGTCCCAGCTCCCCGCACTCCCTACTGTCCCCACCGCTCTCTGGCTTTACGCTGTCTCTAGTCTTTCAGTTTCGGCCGTAGAATGTCCACACTCAGTGTATGTTGAGTGGGGACATACAATGTCTCCCTTTCATAGTCTGGCTTGCTTCACTTTAGCAGTAAATCCTCTATGTGCATCCACTTTCTATCAAATGCCAGGGATGCCAGGGTCTTCTTGTTCTTAGTTGTTTGTTTACTGTAGTATTCTGAGTAGTATTCTGTAGAGTGTATGTGCCACACTTTTCAATCCACTCATCCATGTTCTTAGTTTGTTCACTGTAGTATTCTGAGTAGTATTCTGTAGAGTGTATGTGCCACACTTTTCAATCCACTCATCCATGTTCTTAGTTGTTCACTGTAGTATTCTGAGTAGTATTCTGTAGAGTGTATGTGCCACACTTTTCAATCCACTCATCCATGTTCTTAGTTTGTTCACTGTAGTATTCTGAGTAGTATTCTGTAGAGTGTATGTGCCACACTTTTCAATCCACTCATCCATGTTCTTAGTTTGTTCACTGTAGTATTCTGAGTAGTATTCTGTAGAGTGTATGTGCCACACTTTTCAATCCACTCATCCATGTTCTTAGTTTGTTCACTGTAGTATTCTGAGTAGTATTCTGTAGAGTGTATGTGCCACACTTTTCAATCCACTCATCCATGTTCTTAGTTTGTTCACTGTAGTATTCTGAGTAGTATTCTGTAGAGTGTATGTGCCACACTTTTCAATCCACTCATCCATGTTCTTAGTTGTTCACTGTAGTATTCTGAGTAGTATTCTGTAGAGTGTATGTGCCACACTTCAATCCACTCATCCATGTTCTTAGTTGTTCACTGTAGTATTCTGAGTAGTATTCTGAGTAGTATTCTGATTAGTATTCTGAGTAGTATTCTGTAGAGTGTATGTGCCACACTTTTCAATCCACTCATCCATGTTCTTAGTTGTTCACTGTGGTATTCTGAGTAGTATTCTGTAGAGTGTATGTGCCACACTTTTCAATCCACTCATCCATGTTCTTAGTTTGTTCACTGTGGTATTCTGAGTAGTATTCTGTAGAGTGTATGTGCCACACTTTTCAATCCACTCATCCATGTTCTTAGTTGTTCACTGTAGTATTCTGAGTAGTATTCTGTAGAGTGTATGTGCCACACTTTTCAACCCACTCATCCATTCATGGACATTTGGGTTGGCTCCATGTCTTAGAGGCAGTAATACAGCACTAAGCATGGATATGAAAGCGCTTTTCTGAGTGAGCTTTCCCTGTTCTTTGGGTAGATACTCAGGAGCGGGATTGCCAGATCACATGGTAGCTCTGGTTGTAGGTCTTTGGGGAACCTCCATATGGTTCTCCACAGTGGCTGGACCAATGTGCATTCCCACCAACAGTGTAGGAGAGTTCCCCTTTCGCCACAACCTCACCAGTACTTGACATTCTTAATTTTTTTAATCTTAGCCATTCTGACTGGGGTTATATGGTATGTCATTGTGTTTTTTTTTTAATTATTATTTTCAAAATTTACTTTTATTTTTGGTTTAATATTTTATGCATTCAATCACATATGTCACTTAACTTGTAAATGTCCCAATATGAATGCATTTCCCAGCAGTCAGTTCAGTCGGGGAACTGTTTGCATCTCCCTTGTGATGAGGGATGCTGAGCATTCCCTCATGTGCTTTATGACCATTTGCATGTCTTCCTTAGAGACTTGTCTGTTCAGATGATTTGCCCATCTTTCCTTTTACTTCTTCTCAGGTGAGCTGTTTGAGTTGCCTATATGTCCTGGGTACAGCCCCTCATCTGAGACACAGCGCGCAAATGTGCGCTCCCATCCGAGGGTTCTGGACGCACTCCAGCTGTTTCTTTGGCTGTGCAGAAGTTTTTTAACCTGGTGGAATCCCACTTTCCTATTTTTAGGGTTATTGCCTAGGCTTTTGGGGGTCTTGTTCAAGAAGTCTTTGCCTACTCCATGTCTCTAAGAGTTCCCTGTGTGTTTTCCACCAGCAGCTTTGTAGTTTGAGGTCTCAGGTTTAGATCTTTGATCCATTTTGAGTTGATTTTTGTTAATGGTGAGAGACAACAGTCCAGGTTCACTTTTCTGCAGGTGGATACCCCGTTTTTCCAGCACCATTTGCTAGAGGTTTTCTTTTTCTGGCTGGTGCCCTTTGTCAAAAATCAGTTGCCTGTACGTTTTGGGGTTTATTTCTGGGGTCTCTATTCTGTTCCATTTGTCCATTTGTTTCTGGGCCAATACCATGCTGTTTTGACTATCACAGTTTTGTTACATATTTTGGGGCCGGGGGTAAGATGCTTCTGCTCCACTCTTCTTGCATAGGATTGCTTTGGCAATATGGGGTCTTTTATGATTCCAGATAAATCCTGTGATTGTTTTTTTATTTCTGAATTTGTGAAGAATGTATCTGGTAATTTGGTTAAGATTGTGTTAAATATATAGACTGATTTGGGTAGAATTGCCATTTAGATTATATTAATTCTTTCAATCCAGGAACATGGGACGTCCTTCCATGTTTTTGTGTCCTTCTCAGTTTTGTTTTTAGATGTTCATGGTTTTCCTTGTAGAGATCTTAGACTTCTTTGGTTAGGTTTACTCCTAGATATCTTGTCCTTTTTCTGGTTCCTGTAAGTGGGATCACTTTCTTCAGTTCTACCTCAGTCTGCTTGTTGTTGGCATATGGAAATACTACAGATGTTTCTACGTGGACTCTGCATCCTGCCGCTTTACTGTGTTAATTGATCACGTCTAGGACCTTTCCGTGGCTTCTTTTAGTTTTTCTATGTATATAATCACGTTATCTGCAAATAGAGATGATTTGACTTCGGTAAAGCAGCTCCTCGGGGTGGTCCAGGCGAGGAGCAGGGCACTGGGTAGGTGAGGATACTGAGCCGCAGGGAGGTTTAGTTAAGCTGGCCAAGCGAGGTTTCAGAGGGAGTGTCTGGCTCTGATTCTCATTAAAGATGTTTGCGGCCTGGACTAACAAATGAATCTCATCAACTGATACAAAAAAAAAATTTCAAACTTTTTACAATTTTTTAAAAAATTTTTGTGTAGGCCGCATGTGCTCATTGGAGGGAGACAGAGAGAGCAAAAGTGAGAAAGCATTCCCATGAGGGGAGGAGCATACCATAGTCCCCTCTCCTGCATTCTCCCCTCAGAATTCTGGGCATGCATGCTCACACACCCAGCGTGTTTCTCACGCGGTCGAGGTCAGAATTCTGCACCCACAGTGGGTCATGTGGGGCTCAGTCACCTTAACCACCACACCACTGGCTGGACCCAGATGATGGTTTAAAAAAGAAAAAATGTCTCTTCTTTGTTGCAATAATAGCTCATTAAATTAAGACCAATATAACAAATAGAAAAATAAGAGGAACGAGGGGACAGTGTAGAGATGGAAACAATAAACACCCAAATTCAGACAAAAAAATTAATGTAGCTGCGGGAGTGACGTTTTTCTCTATTGCTGTGACGTTTTCATTGACAGACAGAGCAAAGCAGAAAAGACGTACATTGCTCGCGCAGCAGCCGGGAGCACTCCAAGCCAGGCACGGGGCAGGATTCCAGCGTTGCACCTTCCACCTGCTCAGGGCCCCCGGCAGACGGATGTGGAAGGGGCCGGCGGGGCCCTCCTCCCCGTGCTCAGTGTAGGTCTTCCAGGTGGACACAAATGAGGGCAGAAGAGCCTGGGCTGGGACGCTCCCCTCCTTGGAGGGAGGTCCGAGAAGCCCGTGTGGACGGGGACAGCATGGAGTGCCAGCTCTGATCTGAATTTCAAAGTCTATTTTAGAGAAAGAAAATTGCAGAGGTGGCGTTTTCTAGGATTTCCCATTGAGCATAGGTGGGTGATCGTTCCAGCTTAGTTCTGTAGGCTGATTTGTTCTCTCACTGATTTACCCCTAAGGTTCCGATCAGCAGATGGCGGTGAGTCAGTGCAGGGTCGGACCTCAGTCTCCGTAATGGACAGAGTTCGCCCGGGGGTGGAGGAGAGAGTTTCTCCCTGGAGCCATGTCGGAGCCCCTGGGAGTCACAGAGGGGCAGACAGGCCTTTCATTCCCTTTGGGCGACTCTCGTTGCTCAGAAGACCCCCCCAGCAGTGTGGCCAGGAGTGAGGTACCCCAATCTCTTCTTCCGGGGAGACCACATGGGGCTGGCCGAGGAAACCAGGCACACAGTCGAGAATGGCTCGCTTCTCTCTGCCAGTTAATACCACCCTGTTTCTTTTTGTTTGTTTTTGAGACTGCCCTGTTTTTCAAAATGCAATTTCAAGAATTGCTACTTTGCCAAGAGGAAAAGTTTTAAATGAAAGAAGCGTGAGACTGGGGCCAGCAGGTGGCCTGGGAGTTAAGGCAGTGTACGGATTGAGAAGGCTTGGAATTCGTGCCGGTCGTGTGTGCATGCGTGCCCAAAATCCCAGGGGTAAAATGGAGCGGAAGGGATGCTGGCATGGCCACCCCCACCGGGATGATTTCTCATTTGTCTCTCACTGTCTTTCGCTGTCTCTCTCCAGCGAGCGTACACGCCCTACGGTAAACAAACCTTAAACAAAGAGAAGGGAAGAAGACAGCAAGGGAGTGTAAGGTTAGCACAGAGACCCCTCAGGTCCAGACTCCTCGAAGGGCAGGTGGAACCCCGCCCCTCTCCTCTCCATGTGTCCCGACGGCCCTGTGGCTGCCTGGACACTCGCAGCAGGTGTGAGGGTGCTGGAGAGGGGCCGTGGGGTGGCTCGTGCCGTTGCTGGTGAGGGGCGCTGAGAACCAGCGGGGGCCAGTGAGGTCGAAGGAAGAGTAACCTGTCTGCCCTCCATGACTGGGGAGTGCCGGGAAGACAAGCCCCCTTGGGAGGCCTGGGTCCCTTTTAGGACGAACATTTGTAAGGGCCTGGAAATGATGTCCCCGTGGCATCAGAGGCTCTCTCCCCACGAGCAGGGCGGGGTGGTGTGGCTGCCATCCTCACCATCTGCTTGGAGGACAGGGGAGGAAGCCACTCGTGAACTCCCGTCACCCTCCCAGACGTGATGAGAATGGCCAGTGACATGGGCTCTCACGTGCCATTTTGAGAAAGGAAACGTGTGGTTAGAGGAAAGGGTCGAGCGCTGAGACGTCTAGAGGGTGTGACAGCGCGAGTGTCCGCAGCGTGTCAGAGCAGTGTCCAGTGGGTGGGCGCTCAGCCTGCTCCACGTTGTCTCTGACCAGCCACTGCTGTCCTCTTCTGCATCCTCTGGGCCAGGCACCGGCCTGCGGAGGAGCCGGCGGGAGCGTGGCCTCCCGGTGGACGGCAGTGCTGGCTCCTAGAGGCCGTCCTGAGTGGTCTGCTTTACACAGGATGTGGGTTGCCGCAGGTAAGAGTAACCTGTTTAACTTCTGCTTCTCATAAATGTGGCGTTAGAAATTAGTTTTAGTTTTTATACTGCCAGAGGGCATGTGAGCTCACCACAGAAAAAGAACGAGAAGCACCCCCAGGAGCTCTGGTCACTGCCACCCCTGTCCTCCAGTTCCCCGTCCTGTCCGCCCGATAGCTATTCCAGGCTCTGGGGCCGGGGTTTGAGCCACGGTGAGCCACATGGGACCCGGCTTTCTATACACAGTATGTAATTGCTGTGTATGGGGGTCAGTCTAACTTTTAACTATTTAAATCTATTTGTTTCAAATATTTCTAACTCAAAATTTTAGGTATTGACAAAGAATTAATTTATTAGTTTTAGTTCCATAGGTTTCCCTCGTAGCTGAGGAGTATTTGGAAAATAGAGCAAGCTTTGGCCATAGACAAATGACTGCAATGAAGGGAAAAACAACAGGTCGTGAATTTTATTGTAATATTTGAGAACAGATGACAATTTTAGTAGTTTTTTTTTTCTTTTCTTTTCAACTGATTTATTTACCATCATCAAATATTTGCTTCTGAGTTGAAAACCGTGTATGACAGAGTGCTGATACACCTTGATAAAAAATAAATCCGGTTTCCCGGACCGCGACGCCTGCTTGCCAGCTCTGTGCTTCAAGATGTTTGCGGGTGTGCACACCCACGTGGGGCAGGAGGGCCGAGTGCCTGCCTGCACAGGGCAAGGCCAGAGGAGGGCCTTGGCCAGGGGAAGAACGAGACGCCGAAGGCCCTCGCTGCTTCAAAATTCCAGAAAATGTCACCCTCTGTCAAGCCTTCTACCTTCTATTTCTTTCCAATCTACTAGAGGGCACCTGCACTTCACAGAGCGAGGGAAGTATCCCCCATGGCGGGTGGCCGCGCTGCAGTCCTTCCTCCTCTGTCTCCCTCTTCTCAGGATTCTGAGCATGTGCACACAGCACGTTTTCAAACCACTGGGTCGAGGACTCAAATCACGCCACCAGCCGTGTGGGATCCAGCTGCCTGATGCACCATGTCACTGGCTGGCCCAAGGCCTCTGTTTGTGAGAGATGCTTAAAGTGTTTGGGGTGTTTTTTTTTTTTTTTTTTAGGAGTTTTCCATGGAGTGTGTGTGCTTGCCAGAGAGACACAGAGACAGAGAGGGGAAGTGAGCCCCCAGGGGCCATCCCGCAGCCGTCTCTCCTCCATTGCCCTCCTGGGATCTTGGACACAGATGCACACGTGCCTGGCACGATTTTCAAGCTACCAGATCCGGGACTCAAACCATGTTTGGCCACATGCGTGTCCAAAGCCTTAACCACTGTGCCACCCACTAGCCCCTGCCTGACCGTCCAGGGCCTCATGCCCCTGCCGTCTGCCAGGACTGCAGGCGGCCAGCCCAGCCTGGTCCCTGCCCCGGCCTGCGGTTTCCGCATCCTGTCGCAGACCCCAATTCACGCCCCGGGGCTTTCACTGATGTTTACGTGGTGCTTTGCGTTTTCAGATATGTAGATTTTTCTTTTAAGTAAAGAAGTGGGTGACAAACACAAGGTCTCTGAGGCACAGGTGAGTGATGGCAGCTACTTCCCAGTGTCGCCCTCAGGGGCAAAAGCACATGTGGCCATCTTGCATTTGGGCGGTCTGCAATTTATGGCATTCTGTGTCCTAGGAGCGCTGACCTTTCATATTTGAAGGTACAATTTGTTATCTAATGGTTCTCTCTTTCTTAAAAAGTTTTTGCACCCTTGGAAAGCTTTTAATTATTAAAAGTACAGACATTTAATCTGTTCACGTCCTGAAAACGAAGAACTGAAATGTGCGGTGGGCCACTCGCTATCGAGCAGCTGCCCAGGGAGTGTGTGCTGTGTTGACGCTGGGGTGGACGAAGCCAGCATTCTCAGGAGGGAGACGTGGCCTGCCATGGCTCATCGTGGAGCACTTGGGGCCTGTCTGCCACGTCAGGGGACTTCCGCACGTGCACGCGGCCGGAAGCCCTTCCGGGGACCTTGTCCTTTCCACAGGGCGGGGCTCTGGGAAGGGAAGCGCGGGCCAGTGTGTGCTGTGCTGAGCATGCGGTTTGGAGCAGACCTCGGGCATCTGTGGGTTTGAGGCAGAGAGGTGGTGTAGAGGGTGGCCCAGCGGCCAGGGCGGGCAGGGCTGAGCCCACTTGTGAAGAGTGGGCTTGGAGTGAACAGGAGGCAGGAAAACTGAGGCCACTCCGGGCTGAGGGCCTGTGCCAGGAGAGGTCCCACCCTCCCCGTATCAGGCCAGGATGCAGGGCTGGGGATCTTCGTGCAACTTTTCTAACTTTTTGAATCTCTCACAAGTTATTGTACTTTAAGGACTTTAGAAAATGGAGAATAAAAGCAAAAAGAGGCTTTAAAAAGAGCATGCAATCGCTCACACACAGGGTATGCCCCTGGCGGTGGAGTGTTCGGGCTGTCAGTGTGGGGAGTGGCCTGGGACACAGCTCTGCTAGTGACAAGTGGTGGCCTGTGCCCTGGCGTCTTCTCTGCCTGGTTTGAGGGGCCACGTCTGAGATCTCTACAGTGATGAAGGCCCTCGAGGCACCTCTACACGGCCTTGCTCAGAGCAAGGCAATGTGGGAGGATGCACGCTTGTGTTCGAGTTCCTAAGTGTAATCACCTCTTGCTCACACGTATGTATCGTTCAACTACATCTAAATATTTCAAGTGGCCTGGACGTGATGTTAGTGTTTCAGGTGGTGTGGTGTTCTCTGTGCGCGCGAGCTGCCAATTCTAGAAACAACTGACCCTTCCCTCGTGGCCTGACCTCTCTGTGGTTCTCTCTAGGAAACCCCGCCCTCAGGAGGGGTAGGGGTTGTGCCGCCGCCGCTGTCTCCGGCTCCCCCTTTCTCTACGTTAGGCTGGTTCTACGGCTTCTAGTCTTCATTGCCAAGTCACACACACTGATGCAGATGTTTACTAGGCTAAAGAAAATGCTTAATCCTTGTTGTTTAACTCCTTGAGAATGCAGGGTCTGATTTGCGTTCCACTGTGGAGTGTGCAGAACTCGGTAACGGAGACATTCCGACCTGAGGGCGCTCTTCCCAGGGTGTCTCCTCACAGTTACAGGCTGACACCAGGGAAGTGGGGCCACGTGGTCTCAGCCAGGAGGTACACGATGCACGACACAGCGTACCTACTGTTTTCAAAGGCAATCCCATGCAACTGAGAGGATAAATGTTTGTTAAGGATCATGCTTGTTTGTTTATTTATTTTTTTCTTTCTTTATTTTTGGAGAGGTTTTTGCTGTAGGGCACGTGTGCTCACCAGAAAGGCAGAGAGAGACAGAGAGATAGAAAGTGAGAAATCACCCCCCGGGGGGATGGTCACGCCACAGTCCCTTCTCCTCCATTCTCCTCTCGGGATCTTGGGCACGCATGCACATGCGCCTGGCGTGAGTTTAAGCCACCGGGTCCGGGGCGTGAACCACAGTCGACTACATGGGAGTCCAGCGACATAGCCATTATGCCAACGGCTGGTCCCCAAAGTAGTAGGTTTTAAAAAACATGCTGTTGCCATTTTTTCCCTAAGAAACAGGGAAACATTAAAGAAAATCTTCACCATGCAGGCCACCACAGCCGTCCTTCTGGTATGCATCCTTGGGGCCTTCTGGGGGGACCGCTGCTCCTTGGGTATACCCGGCCCCAGGCAGTCCAGAGACTCACCCATCAGGGCCAGAAACAGAGTCACTGTCAGTGAACAGTCACTGAATTAAATGACGGACGTCGAGCCAGGCCTGGGAAGAGTGAGAGCATGTTCATGGCAGGGTGGGTTGAGGCCCCTTCTGGAATGGGAGCCACCCTGGGAGACGTGGCACTGAGATGAGCGTGACACCTCGCTCGCTCATCCCACGCGCTGCCGCAGCTGTCCTGTGCCAAACGCAGTGAAACGGACCCCGCCCCTCACTTGGACTTCCGGGCGAGTGAATCGCACGGCCAGGCCGGCAGCACACGTCCACCCTGGGATAGGTCGGGAAGTAGAAGCCGTGTGCTCTGAGTGGCCCGGTTCTCTGGCCTCTCACGCCGGCACTTCCTCTCAGCCTCATTTATTCGTGCGCTCGCTGGGAGGTGTTTGTTGAGCGTCTGCCACGTGCAGAGCATCACACCAAGGCCCCGGCAAGCCCCCTGCCCTCGCTCTGCCTCCCACCAGGGCCTGGGTATGTTCTGTGAGCAGAGCGGCCCCTTCTGGTCTTCCAGAGACAGACGGGCCGCCTTCGCCTGCCCAGCCCACCTGCAGTCTTGGGCCTCGCCCACCCCTCTCTAAGGGGGACAAAGGGAGCCTGAGGGCGAGACCACTCATGGGATGGGCGTGGCTCGGCGGAGACCGCTCCTGGGCCTGTGGGGGCCAGAGCTTGCAGAGGGAGCTGCAGGGCCTGTGGCACCCCGCGGAAGAGCCTGGCCACGGTGCCCGCCCTGTCATTCCCCGCCCCTCACCTCTGGGTCCCCACAGACGGGATCCATCATGAGACTGTGGGCTCCTAGTGGCTCCTCCCTGGGCACAGACTGGGAGGGGGGCGTGTGGGAGCAGCGTGGGGCCTGGGGAGAGGGCAGCAGCCCAGCCTGAAGGCGGAGCTGTCTCTGTGAGACTGGGGCAGAGGTGCTGACAGACCTGAGCAGGAGGAGCAACCACACCGTCACAGAGTCACAGACACGGGCAGGACACGTCCCGACCTGGCCCAGGGCACGGCCACAGGTCGGCCGCCACAGTCTGGGGAGACTGCTTCCATCGTATGGAGCCACACGGGAGGTGCTGAGCCTGGAAGCACGACTCACCCCCTGCCTGATGGGAAGGGGCAGGGGTTTGTCCGGCAGTGGGTCTCGTGTTTGCTGTGTCAGCTCTGCTCTGGGAGGCGAGGTCACCGCCACTCCAGTCCGCCATGACCCTGTCCGGCAGCAGCGGCAGTGGTCAGAACTGGAGCTCGGGGCTGGCGTTTCCTTGTCAGAAATGGTGCGGGCCACTTTACTGGTGTTGCCACAGCACGGTTGCGTGGGTATTCCAGAGCGTAAGATAGGACCTGGTCGTCAGGAGCCAGAGCCCAGGAAAGGCTGCACTTGGCAGGGAAGGCACAGGGCGAGCTTGCATGGCTGGGCCAGGCAGGGCAGGGCAGGGGACTGGCAGGGCTAGGTGATAGACAGGGCCATGGGACAGGCAGGGCCGGGGTCGGGCAGGGCCGGGGTCGGGCAGGACAGGCTGTGGCAGGGCTGGGGCCATGCAGGGTAGGCACATCGGCTCTGTACAGATGTGGTGAAGTTTAGACAGTGTTTCCATCCTCAATTGCTTGCACCTCACCAGAGGATTAGCAAAGTAACATTTATCCCGGTTTATGTTTGTCGTATAAAATGTAACTTGATTAAACAAACTGCAACAAAAATGATAACATTTTAACCTTCTAATGTTTCTAACCGTGACCCTATTTATCACTTTGATCACGGGACTTCCGTGCTTTTCTGCAGGACTTGTGTCCGCATGGAGAGCGCGTCCCGTTAGCCACGGGCCGTGCATTCTCCAAGGTCCCGTCCCGGGGCTGCGTCAGGACTCTTCTCGGCTTCCCCAGGCATGAGTGTTCATGCTGTTCATGGTTCTCACTTTCGTAAATGCACATATGAGGTATTTGTAGTCAGATTTTTTCCTGACTAGTTTTTGGATGGTTTTCTTAGGATAATTTTGGATTTCCTGAAACCTAATTACTAGGTCCAAGAGCCGTATCACTGTGATGGGGCTCGGTATGGTTTAATTACGTTTGGTGGTACTGATTTTTCAGCTCACCTTCGAATAAACGCAGTTCTACTTTCATCCACGCTTGCACGTCCGAGGACTCCCTCACATATACGAACCTAGCGGCCCCGTCTGTGAACCTGCAGACAGGGATGCCTGGGGTAAAAGAGACAGTAAGAAGACTTCAACACACTCTCCCTGCGTACCAAGTTCCAGATGACAGACACTCGTTGAACCGAATTGACTCTTACAGTAGGGTTTAATGTATCATGGCTGAATCATCTGAGTTTATTCCGAACTAATTACGATTTGCTGTAGTTCAGAGGCAGCTGTGAGCTGACCGTCCCACCTGGTGTAAGGACACTGTGCCACCTCAGTGGGCTGCCGATGGCCTTCCAGGTCCCCTTGGACCTTGCTGCAGACGCCCCGGGAGCTATGTGTCTCCTGTGCCTTCTCACTCGCAGAGGGGACAGTGTTGATTTCCATGTCTGGGCTTTTTATTTGGTTGATCTGATTGCATTTTTCTTTTCATTATTTCCCCCTCTGTCAGTATTCTCTGCTTACCTATGCTGTTGGGGATTTTCTCCTGTGATGTTTCAACAGTAATTCATTTCAGCTTTTCCCAACTTCTTACATATGAGTTCTGCCATCTTTAAGCTTATTAAACTTATTACACTTTGGATTAAAATTAAGTGAAGCAAATGCTCAATTTGTTTAAAGCCATTTGAGTAAACAAACATGCAGTTCTTCAAATATTTCTACACTGTGTAAAAATAGGTGCAATCTGTAAGTTTACACATTTTCGAAATGCTCCTGTTTGAGTCTGAATTAAAGAAGTAGATGCCTGACATGCGCATCGGTTTAAACTCTCTCAGTCGACCCCTGTGCAGTCCTCCGAGGCAGCACTGCCACTTACTGGTTAGTGGGTGTGGTTTCACCTGCTCACTGGACACTGTCAATCTTGGGCCAAAGTGATCTTAGGAAAACCAAGCTCGGCTGAATTTTGAGTAAAAAATTATACAGATAACTGGCTAAGCATTAAATTTGGTAGATCCAATTTTCTTCTTTTTTGGGGGTATAGGGTATGTGCATTCACCAGAGAGAAATGGGACAGGAGGGTAAAAAATTGCGGCCCATGGGAAGGGCCGTGCCATAATCCCTCCCCATCTATTTTCCTCTTGGTATGCTGGGTGTGCACATACACATGCCTGGCGTGATTTTTCCGGCCACCAGATCCGGCACTTGAGCTGCACAGTCAGCCATGTGGGACCAGCACCTTCACCTCCACGCCACCTGCTGGCCTTGTAGATTCAATTTAAAAAAATAGTTTCCATATTGACATCATAAAGCCCCTCCCCAAATACGTGTGCACATACACACACGTATGCACACATGTGTAGTAGGGAGTACATAGGGTAGATAACTGAGAGAGAGAGACGGTAGATGTGGCTATGAAGAGACGGAGAGACGGAGAGACGGGGGTCACTCAGACCCTAGCTGGGCCTGAGTGCTCATGTCTGTCCGCGGTGCTCTGCCTGCACGTTGTGGGACTGCCTGCCACGCTGAGCTGCCTGCGGCAGCTGCACCCGCCCTCAGGTAGGCGCTTCCAGAGCCCCAGAGCGGAAAGGAGGCCAAGGAGGCCTGGGTAGCATTTAATATGGAGTGAAGCGTATAAAGGCATTTTCAGCATTCAAGTTCTGTTGAAAACTGAGCATCGATTACGTTTAATAAACGTTGTGATGTCTTTTAAACTGGTTTCTGCCTCTGACCCATATGACAGTTCTTCAGAGTTGATGCGAACGAGGGAAACAGACCCTGGCCTCCCTCACGCCCAGTTCGCCAACTCCTGGTGGCTGTCAGCTGTCCGTGCAGTGCCCCGCGCTACGTTAGCGATGACACCCGTTTCCGTGGTAACTGCACCACAGTCGTTCCCCTCAAGTAAGTACACAAGGTTGTAAGGATCACAGAACCACACACGGATGAGCAAATCTGCTTCATTGATTTTCATTTTCAGGAAAAGGATTTTTAAAGGCTATAAAATAGCAATTGAAGTGCCTAAGGGCAGAGCGAGGCGTGCCCAGTACCCAGGTCAGCAGCGGTCAGTGGGGCCACGTGACACGGCGGCCGCGAGGTGACCTTGGGACAGAACTAAGCCCAGTGCCCCGTGTCAGGCCTGTGTCTGAAGAGGAGCTGACAGTGGGCGACCCGGGGCCTGGCCCTTCCCACGCTCCGCGCTCCTCAGAGACAGTGCCGGGTGCTCAGGTCCGGGGGGCCGCTCGGCCGTGCTGCCCCGGGCCCGGGTGCCGTGAGGAGGGGCCGTGTGCTACCCTGTGAAGTGCACCGACAGGGTGCCTCTCTCCGGCCTTGGGAGTTTGCGATGCCAAGGAACCGCACCGACTGGCGCCTAGGCTGCCCGGGGGCACACGTGCCCCAGGCCCGGGCTCTTCTGCCCCGGGTGGGAAAGGGCTGTGACCTGTAAAACCAGCAGGCGCCCACCCTGGGCGAGGGGGGGGTCGTGGAGGGCCACGTGTCTCGAACGCGGTCGGCGACGGCCTCGTTCCAGGGCTCAGTGGGGAGCGGGGGAAGGCAGAGGTCTGCGAGGCCATTTCCCACACAGGCCTCCGGCGTCCTGCTCCTTGCTGTCGGCAACTTTGCGGGACCTTGAATCAACCGTCGGCCGCTTTGAGAATTAGCTCGTGGTCCTGTTCAGGCAGAATGTGTCGCCTGCCTCCCGCCATCTGGGTGCCGCGGGCCCAGCTGTGCTCCGGGGCGGCTGCCCGTGTGGGGAGAGCGAGGGGTGCCCCTCGTGCAGGTGGCCAGGGCTGCTGTGCAAGGGACAGTCCCCGAGACGCGCCCATTACAGGCTGTGTGAGGGCCACCCCCTCGTGTGCTCGAGAGCCCGCGGCCTTCACGATGCGAATGAGGTGTAATAACTGGCAGGTCGCTGCAGCGCTCCGTCCACCTCGAGGGGCAGCCGTGTTCTTCGGGCTTCGCCTCCGAGGGAAGCTGGCAGATTTGCCGAGCCTCAGTCCCTGCCTGAGGACCGGCTGGTCTGTGGACACGCAGGGGCTGCTTTCGTGGCTCTTTCACTTTTGAGTACCAGGCTTCCTGGACGGCCTTCTCGCTCTCCCACGAATTCAGGCCGTGTCTGGCCCTGCCCTGCTCCTCGTGTTCCAGGACATCTGTCTCCAGTCGACGTCACCCACTGAGGTTCAGCCTGGCGTGTGCTGCCGTCCCGCAGCCTGGCACTGTTGGTGTGTCCACCCGAATTCCTACCTGCCCACTTCGCACCGGTCCGTCAGACGCCCCGAGCTCAGACTCAAAGCTGTGACCCAGACTGATGGCCCCGAAATCTCAGAACCTGTGCTCTGCCCTGTTAGGGTCAGACGCTTACCCCGAGGTGAACAGTGCCACCCTTTGCCCGTGGTCTCGGGACGGCTACTCTCAGGGCCCACGTGGGACGCCCACAGAGGCCGCACGCCTGTCCTGCCCTCCACGTCCTCCTGCCAGTCGCTCAGCCATGCGGTCTGCCCCGTCTCTACTCACACCCTTTCCTCTGCAGCACCTCCACTCTGACCGGCTCCCCTCCTCTGCTCCTAGGTGTGTGGCAGTAAACCCTCAGTCAGGCCTCCGCCCTGTCCCCGGCACCCCTTCCACCCAGACTCTTCAGGGATAGCAGTCGACTGACCGCCTACCTTGATGTGTAGACCTGCGGACACTGCACGTCCCTGATTGTCCTGCAGAAGAGCAGGGGGAAGCTCGGCGGCTGGGCGTAGCGGCTGGGAAGGCATTTCAGTGGCGGTGCTGGCGGCCCTGGCTGGAAGCCACAGGGCACGGTCCAGTGCCAGCGGGTCCCTTCCCGTTCTGCAGCCTCCATGGGGGTTGGTTCTTTATGGAGTAACAGGATCTGGCACCTCGAGGAGAGTAGACAGGCTTCGGTTCCTGGACCGGGCTTCGTACAGTAGATTTGTGGTGCCCCAGGGTGCTGAGTAAGGCGGTCGGCACTGGACCTCGGAGTGCCGCTGAGTTGGTGTTGGTGGGAGCTGGGCTGGGGCAAAATGAGGAGCCAGTGGCCTTGTCACTACTGTCCCCAGCATCGTCACCCATCTCAGAACCTGCAGGCCCCTGGCAGCAGGGATCCAGGGGCAGCACAAGCCCTTCCTGTGGGAGCAGTCCAGGGACAGGGTGCTGGCCAGATACGTACCACGCCTCTCTCCCTCAGCCTCGAAGACAGGCGTGACAGAGACAAGAAGGAGCTCGCGCGTCCGTATTTACAACCCTTGACCCGAATGAAAAACCAAGATACGAGCTCCACGTGCCGCGGCGTTGCTGTGGCACAGCGGGAGGACGCCGCCTTCGTGCGTGATGGTGCCAGGGAGCTGCTAGGGCTGCGACAGCATCTCGTAGGCCAGCCACCGTCGTCTGGGGCCAGTCACTTACTAAATAATAGGAAATGTTTAACAGGAGCAGAAACATCGTGACCCTAACAGCAATCAAAAGTATCAGTTAAAGCCATCCTGAGTGAAGCTGTCACACGGGACATGAGCCACGGACATGGGCATTCCCAGTGATGGCAGGTATGCAGTGCAGGCTCGTGCCACGTGCCCCGTGGCAGCCTGCAGCGGGTGAGCACACCAGGCCGGTCCACGAAGGACGTGAAGCTGGGGAGAGCATGCACTTTCCCTGCCAGCTCTACTTAGAGTGGGAAGTTGGGGACCAAACACCTGTGTAGAAGGGGGTGGTCAGGTCTGCATTGGTGCCGAGGAGCTGGTCGAAGGGTGTGGAGGCACAGGACTCACCCCATACTGGAGTAAAGGTGTAACCAGGGTTCAGAGTCTGTGTGGAAAAGCAGCCGAAAGTGTGGAGGACCAGGAAAAGGGCGGTTTGCAGGGCAGGGCCAGCTTTGGGTACCACATCTTCCAGAAATTTTTTTCTTTCAGTTTTTTCCATGTTTTGCAAATTTTATTTTGTTGCAGTCTAACTCATGAGCATATATGTGAAAAATCAGTTTATTGCCAACTTAAATTTGATTAGTATTTTAAAATATTCCCCATATTATTTCACTTCAATTTCCTACAGAGTAGTTGTACGTTAGTGGAGCTGGCAGGGTGCTTTCCTTGTGGAGAGAAAGAAATGGGTCAGAACAATACAATACTGAAAATACTATTTTAGAAAAAGTCTCACAATCTTTACAGAAAAAGACACAGCAGATGATTAAGAAGCTTTTCCAGGTTAGGGTCCCCGTTCACTGTTTTGTAGTGTCCTGAAAACCTGAGGGGAGAGAGAATAGCAGAGGAGAACATTCTGAAGGAAAAAATTGCAAAAAAATAGTTGCATGTGCTTTTTTTCTTCAAAAGCACCTGGGTTCCAGGAAAACAAAACAGCAAAAAAAAAAAAAAAAAACCTACAAATGCTTTATAGTAAAAGGCGCTTTGGTCCAGACAGGAGCAGAGAGCCTTGGTGTTGGAACCCCTTCACGGAAGGTCATCGAAGTTGGTCGTGCATTGGAGGGCTGCTCTCGGCACCCACACCCCCGGCCCCCCAGCACCTTGGCTGGGTTTGGCATGTCATTATCTAGACTGGGTCCGTCCAGCCTGGCGCCTGGCCCTCAGCCGCATAGGCCTGCAGTTAGGTGGTGCAGAGTCCCGGCTGGGCTCTCACTGCTTCATGGTCTGGGGCAATTCTTCATCCTCTGGAAGCCTCAGTATTCCCATTTTTAAACTGAGAAAGTAGTTTCGAGGGTAAATAAGATGACATTGGAGAAGTGTCTTACTCAGAACAGGCGCCCAAGGAGCACGTGTCTTTCCAAATCGGCCAGTGTCAGGGGCTGGCTGTGCCACTGTGGCCTGACAGCCAGGCTGTGTTGCTGTGGTTCATTCTAGGGCAGAGGTTCAGGGCCCGGGTGTCCGGCTGACTGAACTGCCAGCTTTATTTACATGCACAGTCACGTGCTTGGTCACTCCTTACTATATTAAGTTGAAGTATGGAATATATTTCATTAAAAACATTTTTCAAATTTAGTGTATTATTATGTCAACTTATTGACGAATATCATGTAACATTTATTATAAGGTTTGGGTAAAAATAACTGATGTTTTTTAAAAAACACAGTTTATCAAGTCTGTAGCAGAAAGCAGGCCCAGTTTCACTCCATACTAGGAAAGGTTACCTACATTGTCTAAAAATTTAAAAAGTTCTTTAAAGACATTCCAAATGATATGCGATTGGGCTCTTTGTTCTCTACTAGCATGTTGCTATTATTTCAATAATAATTTCAGGAGACAGAAGTGTTGGTAATAATCACCGCCATGAAGTGCCCAAGTAGTTTTTATAGCCAGTCAATTAAGAACATCCAGTTCCAGATCAGATCCGCCCAGAAAACGGACTCCCGGGCCGGGCAGACGTGGGAGTTCAGGCCAGCATGCCTCAGTCGCCCTCAGGACGGGGCCTTCCTGCTCGGACACGCTGCGTCTGAGCCGTCTGCGTCGGAGTCCGCGGGGGATATCGGCTTTTCTCCCGGGGTGAATACCTGGCCTTCTACTTGATTTTAACACAGAGGCTGTTTCTTGTAACTGTTCGTTACCATAAAAGTATAAGCTAAAAGGTTGGGATGAAGGGTGCGTGCAATATATTACCTTAAATAAACTCGCCCTGCCGCAGGGAGAGCTCTGTTTACATTACTGCGAGCTGTTTTCTGCTGCGTTGACAAGTCTGTGTGCAGATAAACTCAGGGCTGTGACAGCTCAGCTCCGTTCATCTGGTGAAACCGCAAAGGCGCCGCAGTTTCAGCATCTCTCACTCCACATACTGAGTAACGCAGTACTCAGTTAAGGCTTCAAAGAAAAGGGCGCTTTAGCTGATCGTTAGAAAAATAACTAAAGAAAGTTACTGGACGAAAGCCTCGATGATATGGCCCAACACGCATGAACTTGCAAAGGAGGTGACTTGAAGGGTCACTCTGCGAGCTCGGAGAGGACTGGAAACGGAAGGGTGTGTGACACACAGATCCCGTCTCAGCCCCCAGCCCAAGCCAGTCTAGACTGCAGCTGTGGTGTGGACCTAAAGTAAAGCCAGGGGTGTGGGAGGGCGAGTGGGGTTTGCAGGTGGCTCGAAATTCTTTTTATATTAAGTAGAATAGGTGCTACTGATTTAAGAGACTTAGTAATTACAGTATTTACTAAACCACACTTAATTTTCTCAGCTTTCTGTCTAGTTTGAATTGGTGCTTCCTGGTGTGTGTGCATCTGGGGGGTGGGGGGCTGCGGTGTGTCCAGGCAGCACAGCAAAGAGGCCCTGAAGGAGATGCAGGCACCTCCATCGGTCCCCGTGTGAGCACGCAGCGGGGAGGAGACGCCGACCAGTGTGGGTCGCTGGGGCTTGTTCGGGCTCTCCAGCTCCGCGAGCTGCGCTTGGCGTTCCCAGGGCCGTCTGCGCCCCAGGCCGGCGGGCAGCATGAGCTGTCAGGCCGTGCGCCACGCCTCAGCCAGTGTTTCCTTCCGAGTAGCTCAGCAGATCCCTTGTCCAAACACCCCTGTTTCTGCTGTGCTGTCGGAGGGTACTCTTCTCCTCCTCCTCCCTCCTCCTCCTCCTCGTCCCCCCATGCCTCAAATGCTCTCCTCATTATAAAGCTTTTCTCCAAAGCATTTTTATTTATCTTTTGTTTTAAAAACATCATTTACTGATTATAGAAATAGCACAATTACATGGTCGGAAAAAATGCACAAATGAAAAGGTGAAAATAAATATCACCCGTAACTTCATGAACAGGGATAAATATTCCTATTCTAGTATATTCCTTTCCGGTTTTGTTGTGTGCATACTCATACTCCCATCCAGACACAAACAGTGACCACAAGGCCAGCCTGGGGCCCGCTCCTGTGCTTCTGCGCCCGCTAGCCTGAGAGCTGTGTCATTCTCCTCGCCTTGGTCTCTAGCAGGCAGTTCTGACTCACAGTAGTTCATCGCAGTTCCCCTCGAGTTGGCCATGGAAGCTGTTTAAAATATTTTGCTTTTATAAGCAAAGTATTGAGACACCTTATAAATGATTCTTGTGTACAGTCAGTACTGCTTCTGTAGGGCACATTTCTAGAGGCAGCCCTGGGTGTGTGCGACTGTAATACTTCAGACATAACCACGGAGCAGCCCTCTGCCAGCTCCCTGCTCTGTCTGCACACGCGGGCCCAGCAGGCCACGCGGCCTGGCCGGCCGAGGGACCGCCTCTCACCGCCCGCCTGCAGATGCTGGGTGTCAAGCTCCGCCTCTCTCCTTTAACCCTGGAGTTGAGTGCAGAGCCTGCCATGGAAAAATAGATGCTGAGTTACAATTTGTAAAGTAAATTATAGTTTTCTAGTTTTTTTCTAATTCATTTGTCTTATTTTCCTTTAAGTTGATTCTTAATTGTTTTTATTAATATGAAATTTCACCATTTCTACCACATCATTGAAAAATCCTGTGATTTTTTAAAAAAAGAATTATTTAATTTTATTTATTCATTCATTTATTTTAATTATTTTATTATTATTATTATTATTTTGGAGAAGTTTTTGCTATAGGGCACGTGCACTCGCCAGGAAGACAACAAGAGACAGAGAGAGAGAAGGCGAGAAATCACCCCCAGGGGGATGGCCATGCTGCAATCCCTTCTCCTCCATTCTCCTCTCGGGATCTTGGGCACGCACACACATGCGCCCGGCATCAGTTTAAGCCTCCAGGTCCAGGACTCGAACCGTAGTCAGCTACATGGAAGTCCAGTGACATAGTCATTACTCTAACTGCTGGTCCCATCATTTATTTTAATTTAACCAGAGAGAGACACACACACAGAGAGAAAGGGAAAGTGAGAAAGCAAGCCACCAAGTCCAGGACTTGAACCATAGTCAGCCATCTGGGTATGTCCGAAGCTTAACCACTATGCCACCTTCTGGCCCCTCCTATGGTTTTAATATCTTGATTTTAGGCCTCTGTTTGTCTGTTCTGAGGCCAAGAGCTCCCTCTCCAACAATGTTAGCTGCGGAGAATAAGTATGGCTTTGAAAAGTGAGTTTGTATGTATTTCATTTTCATTTATGAATATTTTTTAATTTTCAGAAAAAATTAATAATGATGCCAGATGTGAAATATCTCTGTGAAGAAGAGTGACTGTAGGCTTCCCTGGCCGTGGGGGCCCGTTGGTTCGTGCACTTGGCCGGGCTGTGCAGGCCAGTTCATACCACATGGGCCACGAGAGGTTGATGGCGTGTCTCCAGCTGGGCACTGCTCCGAAGCCTGTGCAGCATCCTACAGTCAGGGCCGAGGCATCACCGGTGACGCCGTTGGGGAGGCTGACTCAGTCACGTGACGCGAGGGGCCAGGAGGCGCGGTCGGCACTGGAGCAGCCTCAGGGCTTCACCTGGGGCTCCTTGGGTTACAGTTACCGCTCTGTCCGGGAGCTCAGCCTAGGGGTCTGAACTGAAAGTAAAGCAGGACAGGCCACCTTTGTTCTTCCATAATTCTGTAGAATCACGCTTGTAAATTACACCAGAGAAGCCAAGGTTCCTGCAAGGGCCAGGCAGGAAGTCGTGGGTCAGGTCAGTATCTTGGGACCGAGGCTTGGCACCCAAACGTGGGTGCAGAGCCTGGCCCAGTGGCCGCTTCCAGTGTCATTGGATTAAACTGGAGTACTCAGAACAGCACCTGGGGAGGTGAAAAATACATATATACACATATATACACACATATATAATCAGATCCTCTACCGAGTAAGGATTTCAAACTGCAACGAGATCTTAAATTTGACTCACCAACTGATGGAAAGAGATGGGGAAAAAATACAGAAAATATGTTTCAAAGTGAAATATTTTTTAACACAAATACATGAGTAAAATAATTTACAATATATATATTCATAAAATATGTTGTTTTCCTAAGTTCTGTTACCTGCTTACATTAAATACTCTATTTAATTGTTTTATTTAAGAGAGAGATTTTTGCTATAGGGCACATGCACTCACCAAGAGACAGAGAAAGAAACAGAGAGAGAGAAAGCAAGAAATCAACCCCAAAATCCCTTCTCCTCCCTTCTCCTCCTGGGATTTTGGGCACACACACACACACACACACACACACACGCACGCACCTGCCGTGAGTTTCAAACCACTGCATCCGGGACTCATACTGTGTTCAGCCATATGGGAGTCCAGCACCTTAACCACTATGCCACCCACTGGCCCCAAATACTCTATTTTAGATTTTATTTTTGAAATAAAGTTACTATTTAATTGATTAAAATGACATGTACTTTAAATAAAGTACGTAATTTGCACATATGATGCAGTTTCTATATTTGTTTATATGGTATGCAACATTGTTGCTTAAACATATGTTTCTTAAAATACTGTGTATAGCCTTCAAAAAATGGTGTTTCTCTGTTTCTCGTAAGTATGTAATACAAACAGATTCTCTATTGCTAAAACTCAAATGCTCTTACATATCAACCTCATTTGGGCCACTTGAGGGAAAAAGTCCACATTTACGTAATTGTGAATACATGTGCTTGAATTATTTTTAACTTCCGTGGGGCTCCCACTAAAGTAGCAGAAATCATTGCTATATATGGAAGCAAGTGGTAATTTGTTTCCTTGACGAGTTCTCATTGTTGTTGATCAACAGTTATCTCGTACTCACCTCTCACTATCCCCCGTGATAGGTGACTGTCAACTCTTCCAAGGGGTTGAGAGTACAGTGAAAAAAAGACTAAGGAATTATAGAAATGATTGCTTCAGAAAACCCAGATTTTAAAGGTGGTTTCTATTTTAAAAATCTCTCTCTGAAGAACCACTGAGCCACTAAAAACTTCCAGTGTCAATATTCACCACAGCCAACAGGTTTCACCAAGCTGTTAGCTCCTCAGGATAATGCGAGATCCCTCAGGTTCTGCTCTTGGGTGTCTGCAAACAAAGAATTAATGGATGTGTCAAATTCCTTACCCACAGGGAGTATAAGTTGTAGCAGAACTCTAGACTAATATCTGACAGATTGAAAAAGAAAGTGATTTCTATTTCAGAAAGCAATGAACATTAAAATGATGAAATGTACTCTTCCTATAGTGAGGCTTCTAATTAAACTCTCAGAGTGATGGGGTCTAGACAGGGACCTGTCTCGGAAGCCTACAGACGTCCAGCTGGTATTCTGCCACGATGATTTCTTCATTATAACATAGTTGTATGTTGGAGAAACGAGAGGAAAAACTTATGACATCGTTTATCCCACCGTACAAGGCTCATCCATACGACGTTACTGCTAATTCAGAACAGAAGGGAGAAGCTGGCTGCTGTGGTGACATGTGCTAAGGGCCACGTGAGATCCCGGGTTCCTGACCTGGTCTGACCCACAAACCAGGTTGGGTTGTGCCCCTGTGGTCCCAGTGACTTGGGAGGCTGAGGCGGGGCCATGAACTCAGGCTGGAACAGCAGGACGCAGTAGTACATGATGTGATGCAGCTGGGAAACTGCAGCGGGTGGATCCAGACATGGGGAGGCCCTGACGCAAAGGACAGTGAGTCCCTGAGTGGAGACACACAGCTGCCAACACATCTGCATATCATAGCAGGGTATCACAGCAAGGTATCACAGCAGGGTATCACAGCAGGGTATCACAGCAGCCCAACTGAGCCAGGTGTCTCCTCCTGGCATCGGTGCTTTCTGGAGAGTGGGTTCTCTGACCACAGAGCAGAGCTACAGTGGCGACTGTGCCTGGAAACAGCTGACTCTGTGTGTGGGCTTGCTCAGAGTGATGCACACATTCCATGTCACATCCGAGATGAGCAGAGCTGTACCTGGTGTGATCAGGCCATCTGTCAAGAAGGCCCTCAGCATGCATTCGGCTGGGCAGACTGGGTGCTGGGAAGTGTTGAGGTGGAGTTACTCTCCAGAGCACACTCAGATGCAGGCTGCAGGCAGGGCTTTGTGTGGGCAAGACTGATGGGCTGTGGAGGGTGACAGGAAGGGAGTGTGAACAGGGGGGGACCCTGAACCCGCTGGGCCTCTCACCTGCAGAGGGCAGTGTCGGTCAGGCCAGGAAATCTGGGCCAACTGGATGGGCATGTACGGGGGTGGGGGCGGGTGGGGGAAGGACACCAGCCCGTCTCCTCTCGCCTATGCCCAGTGCCCGGCACACTCTGGCCACCAGTGTGTACAGTCTGCCCCACACACCCTAGTCAAGCAGGGCTCAGCTCGGCACTGCCCTCCTGAGGGGAGCAGACCCACAGGTCCAGGGTGCAGGCCCAGAGAAGCACCCCTCACTTAAGGTACCAAGCCAGTTGGGGCCTTGGAGCTTCTGACAGCTACAGGTTGTAGGTCCCCAGCATGCCCTCATGACACTGAGATGTTCTAGAAATAATCACAGAACTCAGAGTGTGCTTCTTGTGTTACCCCACTTTGTACAGGGCTATGGACCTGTGTGGCCAGTCAAGGGGACTGTCCTGGGCTCCCCGCCCACTCTGGGCAGCTCTGCAGGCTTCTCCTTCTGGATTGCCACAGAGGCTTTATTAGCGAGCTGTGACCCACAAGTCATTGGCCATCACCAACCTTCAGCCCCAGCCCCAATGGCCAGTTTGGCTTCCCTGGTAACAGGTTGTGCTCAACCTATCCCCCCCCATCATCCCTTGATCATCTCATTAGCTTTGGAGATTCCAAGGACCTTGGGAGCTGTGTGTGTGCATGAGAATGTGCCTGGTCTCGGGCTGGGCTCAGCTATGGGGTGGGGCTGGCGTGGGCGCCGAGTGACTCGGGGACAGCAAGCAGGCCTGGTGGAGGCACCTGCTGTCAGATGCCCAGCATCACAGGTCGAGCGTCGAGCACCGCGCGGTACGTGGGGAAGCTGGTCATCTGTGTGGACAGGCTGGCATTGGCCGGGAGGTGGGGTGACTTCAGCACTCCTGTGTGTCTGGAAAGTGCGCACCATGAAGTCCTTGAGGTTCTCCTGATGGACACGAGAAGAAATGAAGGCACCTGAGAAGCAGGCGGCAAGCCAGGTCTTAGAGTGGGCGGGCTCACGGCTCCGGCTCTGACGTGCGCTCGCCCCTGCCTGTGGAGGTGGCTCCTCGTGGGTGTGGGGAGGAGATTCCATGCCACGCTGTGCTTGTGTGGCCCAGGGAACACACGCCGCAGGGACCGTGACGATCCTGGCTCAGATAACCTTTGCCCCAGGAGCACAGGTGCCCTGGGACAAGCAGGGAGCGGGAGACGCAGGAAGCAGTGCAGGGAGGGCAGGGCGGGCAGGGCGTGCAGCATGTGGCCGTGGGAACTGCCCGGAGAACAGCGAGCTGACAAGTTACCATGAACTTCAGCCACATTAGCCCCTGGTAGTGAGTACACGGCCATTTCCCCGGACTGCCAAGGGTCAGAGTTGGGGATGGGGACGGGGACGGGGACGGCCGTGTGTGTGTGAGGCAGAGCTAGGGCTGGGCCTGGCTGCCCCAGTCCTTCCGCGGAGCAGAGCAAGCGCAGGTGCGGAGGAGCCAGAGCTGGCCCAGCGCTGCGAGTCCCGCTGCCTTCAGTGCTGAGCTCACAAGACGCTGAGCACATTCAGACCCAGACAGGTGGACACGCACCGGCAGTGGGGCAGGGTCACGAGACCCCAAGGTGCTGGGCCTCCGTCCTCGAGGCTTCATGAATGCACAAACGGAGTGTGACCAGAGGTTCTGGTTCTTGAATGCATGTCGAAGAAACTTTCAAACTTTGTAAACCCCTCATTGAAAGAACGCCTCTTCCCGGCTGGCCGTAGGTTTCCTGCAAGGCGCTCATCAGGCAGGTTCTGAAATGGCTTGGAGCTGTCCTGGGAGTGGCCGCACAGTGACCATCTGAAGCAGGGCTCCACCCCAGTGCAGGAGCGGGAGGAGCACCCGGACGCAGCCGTCTGCCGAGCCTGAGGCTGCGCCGTCCCTGCTGCCGCGCAGAGCCCGGGTCTCCAGAGAGAACTGTTCCTCCGGCAGCAGGGCCTTGCTTCTGCCCGTGGCCATGCTCAGGGTTTCTGGGACGCCGGTGAGTTGTGGGTGGCAGCTCTACAGCCCGGCCAGCACCTGGACTGTGGGAAGGCAGAGTGGGTGGAGTCAGTCATGGCCTGGCATCGGAGCGCCTGCTTCACCTACAGGAAAAGGAAGTATCTATTTTAAAAACAGCATTATTACATAAGTCTGAATCTTTATTTCCAGATAATTCCAAATAACAATAGCTAAATAAAGAAATTTCTTAAAAAAAAATTCGTATATTTTTTCCTACATTTTCTACCCGGAGAAAGGGTAAGAACCTGATCTCCAGTTTCCCTCTGGCCTGTATGCAGGGCTTCCCAGGAGGGACGAGTGAAGGAGAGGCTCGGGTCTCGTGCTCTGCCACTGCGCCTCCTCCCATGCTTGTCTCGCTCTGAGCACCATTTCGGGAGGAGGAGGGTGGAGTGAGGTCTGCTGCACGCGTGCGTCCTGGGCTAGGACAGACACGCAGTAGTAAGTGTCCGCTTACTGAGCTCTGTCTACTGGAGTGCACGCACTCTTACCGGACAGAGCACCCCCGTGGGTGTGGGCGTTAAAGCCACGGGGCCGGGAATCACACTGTGGTTGGCCTGTGGGGTCTGCCCCGCTGCATACAGCCTGGAATGCTATGCTTTGGGCCGCCTGAAAGCATGTTTTCATTTTCAGTTTAGAGACCTGCTCTGTGTGGAGAGCGTGGTGAGTACCCCAGGCCTCCTTCCCTCGCCCAGCGTCAGTTAAGACAGGCAGGGTTTTGTCTTCCAACGCGCAAAGCAAGTCAGCCGTGAGGGAGCCTTTGGCATTTTCTCCAGGAGGTTCTTATTAAAGTAACTTGCAGACATCCTAAGGAAGTCATGTAAATGCATCGACAGACAGGGCTCTGAAATTAGTGAGCTGTTAGGGCCAGCAGGTAGTGAGGTTAGGGCGCTGGACTGCCGTATGGCCCGCCGCGGTTCTGGCCTAGGACTTGGCTGTTTGAAAATCACACTGGGCAAGTGTGTGTGCCTAGAATCCCAGACAGAGAATGGAGAAGGGATTGTGGGATGGTTCTTATTTTCCCTCCGTCTCTGGCAAGTGCGCATGCCCTTTGGCACAAACCTTGGAAAAAACAAAGAAAGAAATTAGTCTGGAAGGGGAACTCATTTTCGCTCAGTGAAGAGTGGTCCAGCATGGACTGAGTCAGGGCCTGCCAGGGGCACAGCACACAAGCGGCGTGACCAACTCCCAGCCCGTGTGCAGTGGGCACGGCGTCCCTGTGCCACCTGCCCAAGCTGCATGTCCCGCAGGACTGGAGCTGGGATTCAAACCGTCAGTCTGGTCCCAGAGCCGTTCTGTACGAGAGACTGTCCTAGCAAAGCCGGGCCGGGCGTTCACGCAGAAGCACGTGTGAGGGGCAGGGACTGGGGAGGAGCTGGGAAGGACCAGCGTGTCTACCCACTTCACGCCGTGTCCTCACCAGGGCTCACGCCTGCGCATCTGGTCCTGGTGGGAGAGCTGGTGCTGTTCATGCGGGAGCATGGTGACGGGAGGGGAAGGCCTTTGCTCAATAGTCTCCTCCCCGCCGGCAGCACTGACCACTTCTCGTGGACGATGGCTGGCTGCCAGCTGCCACCCTCCTGCCAGAAAGGTCTGCAGCCCGTGGAGCCAGCAGGTGGTTCTCAGCCCGGCTGGGGCTGTGTGGGCTGTTTTCCTGTTAGCACCTTGGGCAACTCTTCTCTTCTGTGGTATCGATCCTGTATCTAGGACAACATCTGCCCTTATGTTAAAACACCTGCACACCTTCTTCCAAAGAAGATTTGAAGTAATTTTCAAAACTCCATTAAGTACCACACAATAAAATTAGGCGAGGGTACTGCAGTAGAGGGAAGCAGCAATTTGAAGTTAGGCTGACGCCGTGTTGTCACCACCAGTTCGCGTGTGCGTGGAAGGGCAGGGAGACTGGGGTCTGGCCCTCTAGCTGCCAGGGCAGGAGCAGGCAGGGCACCGTGTCCTTGGGTTAGGACACGTCCTCAGAAGGGCGCTGTCCCCCACGCAGCGAGCCGTCCCATGGAAACAGACATGTGTTCCGTTGGCTATGCGGGCCAGCGCCGGGATGCCCCTGGCTGGACAGCCCTCTCCCAGGTCCAAGAGAGCCAGCAGAGCCGTTCTGGCCCACCGGGCGCGGTGTGGCCGTTGTGCGCAGAGCCTTCGTGTGGCTTTATGTGAGGTCGCAGTTCAGCGTCATTAGGGGACGAAGTTCAAGATCGCATTACCGGACATGCCGGAAACCAAGGAGCCAGCAGGCGAGGACAGGTTTATGTGGGTGTGGGTTCTGATCAAGATTTGCTTTTAAGGGACCAGCAGTTAGCGTAATGGCTATGTCGCTGGACTCCCACGTAGTCGACCGTGGTTTGAGTCCCGGACCCGGTGGCTTAAACTCACGCCAGGCGTGTGTGCGTGCGTGCCCAAGATCCTGAGAGGAGAATGGAGGAGAGGGGATTGCAGCATGGCCATCCCCCCTGGGGGTTGATTTCTCGCTTTCTATCTCTCTGTCTCTCTCTGTTTGTCTGGCAAGTGCACGCACCCTATAGCGAAAACCTCTCCAAAAGAAAAAAAGATTTGCTTTTAAGTTAACACTGGCTTTCCTTGTCTAGTGAAAGCATCATGATGAGGAAACCGTATATAAACCCTTCTGAGAGGAGATGTGCACAGATGCAGGTTTTGGCAAACACGGATAATAGGCTCTGAATCCCAGGCCATCCCCGGGGATAATGCAGACGTGGCAGATTTGCAGAGTCGAGCATTTACTTATTTATTCACTGAAACGTGTGTGGGGAATTGGCCTCCATGGTCGTGACTCCTTCACATTCCGCCCTGGGTCCGCCAGATGCAGGCCACACAGCGGGCCTCGGGGAAGGCCCGTCTCCCGCAGCACAGACCCGGGTGCTGTGAGGGCTGAGCTTCAGGTCGATCTGTGAGTGCTTTTGCCCACGCCTGCCTTCCCCGGAAGGTGTCTGATACCACCCCGACCCCTTCCTGCCTGCTCCCCTGACCCCAGGACCAGCAAGCCCCACAGCCTCCCGTGGGGACACGGCTGGCCATACCCGCTGTTTTCCCTGTCCACAGGCCCCTCCCCACTGCTGGCCCGGCAGTTTGGAGTGTCCACTGCTGAGACCAGCTGAGCGAAGCCCCCAGTGAGCCCTGCCGTGCTGTCCTTAGGCCCCCCCTCCTTTTCTCAGCCAGGTAGAAATACCAATCTTCAGGACCAGCAGATGGCATAATGGTTACATCGCTGGACTCCCACATGGTTGACTGTGGTTCAAGTCCCAGACTTGCGGCTTCAAACTCATGCCGATGTGTGTGTGTGCGTGCGTGCCCAAAATCCCAAGAGAAGAATGGAGGAGAAGGGATTGCAGTGTGTCCATCTCCCCTGGGGGGTGATTTCTTGCTTTTTATCTCTCTGTCTGGCAAGTGCATGCACCCTATAGCAAAAATCTCTCTTAAAAAAATACTGATTTTCAAAATTATGTTTAACTTCCCTGTGGATCAAGCTTCTGTTTGCTGTGTCTAAAACTAAGAAGTACTTATGAGCTTTTCCATCCTTTCTCGTAAACATAAAGTACGTAGGTGCTGAGTGTGCTCCAAGTGTGGCCACGGCAATTCAGGGACTCTCACTGCATTTGAAAACTCAGGACACAGTTGTTTGACTTCCCCACAAGCTTTCATTTCTGAACAGAAGAATGAATAGAAAATGTACACTGGATTTTACCAGGTCTGCCATATTTATTCTATTCTATTTGCTTTTCAGGGTCTTTGGCATAGGGTGCTGCACTCACTGGAGAGATACGGAGGGAAACAGAGAGAAGGAAAGTGAGAAGGCCCCCCACAAGGGGAGTTGGTCACGCCACAATCACCTCTCTTCTCTTCTCCTCCTGGGATTTCTGGGCACACACACACCTGGTGTAATTTTCAAGCCACCGGGTCTTGGGCTCAAACTGTGGCTGGCCATGTGGAGTCCTGCACCTTAACCACCATGCCACCTGCTGGCCCGAGGTTTGTTGTATCAACAGGAACCAGTTTGTGTTTCCCAAAGTTGATGTGTTGAAATAAGAGCCATGATCCTGAGACTTCATGCCCATCCAAAGAAAGAGAAGTTTCTGTAATTTATGTTCTGATGCCAGATGGACAGCCCTGTCTGTTCTCCGCGTGCGTCCCAGCGCAAGGCGGCCCCGTCCTGCGCGATAGGCCCACGCTTCCACGCTGCTGACAGGACGTGTGGAAAGGTAATCGACTGGAAGTTACTTTTCCTGGGAGATTCAGATACCAAAATAGATGACGATGTTCAAGTACTCAGAGATGGGCTGAAAGTAGCTTTCTGTATAATAAACCCTTAGTTACTCTGTAACCTGCAACCTATTTAAAGCTACAGACAGTTTTGCAGGTTTTAGATTCACACCTCAAGTTTACTTCACAGCTATTCCTGCAGCTTTTTCTTGGTGGTTCCCATTAGATCAGCACATTTTTAAAATCCTGTAGTGTGAAATAAACTTAACTGTTTGCTCAGAGATTTTTATGGAATCAGTTTTGGACAGTATTGCATTTCTCCTGGTTCAGTTTGACAACATTAATGTTCTGATTGCCAATCTATAAATCTGTGAGAGGAGGAAATTTGTTTCTTAATTTCTAGAAAAGGCCGTTTATATTATGTGTAGAGCATGTGGCTATGTTTTTATATTAAACCAGACTCTATATAGCCAACTCATTAATTGAACAATCTAAATAACAAAATGAGAAAAAAATTTTTTAGATGTTTTTGCTATAGGGTGTGTGCTCGCCAGAAGGAGAGAGAGACAGAAAGCGAGAAATCACCCCCCAGGGGGACTGGCCATGCCACAATCTCTTCTCCTCTATTCTCCTCTCGGGATTCTGGGCACGCACACACATGCATCTGGTGTGAGTTTAAGCCACCGGGTCCAGGACTCAAACTACGGTTGACTACACGGGAGTCCAGCGACATAGCCATTACGCCAACTGTTGGTCCCCAAAATGAGAAATATTTCATCTCAATGAGAATGAGATGAGATAATTCTAAACAACCAGCACATTTTCTGGTATGTGACAGGTAATTGATAGTGAGCCAATGAATGAGTGTCGGCAAGTATTTACATATTGCAGTTATATAAGAGAGTGTTTTCAAACCAAGGTCAGTTTTATTTTCTACATACAATCTAATTGCAGGGGCCAGCAGGTGGTGAGGTGGTTAAGGTGCTGGATCCTACATGTTGGCTGTGTGGTTTGAGTCCCAGATCCGTCAGCTTGAAAATCATGCTGGGTGCATGTGCATGCATGCCCAAAAACCCCAGGAGGAGAATGGATAAAAGGGATTGCAGCATGACCACCCTCCCTGCGTGGTAACTTTTTACTCTCCCTCTCTGTTTCTCTGCAGCAAGCATATGCACTCTATGGCAAAAACCTAAGGAAAAAACATAACAGAGCTCCCGTGTGAGCTCGGAGCATCACACCCAGCCCTCAGGCCCCACTCGTCTCCCCCCTCTGGCCCACGTGTGGCCCAAGCGCCTGCTGGTCTTTAGGCCCCCAGGGCCTCCCAGTTCTATCCTGTCACTCCTGTATCTACCCTTGCTCTGCATGACATTTGTTATTTCTGATTATTCAAATATTGCTTTTTCAAAAGTCATGGGAGCTTAGAACTGAGTAAAAGAGGAGCCTTGGCCATGGTGGCCTGGCGTCGTCCGCTGGGTCGCTCAGGACTGCCCGTCTCTCTCGGCCCTGTACGTGGCGGTGCCTCCAGGAGCTGTGCTGCCCTGCAGTCACGCTCACGCCCAGCTGGACAGAAAGCCCGCGCCGCCCACTGCCCCTTCCCTCCCCCAGCCCTGGCGCCACTGCCATTCCTGCCCTCGTTTCTGAATCTGACTGATTCAGGTGAGGTCATGTGTCCTTCGTGTTTCTTAAAGTCACCGTCACAGCGACCCCTCGGCAGACGGGAGCCAGCCTTGTCTCACTGCCTGGACCAGTCCAGAGCCCGGTGTCTTGTCCTCCACTCTCCTGGTGGGAGCTCTCCGTCTGCCGCCTCCTCTCCCTCTTGTGGCCTTTGAACCTGACTCATGCCAGCTCTGTCCCCACAGCTGCCCCTCCACGCCTGGAACACCCTCGGTTCTGTCCCAAGCCACGTCCTGCTTGTCGCTCTGCTGCGACGTGAGCACACATGCGGCCGGGCTCTGCATCTGGGGTGAGGGGACAGGCAGCAGCAGCTGTGACACTTCCTCACAGATGGCTCCTCTCCCTGCCCTGGCGCACGCTGGCTCTGACACTCACTCTGGAAGAACACGGCCGGCCTTGAGCCTTCCCTGATACGTTACTCGCCCAGGTCCCGTGAGCCACCTGTCCGAGCCCGACCCCCAAGAGAGACAACCCTGCTCCCCTACTGAAGAGAGGACTGCAGAGGCTTCCGACTCAACTGGGCTTTTCACTTGCAGCTTTCTCTGCAGTGGTACTCTCCAGAGTGGGGTGCAGAAGACCACCCATCTGGGCCTGAGGGATACACAGGTATTAAAATACTACACTTTGCAGGGGTGTGCATTTTTTCACATATGCTGACATTGCTGTCTGGTGCATCACGTATGTTGCAGCAGAGCATCACACGTGAGACAAGCTTGTGTGTGACGGGCCACCACTCACTTCCATGACATGGCGGTGCTATTCAAAGGCCAAGTCCAGGGCCCCCACACACATTGCGTGTCCATGGGGAGAGCACGGGGACACCTCGCACCGTGGCCCCATGGCAGGGGAGCAGGGAACGAGAGAGTGTGCGAAGCTGTCCTGCAGGATCCGTGCTCTGTGCCCCACCTGGACTCATGCTCCTGAGCTCTAATGCAGGCTCAGGTGCCTTCACAGCTCGGGTAACCTCAGACTGCACAGGGGAAGGACACTACCAGAACACCTGGGCAGGTGGGTTAGACATGTGCAAGGCTGCGCCTCAGTGCACAGGCATGTGCTTCATGGCCCGTGCAGATGCCGTGGGTGATAGGGCGTGCCAGGCTCGTGGGAACCTGCGAAGGTGCCTGAGATCTGAAAGCCGTGGGCGTGCACCTGTCTTCACACGGGTGTGTTTAGTGGGGACTCACCCGCAGTTGGAGGCTGGGACAGGGCCTGGCAAGGCAGGGTGCAACGGGCTGGCATGTCTTCCGTCAGTGCAGACGGATGCCATGTGGCCTTGATGGTGGCCTGTGCCTCGGTTTCCCTCTGTGGCAAGTGGGCCTTCTGGTGGTGTGATGCGGTCTTCTCTTCCACAGCCAAACGGAGAGGGTGTGTAGGCATGGTCACTTTTCCCTCATCACTGGGTGTTGGCTCTGGTCCAGGGAGTGGTCACCACCTGGAAGGACTCCTCCAGTCTGAGCACTGAAGTGTATTTCTGAAAAGGAGGGTTCTTAGCTTTCAGGTAAATACGACGTGGTGTTTGGTATTTTAAATGAGCAGTTGCACCTCCTTAAAGAGGAAATGCTCCCTGTGGGGGAAGCTGGCATCCTGCCCTGTGCACACCGGACGCCAGGCCTCCAGCCCGTGGAGGAGAGCTGGGAAAGCAGGACTTGTCGCCACTCCTGGTGCTCTGTCGCTGGTGCAGGAGCGGGGGGAACGGGTGTACAAAAATGTCGAGTGTCGCCCCCTTTAAAAGGGTGGCAAAGTACACTGAATCTGCCTTTCTTCTGGAGCTTCTCTTCGACATGGTGCACGAAGCAATTAAGAAAGTAGCCCGGGGGACCAGCAGTTAGCGTAATGGCTATGTCGCTGGACTCCCACGTAGTCGACCATGGTTCGCGTCCCGGACCTGGTGGCTTAAAACTCACGCTGGGCACGTGTGCGTGCGTGCCCAAGATCCCGAGGGAGAATGGAGGAGAGGGGATTGCAGCGTGGCCATCCCCCCTGGGGGTGATTTCTCACTTTCTGTCTCTCTGTCTCTATCTAGCGAGCGCACGTGCCCTATAGCAAAAACCTCTCCAAAAAAAAAAAAAAAAAAAAAAAGAAAGAAAGCAAGTAGCCCGACCACTTTAGGAATCTCATCTCATCCTAGGGATTTCTCATACTGACCTCCTACCTTGAAAATGGGTGCTTGTTTTCCCTTTTGAAAATGCTGTTTGTTTAAATTCTCTGTGGTGAACTGGCTCGATCATGGACGAGGACAGGTTGTGCACTGGAGAGCCTTCTGTTTGGGGTGGGAGACAGACATTGCAGGAGACCGGGACAGGCCAGCGTGGCGGGGGGCGGGCCGGCGTGGCGATGGACAGGCCGGCGTGGTGTGGGGGGCAGGCCGGCATGGTGGGGCCGGCATGGTGGGGGCAGGCTGGCGTGGCGGGGGGCAGGCCAGGGTGGCACTGGTGCATGCCCCTCGGTGTCACTGGCGCTCACACTGCCTGCCACATGCAGCTTCCCGAGAGTCCTGGAGTTCCGATGAACTCACCCAGCCCTTCTCTTGCGCGGGGAGAGGGGGAGTCAGGTCACTTTACTTTCTATGTTTCCCAGAGTGTCATCCTGAGAATGGAACTTGCCATTTTCTCCATTGATTTCTCGAGCCCCTCCCAACCTCACTCCGAGGGGGAGATGGCACAGTGTGCCCTGTGCCTCGCTGTCGGGAGGTGCATGGAGATCCAGGGGCAGACGGACCCCTCCTGCCGTGCCCTGTCCTCACCTTTCTCTACAAAGCCGCTCAGTTGGTCTGGGTGGAGGCGGGCGGTAGGCTGTGTGTTCTTATGGAAGGAATGGACACTGATCTCCCTGCAAGACATGGACACTGGTCTCCCCGCAAGACGTGGACACTGGTCTCCCCGCAAGACGTCCCACGGACACTGGTCTCCCTGCAAGACATGCCACGGCCCAGCCCACTGCCCGAGTCGGGTCCCCTGGAGGAGAGCGCTCGCAGCCCCCCTCCTCGGCAGGCCCCGAGGAGCTGCCCTGTCTCTCAGGAGCTCAGCGGCCTCTCTCTGAGGAAGGGTCTGGAAGGTGATTTGCCCAGGAGGGGTCACTCCTGCAGCTGCAGCTCGTCAGCGGCTGTCAGGCAGCCACTGGGCACCTAGTGGCAGCGGGCCAGCGGGGGTGTTGGGAAAGTGGTGGCCTCGGTCCTTGCCCACCTCACCAGGTGTGTCTGTGCGAGCCCTTAAGTTGGTAACGGGTAACTCGGTGTGAGGCAGATGTGGGCCGACCCAGGCGTCCTGCCTCCTCTCACCCGGTCATTAACACCCCTTCTCTTGCATGCTTCCTTTTTCTTCTTCTTTTTTTTTTTTCCTGGATGGGAGCTTTCTTTTGTTGAAGAAGAAAAACAATGGTTTAGCTGCAGTGGACTTTTTCTGAAAAATGTAATGCTATTAACAAAATAAATATCCAGGCCTTTCTGCTTTGAAACATGCTATCTGGAGACCAGCAGGTGGCGTGGTGGTCAAAGCACTGGACACTCCCACATGGCCAACCACAGTTTGAGTCCTGGACCTGGTGGCTTGCTTTCTCACTTTCCGCTCTCTCTTTCTCTGTGTGTATGTGTGTCTCTTTCTAGTCAAATAAAAATAAATGAATGAATAAATAAAATTAAATAAAAAATAATTCTTGAAAAAAAAAAAGGCGCTGAAACATGCTATCAAGATCTCCCTAAGACTTTTTATTAATTTCTCCCAGAAGACATGGGCATTCACCAGAGAGAGACGGGAGATGAGAGAGAAAGAGAACTAGAAAGTACCCCAGGGAGAAGGCCACTCTGCAGTGCCTTCCTTCTCCATCTCTCCCTCTCCTGGGATTTTGGGCACATGCACACTCCTGTGTGTCTCTCAGGCCACGGGGTCCAGGACTCGAGTCGTGCAGTTGACCATGTGGGATCCAGACTCCTTAATCAGCCACAGGCTGGCCCAGCGAGTGTCTGTGGGGGGGGGACAGCAGAAGGGTGTTGATGGGCGGCGGCTGCCTGTTGGCCACGTGTGAGCCCGCTGGGAAGCATGGAGCTGCGAGAAGGCAGAGGTGAGACTAGGGCTTGCAGACCAGTGTGTTGGGGCCGCGCTTCCCTGTAACAGGACACGTTGTAGACACGGACACTTGTGTGACATGCATGGGACATGTTATGGACAAGGATGCATGTGTGGCACACATGGGATATGTTAAAGACAATGTGTACGGGACATGCACGGGACATGTTATAGACATATATGCATGTGTGGCACACATGGGACAAGTTATAGACACAGAAGCACACATGACACACACAGGACATGTTACAGACACTAATGCACACATGATATGCACAGGACATGTTATAGACATGGACACACGTGACACACACATGGGACATGTTATAGACATGGATGCTACACATGACATGCACAGGACATGTTATAGACAAAGATATGTGCAACACACATGGGCATGTTACAGACATGGACACATGTGTGACATGCATGGGTCATGTTATAGTCAAGTACATGTACATTACACACATGGGACATGTTATAGACGACAACACATACATGACACACATGGGGCATGTTATAGACAAGGACACACATGTGACATGCATGGGCCATGTTATAGACACTAATGCATGTGTGACATGCATGGGACATGTTATAGACAAGGACGTGTACATGATACACACAAGACATGATACAGTCAATGACACTCGATATACACAGGGCATGTTATAGACAACGTGTACATGATACATGCAGGACAGGTTATAAACAATGACACACAACGGGGCATGTTGTAAATAACAATGTGTACACGACACACACGGGACATGTTATAGACAGCACGTACCTGAAATACACACACACACACGCATTTAGGCTTTGCCATAGCGTGTGTGCACTAGCCGAACAGAAACGGACAGCAGAGAGGGAAAGCAAGAGCTCACCCCCAGAGGGCGGGGCCACGCACAGGCCTTTCTCCTACAGTCTCCTCTCAGGATTCTGGCACGCATGCGTATGCGCCTAGCGTGATTTTGAAGCCTTCAGGTCAGGTCTCGACCTGCGTCTGGCCATGTGGGAGGCCAGTGCCTTCACCACCACGCCGCCGCCCCGACTCCAGCTCGGACCTGTTGTGGCCTTGTCCCTGCCCTTCCCGTTTCAGGTGGGGGAGGAGGGCAGGCTGGCTGCAGGGTGGCTTCTGGTCCTCTCAGGTGGGGCGTGAGTAAGGAATGGCCGCGTCGTGGGACACAAGCTCCTGGGAGTCAGCGAGCTGAGCACATGTGAGGAGGTGCTCGCTTAGACTTTAAACGCAGAAGGAAAGAAGGGCAATTCTCTCTGTTGGGCGTGGGATCGAAGGAACGTCAGGCCCAGTCAGGGTACCCATGCTCTGCAGCCTGAGTGTCGTCGATAACCCTGGGAAAGCCGTGAAAACAGAAGGCCGTTGGTAGGGACTTAGTGAAGGGCCTGCCGCAAACACGGCTGCAAACACGTGTGTGATAGCGACAGGAAGCGTGGCGTTCTCTGCGTGCAGTCAGATGTGTGCGGAACCCACCCCACGGGCTCCGGACCTCCACTACAGGGCGACAGGAGACCCTGCGCACACACGGCACATTTGGCATGCGTTGGGGAGGAGGTGTGGTGTTCTGAAAGGCCGTTCCCCAAAGTTACTGTACTGGGTTCCCAGTCTCGGTGACAAAAGATGACTTTGGAAAAGCTTGCCAAGCCCATGGCTCAGTGGTGAAGGCAACACGCCTAGTGCGGCTAGAATCCCAGTCCAGGCCCCTTGGAAGACATGCTGGCCAATGTGTGCCCCGAATCCCAGCAGACGGAGCCATGGGGAGATGGGACTGCAGTGTAGCCACACCCTACAGGGCTGCCTTCCTCTCTCTCTCTCTCTCTCTGTCTCTGTCTCTCTGTCTGGCAAGTACATGTGCACTCTGACAAGGAAAAACAGATAGAGCCAGTTATAAATCTTAATCTGTGTGGTAGGATCTACAGAGCAGCTCAGTTAATAGCGTATGGTCACTGTGGGAGACCGCACGGCCACCTCTCTGCCCCTCAAGGCAGGATTGTGACGCTGAGGCCCAGAGGGCCCCAGTGGAGTCCTGAGGTCTGTCCAGGTGCTGAGCCATGAGCCTGGCTCAGAGGCTGGGCCTGGATCTCGGCATGAGGGACCAGAGGGGTGCCCTGCCCCCAAGAAGAAATGAGTGGATGAACTTAAGGCAATAGATACCTATGAAATAAACCAGGTATTCGGCTTCGCAAAGACGAGAGTGTTGGTCACACCCAGCGAAGGAGGTGTTGGCGGGCAGGCACGCGTGTTCTCTCCCGGTGAAGTGTGAACCGGTACAAACCACCCTTGGGCAGCTCGGCCGTTGATCCTATCGATTGGGTCCCCGAGGCAGCATCAGGGAAGGCACAGAGCCAATGGCACCAGGTGACCAGGGCCCCACGGTCTGCCCCATGCCAGCAGGTAAGCCTGCACCGCCCTGTGAGGGGCACCGGGGGCTTTCACCACCCCTCAGAACAGTGAAGTGTCACGCCAGCTGCGAAACCCAGGTCCTGAGAACACGGTTCACGGGTGAGGAAACAGGCCCGAATATATCAAGACACTTGCACAGTCTGAGGCTGAAACTCGATGTGCTTTGATGCTTTTCCAATAAGCAAAGGGCTTTGCAGGAAAACTCCATATTAAAAGCAAAAGACCCCAGCACTTACTGTTTTTTGTTTTTCATCTTCGCCATTCCGACTGGGCAGATTAGGGGACGTGGGAGTGTGGAAAATGGTCACGAGCTCTGGGGACAGTGTGGGGAGAGGGGAGCGACAGGGGAGACTTCGAGGAAAGGAACTAGGGGAAAAATAGGACCAGACCCTCTGGGACGCAGGAACGGATGGTCATCTGTTGATGGTAACATGTGCAGTGTCCTCTGCTGGACTGGTGTGAAGCACATTGATGTGGGGTAAATTCAAAACCAGATCGCACTAGCCGTTCCGCAACCACAGGCCGAATCACATCTCTTACGTGCAATCTGTGTCGTTAAGGGCACTAACCTGCAGAAGACTAAGTTTTGCTTTATTAATAAGAAAAATGGGAGGGTCGGCAGATGGTATGGTGGTTAAGGCTCTGGACTCCCACATGGCCGACCGCAGTTCAAGATCTGGACCTGACAGCTTGCTTTCTCACTCTCACCCCCTCTGTCTCTCTGAGAAAATTGAAGACAATAATAACAAATAAAACTAAATAAAATAATTCCTTAAAAACTAAGTGAAACAGGAATTTAAGCTGTAAACACAGACTTCGTGAGGGTGGTTGCTGACACAGCATTAATCAGAGCACCCCAGCTCCATGAGCGGCAGTGTAGACATTTGGGGACCTCAGGCCTATGGGGCATGGGTGTGCATGTGTGACCGGCTGTCTCAGAGGCGTGGGCCCCGGTGCCCTCTCCCTGCACCCTGCTGGAGAGCGGACAGCCAGTGCAGCCCCACATGGTTCCAGGTGGGCGTGCTCTGACATGTGCCGCCTGACTGGCTCCCTGACACATGGCCATGGCGTGTGGCCACCTGGTACACATGAAGGGCTCGTGGTGTTCCCATGCTCCTTTGAGGCAGAGCAAGTGGCAACCTTGCGGAAGAACACCCGAGCTCAGGTTTATTTATGGCCCTGCCTCCTGGTACACCCGTGTGGTCGGGAAGAGTGTGGGTTCTCCGTGCGGGACTTCCTTGGTGGGGTCTCGTCCCCTCGAGGAGGTTCAGATGAGGGAGTCGTACCATCCAGACCCAGCCGAAGGATCAGCATTGCCTTCACAGGTTGCTTTCGACGCCAGGCTTGAGGGGTCCCATGAGGCACACGTGCATGCTGGTGCGGGGAGGGGCTGACACCCACGTGCAGTCGCGTGACCGGGTGGGGACTGGAGGAGGGCGGAGCTCGCCACAAGCTCACCGCCCGCCGGGGTAAAGTGGAGGTGACTTCTGAGGCCACCCGTGGCCACCTGGCAGCCGTTTAGGACACCTGTTGTGTGGTTCTGTGGGGAAGCCCCGGGGCTCCCAGGTGGAGAGGAGCTGAGGCCTCCGGCCCGCACCGTGCTGGGCTCCTGCTGGCCGCCCCCCAGGTTAGTGCCCTGCCCCGTTCACACTTCCCAGACCAGCCCTCCAGACCAGAGACCGGCCATCCCCAACCTGTGGGCAGCGAACAGGAGAGGATTGCTTAGCAGTGACAGAGCAGGCCCAGCTGCGGGGCTCGGGCAGGACACGCCTGGGAGAGCCAAGCCACCTGGAAGGCCTGGCACCCCGTGGTCCTGGCTGGCTGGAGGTCTGGGGAAGGACCACGACATGGTGAGACCCTGCTGAGGGCTCTGTCCCCATGAAAGAAACCAATGAATGAACTCAAAGAGAATGCTAAGGAGTGTTTATTTCATTATTAGTAATTGCTTCATTATCAGTATGTATTAATAATCATTATTCCACATTTTATATGTAATCGATACAGACTTTACATGTAATTGTTATTTATTACGTTACGTTATTAATACACATCTAGAATCTGTGCTGCGCAGTACTGATGTGAGCAGTGTCACCCTCACTGTCACCGTGTCCCTCTGTGTCAGAAGTCCTGACCTCGCTGCGCCTCAGCTCCTTTGGCTTCCGTGCTGGGGATCCCCGGACCCCCTTTGCCGTGAGCCGGGTCGGGCTGACACGGAAACGTCTGAGCCAGCCTTACTCCGTAACTGTGTGCTGTGCTGGCCATGACTTTGCCATGGTCCCGGATAACGCCATGAGGTCACTGTCACGGGCCACACGCTTCTGCTTGGTGTGCTCAGTGACCTTCTTGTGGCCGTGTGAGTAGGCCAGGCTGTGTGGGCTCAGGAAACGTCGCAGTATTTGGCGTGTCAAGTGCAGCGTGCTTCAGGGTCTGCTGTAGAACAGCATCGCGGCGAGAAGGATTATATCTGAGACTCATGGGGTTGGGGTTGGGGCGTCCCGTGATTCGTAAGGAAGTCCTGGAAATGTGAGCTTCTCGCTTTGGAAGCAGCAGAGGCGTGAGTGAGAACTGAAGGCGCCCCAGGGGACCGTGCGCTGAGCGCTGTGGCTCACAGGCAGGGAGGCAGAGGGCGGGCACGGGGTCGGAGGGCACGCTGCCCGCGGAGCTTCTGCTGTAGGTGCTGGAGGCCTTTACGTATGCCCTTCGGTTATATTTAACTTTGTTTGCTTTGTTTTGTTTGAATCTGCCAGAGGCACGTGCACTTGCCAGAGAGACGGGCAGCCCACCTGGCAACGCTCCCCTCCCTCTCCCTCCCTCCAGGGCTGCACGTGTGCTCACCCAGCGTGTTTCTCAAGACGGTGCGGCCAGCCCTGCTGGACGGTGCTGTGACCGCCCCAGGTCCCCAGGTCAGTGCCGTCGGCAGGAGGCGTGGGAGGGCGGCCCGTTGGAGCGCTGTGCAGGGAGGCAGGACCTCCGGCCAGCACTCCGAGCCCTGGGAGCTTGGGAGAAGAACTGGGAAGGGCAGCTCTCAGGAAATGCCAAGCGTCTCAGCCTCAAAGCAGACCTCAGGGCTTCCTTGCAGCCCCCGCTGACCTGCACCACCCTCTGTGTTCTGGCCCTGTTGGAACCGTTTTTGTTGTGTGGCTTGGATTTAATAGCTGGAGTGTTCTTCCTTCTCCTGAAGTTGGGCTGACTGTGACTAAACACCCTCGGGCTGCTCTCTCCCTGCGCTCCCCAAGTCCGGCTCCTGCCCTAGTTCTTCTACCTCAGGAATCACCAGTAATGGCCGCTTTACTGTTCCCTTCACACGCACGCAGAAAGCTCGCCATAGTGTTGCCTTTTTCTAGAGTGTGGCAGCTAAGTGCCTGGGGCCCTCTGCTGAGAAAACGCAGCGGAGTCCCACTTGCGACCGCAGGCAGCCTGACTCCCACTCCCAGCGCCAGCCCAAGGCCTGAGCCCCAGGACGGAGGCCCGATGTGGCCAGGCGGGCGAGGGCCTGGCTGCTGGAGGTGCCGTCTCGGTGCTTCCACAGGGACGCTGAGGCCATTCAGGTCGCCGTGTAGGAAGTGGCGTCTCAGGCTCACCGCGGGTTTTCTGACCTGCTCCTGGGGCCAGACGGGCCTGAGAAAGGAGGGCCCGAGAGATGGCCGAGCCGCACGCCGAGCTCGAGCCCTGGTGCTCTCTTGGGAGTGGCCGCTCGCGAGTCTCCGCCTGCGGTCTGCACACGCCTTAATTACCTCTCGGGGTCGAGGACATGGTTGGTGCGGGGACTTGCAAACCCATGTCACCGACTGGTCCTGCATGTGCTCAGGCCTGCTCTTCGCTGTCTTAGAACGTGTGTCCTCCTGCCTGTCGTCTCTCTGCCTGCTTTGTGAACTTTCTGTAGGAAGTGCAGGGCTCTCGTCAGCCCCGAGGGTCGAACGGAGTGCAGCCTTTCTGACACAGCGTTCAGCGCAGCTGAGGGGTCGAGCCGTGCTCTGCACAGCCAGGCCTGCTCTGGCGCGGTCAGGCGCTGGTCCCAGCCCTGGTGTTCTAGGCACGGAACTACGTGCTCCTTCCGGCTGTCGGTGCTGTGAGGCGATGGCTCAGAAACGTGAAAAAATTAACTTTCACGAATCGCGAGCACTGGAGAGGCCGAGAGGTATTGGGAGTTATTCCAGGAGAACCCGGTCTCCCACACACTGAGAAACGTCCCCAGCCTGACACACACCGCGGACCAGGTGTGACACTGCCGACCGCAAGGGCCTCCGAGCCACGCGACGTCTTACCCTGACAGAGGACACTCTCGACGGATACGTGAGAAGCAGCCACGCCGTCTTCCAGGGTTGTCACAGCGAGGGTGAGATCTCACTCTTAAGTGACCACAGACCCTATCATGATCTTGACATTTTTTAATAAATTCCACCCACAGGGATGCCCAGTTGTATGCATTGTCATTCTAAAAAATAACCTAGAATTGTCAGCCAACATACCCTGTGCTTCTCCGTCTCCGTCTGGGGAAATCTGCACATGAGGTGCCAGCAGGCATTTGCTTAGGGTGTCGCTGGGCCGACTCCCAGGAGACGGCCTCAGTCCGGAAGCGCACAAGCTTCTGGGACTGTGTGAACACGCCTGTCATGCTGACCCGCCAGCTCCACACGTAGATGGAGGCTGCCCTAAGCACGCGTGTTCTCCTGAGCTCCGTGATGCTGTCGGCGTCGGTCAGACCCGCCCCGAGTGTCCACGTCTCCGTCTCAGCTCCAGCACGGGCCTTTCTGGGCACTCGCTGACAGGGGAATGGAGTGCGGTGAGCCTTACCTGCTTAGCCAACGAGAGTCCTAATAAAGAGGCTGCTCACACTTGCGCGAGGGTTCTGAGATGCTGTGAGGAAGCTGTCCTTGTGGCCGAGCGGGGCCGAGAGCATCTTGCTTCTGGGTGGTTAGTTTAAGCCGAACATGGCGGCTTTGTCTTCCCAGACAGACGCTGTCTTGGAAAAGCGTCCGTGCAGTCGGCAGATTGCGAGGTGTAGGTGGGGTCAGTGGGGCTCGTGCAAAGTCTCCTTCTGAGAGACGGGTGACCCTGGTCCCGGGCATTGTGGCTCGAGTCTGCCCTGGGGACACCTTGGAGGATGAGGTAGGACGTCCCGGCTGAATCTGGACGTGTCTTTCCTGCATCTGAAGGCCTCCTCATGTTCACGGACGGGCCAGCTGCTGTCCGTAGTCCAGGGGCCCAGAGGAGGCCGCGGCCACTAAGCAGCAGGGTGAGAGGGAAGAGAGACGGACGCCAGCAGGACGTGGCCGAAGCGCCCAAGTGCCGAAGAGAAGGGCCAGGCGCAAGGGCCTCGGAGGCACCATGGGGAGAGGGCTGGCCCGGTGCCCGCGGTGGCGTCCTGGACGACCGAGAACCTGGAGAGTGCCTTGCCGAGCAGCAGTCGCAGCCGGAAAGTTCCTTGCTCAGGAACAGCAGTGGCAGGGTGGTTAGAGCGTGGATTCCCACGTGGCTGACCAGTTAAAGACCCGGACCTGGCAGCTTGAAACTCACACCAGGCACACGTGTGTGTGTCCAAAATCCTGAGAGAAGCATGGAGGAGAGGGGGTCACAGCGTGGCCACCCCGGGGGGTGATTTCTCACTTTCACTCTCACTGACAGATGTCAAAAAATTAAAAAAAAAAAAAATCAGTGTCCGTCGAGTGTGTGTTACTGTTTGGATCAAGCTTCATCCTGCAAAACTTTAGAGCTGGATCCAAGTGGGCTGCGCTTGGAGGGGCTCCCGGGGGTCGTGTGTTGGGCTCGATTGTGCTGTCGAGGGGCTGCATGGAGACGCAAGTCCTCCGTGGGGTCCCAGGGTGGGCCCTTTGGGGTGGTCAGCACGAGGCAGGACCTCTGTGGTTGCTCCCTGGTGGGTACACATGGACAGAGCCCGTGGACACGGACCACGCCCTGCCCCGCCATTCTGCGGCGCCCTGGACTTCCCGCCACCAGGGCCCTGAGGGCTGTCAGTTTCTTTATGACCCCACCCAGGAGTTCCTGTGAGCAAAGCCAGGGGGCTAAGGCTGTCTGCAGAGCCCATTCCAGGGGCCAGGTTACAGCTGAAGTATCCAAGATGTATCTAACACCCAGGGCAGAGAACTGAGATTTATAATGCGCTATTGCAATTTTGTTCCTTTGTAACTGAAAGTAAGTATCACTTTCCTCTAGTGGGATTAAGTGTTCTACAGAATTGAAAAGTAAAAATGTCAAATCTGATTTCTTTGGTCATTTTTCTCCTTAAAAAGTAAATTTCCAAAAAGATTAGATATGTCTATTCCATTTTCATCTTTGCTTTGTGAAATGATTTCAGCTATGAAGGATTTAAAAAATAAATCAGTCTCGGGACCAGCAGTTAGCGTAATGGCTATGTCGCTGGATTCCCATGTAGTCGACTGCAGTTCGAGTCCCAGACCCAGTGACTCACACTCACTCCGGGCGCAGGTACATGTGCATGTGTGCCCAAGATCCTGAGAGGAGAATGGAGGAGAAGGGATTGCGGTGTGGCCATCCCCCCGGGGGGTGATTTCTCGCTTTCTGCCTCTCTGTCTATCTCTGTCTTCCTGGTGAGTGCACGCACCCTATAGCGAAAACCTCTCCTAAATCAATCAATCAATGAGTCTCAGTTTGTGGGACCCGATTGTATTACAGAAAAAGTGTGCGGACTGTCTAACAGGTAGCAAGTTAGACCTTTGTTTTGATCGAGTTTCGTTCTTGCAGTGTAGGCTAATACTTTCAAGTTTACTTCCTGATAGGAATGAAATGTGTTTCATGGGAAATTAAGAGGAAAGCACAAAAGATAAACCCGGCCTTTCCCGGATGCATGGGTCCGAGCCAGACACGCTGCGTGTGAGGTCGTCGGGTGATCACGGACGGGCACTCTGGATTTCATCGCAAGTACGTCTTAAACTTCAAGTTCACTAACGTTGCCTAGAGAAGGGCCGCGTGCGCTCGGCCGAGTGAGCAGCCTGTGGGGGGACCGGACTGCAGGAAGGGGCAGGTGTGTCGGGTGGGCCTTGTTCCAGGCGAGGTCTGGACCGGGGCGGGGGGTGGAAGGAGCCAGGCCTGTTGGGTGCAGGGTTGATGGGGGGCAGGAGGAGCGTTGCCAGGGGCAGGACTCCAGGAGAGGGGGTCTGGAAGCCGTGGTTTGGGTGGAAACCCCAGGTCACTCTCTGACCCTGGACTGTGAGGGATCGATGGTGGGCCCAGGGATTCCCCGGCTGGGAGGACGGTGCTCAGAGGTGTGGGAGCCACCTTGTCTCCGGTGATGGCCGGTGTTTAAACTCAGCTCAGCACGTGCGACTTGCCGAGGTACGGTGCTCCTGGGGAGAGCGGCTGCAGGCAGAGGCCGGGGCAGTGCAGGCCAGGCCTCCCCTCGGGCTCTGGTCCTCCCACTGCCAGGAGCTCTGGGCCCGAGTGTCTTCGCAGTCGCGCGTGGTTAGCATCTGCCCTCCTTCTCTCTCTCTGTTACCACCTCCTTCCCCCACCCCCTCGGTCTCTCACCGCCCCTGGTCACTAGAGGACACGTATTTCTTGGTGCCCACGTTCCCAGGGAGTCAGGGCTCTCTCCACGCAACACCTCATGGAGCCACGACTCAGCCCTATTTCCTGAAAAAAGCAGTCAGGGTCGAGGTTTCTGGGAGCCCAGAGGCACATGGCTCAGGCTGTCCTCGGCCAGGTCTCCCTGACAGTCTCCCCTTCCCTCCAGGGTCTGGGCTCAGGAATGTCCCCCATCCAGCTGTGGGTGTGATGGGCATCTCATGGTGGGAGGGCCTTTTACGTGCTGGGTCATATTTCTGACAACAGAAGCCAGACTCTGGAAGTTAGTCTAAAACAAATGTATTTTCCAGCGACACATGTCAGATAGATGTTTGTGTGGGTGTAGTGACAACGCGAGGATGTCGTCAGGGGCACTGTTAAACCCTGCCACCGTCACCCGGTCCTCTTTTTATTTTGTCTTGATTACTTACCTTAAATCGGCTTTTTAAATTTTGCCTTTCTTTTTCAAAGTAACATTCATTTACTTCTGATGGATTTTTCCTGTTTAATCTCTTTCCTGCCCTTTCTGATGCGCAGAAATAGAGATTTCCCGTGCATAGATCACTCAGCACCTGTGCCGTCTGTGCTCGCCTGTGGCCATCCGCTCCTTCACGGGCTGCGTCCCCACTTGTCCCCTCCCTGCCTGGGTGCTCCCGACTGTGGAGCGACTGTGTCCTTCGATCAACTCCAACACGTTCTGTGAACGAAAACACTGGAATCACTGGAGTGGTGCCTTAAAGTGCAGCTCACTTTCTTAGAAATTAGGCTTTAGTCTTCAGGAAGGGCCGTCGGCCCCCACATCCTACCCCTGCGACATGTCCCCTGAGTGGGGCGGTGATTCCAGTGAGGGCCCCGCGGCTCACACACGGTGCTGTCCAGTTTCGGGGTTTTGGCAAACGTGACCACACACACGCACCACTGGGTCCACACAGAGCAGCTCTCCGCCCTGGAAACGCTGTGCCCCCTTGACCCCACCCTGTCCCTCACTGTCCTATGAGTCCCCCTCCACGCACAGCAGTTGGAGCCACACAGAGTGGTTCGAATCTCCTCCTGCCCTTCTGTGGCCTTGTAGCTCAGCCTGTGAGCACAGGCAGGACTTAGCAACAGGCCACATTTCTACGCCCACACCTGGTGAAGAAGGCTGTGTCTCCACGGCTGGCCAGTGTGGGACGAACTGCTCCACACGTCTGGGTGCAGGGTTCAGACGGTGGGTCAGAGCCAAGGAGGCCACTGTGGGGTCAGGAGAAAGCTCGTGTCGGCCTGTGAGAACGGTCCAGTGTGGTCTCCACACGGCCGAGCCATTTGCAGTCCCGTCAGCAACAGGCCACGTCCCGCCGCCACCTGCCCCGCAGCACCCGGGGTTGGTGTGTGCAGTGTGTGTCACATGCGGCTCCGTGATGGCCCATGACGTCAGTGGCTGCCATCTGCCTGCTGGCCACCCGCACACCCTCTCTGATGAGGATCTGTCCAGACATTTGCTTATGTTTTAATTAGTAATTAAATTTGTTTTATTATTATTGAGGGTTTTTTTTTTTTTTTTTTTAAGTTTGTGTATTCTTCCATGAGAGAGAGGTACCCTCAACAGGGTGGTCACACCCCATCTCCCAACAGCGGCCAGTCAGGGTCATAGCACACGTGTGTACCCAGCAGCCAGAGAGAGCATGGACTGAACTGGGACCTTCCACGTGGGCCCAGGCGTGTCAGCGCAGCAGCTTGGCCATTCCAGGTGCTTGTGGAGCTAGGTCGCAGCGGTCTGTCAGACGTGTGCTGGGAGACACGTTCTCGTGACAGTCGTACACTTCGGTGACTGGCAGCTCATCAACGACCCCGCCCTCATCACGCCCTTGGCACTGCAAGGCGCAATTGCCACACCCAAGGCCACCCAGGCTGTCCTGTTCTGTCCTCGGAGTTCACGGTGCTGCATGTTTTGGCCGGCCTGTGAGCCAGTGTGACTTGAGTCTTGGTGAAGGCCTGAGAGCTCTTTCTGGACGCTTTGTTTGGATATGGGTGTTCAGTTGTCCAGCACCACTTGTGGGAAAGACTATTTCTGTCCCTTTGTCAGAGATCAGTTGACTCTATTTCTATGTGTCTATTTCTGGGCTCTCTGTTCCATTCTTTTGATATGTTTGTTTTCAACCAGTACCAAACTGCCCTGATTATTGTAGCTTCGTATGAAGTCTTGAAGCCAGATTGTGCTGCTCTTTCAACTGTGCTCTTCTTCAGAACTGAGTGGACCTTCTGAGGCTTTTGCCTCTCCATAAACTTTAGAATTAAGTGTTTCAATATCACAAAATAACTTCCAGGGCTGTTTACTGAGATTACATCCAATCTATAGCTCAAATTGGGAAGAACTGATGACTTGAAAATGTTAAGTCTTCTTATCCATGAACATGGTTTATCTCTCCATTTCATTTAGTTTATTTAATTCTTGTTGATTTTGTGTGTGTGTGTGTGTGTGTGTGTGTATTTGTCTTTTTTTCTTTTTTGTCATATGATGTGTGCTCTTGCCAGAGAGAGCTGGAGAGAGCAAGACAAAGGGAAAGCGAGAAATTACCCCCCCCAGAAGGGGGGGTACACACAATCCCTTCTCTTCCATTCTCCTCTCAGGATTTTGGCCACATACATGTGCGCACCTGTGTGATTTTGAAGCCACCAGGTCCAGGACTTGAAGTACAGGCTACCATGTGGGAATCCAGCACCTTAACCACCACACCACCTGCTGGCCCCTCTTCTTGTTTACTTCTATCAGAGTTACATAGTTTTTCACTTGTGGATTCTTTACGTATTTTGTTAGTTTTATACCTAGACCTTTAATGTTTTGGATGCTAATATAAATGAAAGTACATTTCACATTTTGAATTCCATGTGTTGTGGCTGGTGTAGGAGTAAGACTGAGTTTTGTGTATAACCTTCACGTCCTTCATTTGCTGACGTTCCTGAAGCTTTTCTGTTGATTCTTTTGGGTTTATACACAGAGTCACACCATAAACAAAAGGGCAGTCGTAGTTCTCTGTCCATCTGTATACCTCTGTGTCCTCTCTGTCCTGTATCTCTGTCCTGTATCTCTGTCCTCTCTCTCCTGTATCTCTGTCCTCTCTCTCCTGTATCTCTGTCCTCTCTCTCCTGTATCTCTCTCCTGTATCTCTGTCCTCTCTCTGTCCTGTATCTCTGTCCTCTCTCTCCTGTATCTCTGTCCTCTCTCTCCTGTATCTCTCTCCTGTATCTCTGTCCTCTCTCTCCTGTATCTCTGTCCTCTCTCTCCTGTATCTCTGTCCTCTCTCTCCTGTATCTCTGTCCTCTCTCTCTCCTGTATCTCTGTCCTCTCTCTCTTGTATCTCTGTCCTCTCCATCCTGTATCTCTGTCCTCTCTCTCCTGTGTCTCTGTCCTCTCTCTCCTGTATCTCTGTCCTCTCTCTCCTGTATCTCTCTCCTGTATCTCTGTCCTCTCTCTCCTGTATCTCTGTCCTCTCTCTCTCCTGTATCTCTGTCCTCTCTCTCCTGTATCTCTGTCCTCTCTCTCTCCTGTATCTCTGTCCTCTCTGTCCTGTATCTCTGTCCTCTCCATCCTGTATCTCTGTCCTCTCTCTCCTGTGTCTCTGTCCTCTCTCTCCTGTATCTCTGTCCTCTCTCTCCTGTATCTCTCTCCTGTATCTCTGTCCTCTCTCTCTCCCATATCTCTGTCCTCTCTCTCCTGTATCTCTGTCCTCTCTCTCTCCTGTATCTCTGTCCTCTCTCTCCTGTATCTCTGTCCTCTCTCTCCTGTATCTCTGTCCTCTCTCTCTCCTGTATCTCTGTCCTCTCTCTCTCCTGTATCTCTGTCCTCTCCATCCTGTATCTCTGTCCTCTCTCTCCTGTGTCTCTGTCCTCTCTCTCCTGTATCTCTGTCCTCTCTCTCCTGTATCTCTGTCCTCTCTCTCTCCTGTATCTCTGTCCTCTCCATCCTGTATCTCTGTCCTCTCCATCCTGTATCTCTGTCCTCTCTCTCCTGTGTCTCTGTCCTCTCTCTCCTGTATCTCTGTCCTCTCTGTCCTGTATCTCTGTCCTCTCCGTCCTGTATCTCTGTCCTGTATCTCTGTCCTCTCTCTCTCCTGTGTCTCTGTCCTCTCTCTCCTGTGTCTCTGTCCTCTCTCTCCTGTATCTCTGTCCTCTCTCTCCTGTGTCTCTGTCCTCTCTCTCCTGTATCTCTGTCCTCTCTCTCCTGTATCTCTGTCCTCTCTCTCCTGTATCTCTCTCCTGTATCTCTGTCCTCTCTCTCTCCCGTATCTCTGTCCTCTCTCTCCTGTATCTCTGTCCTCTCTCTCTCCTGTATCTCTGTCCTCTCCATCCTGTATCTCTGTCCTCTCTCTCCTGTATCTCTGTCCTCTCTCTCTCCTGTATCTTTGTCCTCTCTCTCCTGTGTCTCTGTCCTCTCTCTCCTGTATCTCTGTCCTCTCTCTCCTGTATCTCTGTCCTCTCTCTCCATCTCTTTATCTCTGTGTCCTCTGTGTCCTCTCTCTCTGCTGTAACAGCTCGGACTACAGCATTGAAAAGGACTAATGAGGAGGGACATCATTGCCTCATTCCTGATCTTAGTGGTGAAATTCACAATTTCTACTGCTGTGCCTTTCGAAGCTCACAGGAGTGAGCCTTTTCCATAAACAGTATCGAGGTGTCTCACACGGTCCCCTAACTTAGCCCTCCCATTCTGACTGCTGACTCCTGGGCTTGCTACAGAAGAAATCTTTCAGGCTGAGATATTTCATTACCTCCAGTTTACCATGATGGAAATGCAACTTTGAGTCTGAAGGATTCTCTTATCTATCATATAATCCAATTTATACCTAAATGTCACTCTCTAGAAATGAAGATTAAATTAGCCACTGAATATTTGAGAGTTCCTAAGTGTTTTTCTGTCAGCACATATATTCGTAAAATGAATAAAAACATGAGTAAGTACAGAGCTAATTATACACTTAAATATCCAGATTTTTACTATCAATATGGACTCACAAAACATTTTTAATACTCAAAATGTTGCCTGTTTGATTGGTGTGTGTGTACATGAAATGGTCAAATCTAAATTTCATTAACATAAGTAACATAATTTTTCAAAAGTTATGTAAAACCACAGGAAGACCCCATGTGGCTTATAAATGTTATATTTACTTTACAAATAAGTAGTAAGTACATATTAAAATTTATATTAATACAGCAGAAAATGGGTCCTGTCTTTATACCGTTAGCTAGGCATTCATTCAGAATAATTCATAATCGTTCATATGCTCTTTAAAGTTCTGGGGTAGAGCTGGTGTTGGAGTGTTTTAACTTAGCTTAAGGAATTTCACAATATTTATACTTCAACAAGAGCAGTGTCTCTTGCAAACTCATTTTTCTGGCATGGACACGGGAGAATGACCTCTCTGGGCTTTCACGTATTTATTTTCCAGAGCATGCTGGGTCCTTCAGCTGGCTTCTGCCCACTTGCCGAGAGGGTCGCGAGGTCGCTGGCCTCTCGGCACTGAGGCTTCTGCGTCTCAGCGAGTGCGCGTGGACTGCTGTGCCCTGCCGCCATCTTGCCGAGCTGGGCATTCCCTTCTCGATAGATGACAGTCGTAGCAGTGGGATAGCTGAAATTCACTGTATTTTATGTTTATTAGGATTAAAGGTCAGTGGAGGCCGCTGAGCTTCTAGGGGCCGAAGCTCTGAGACTGAGGCTCTGCTGGTCTTCGGCCTGGTTGGTGAAGGGGGTGGTAGGACATTATTCCCTAGAAATGTTCCTTTCAGTAGCCACCAACAGTGAGGCAGCCCACGGCTTCTCCCTTTTGTCCAGATTCCAGAACACTCAGAGCTATGTTTTCTTTTTAATTTGCTAAAGAGTATGTGTGCTCACTGGAGAGAGAGAGAGAAAGAAAGCACCCCCCCGTGGGGCATGGTCATGCCACCACCCCTTCTGCTCCCTCTCTCTCTCCTTTTGGGATTTTGGGCCTGCAAATGTGACATGCCCTGTGTGTTTTTCCTTTTTTTTTTTGGAGAGGTTTTTGTTATAGGGCGCGTGTGCTTGCCAGAAAGACAGAGAGAGACAGACAGACAGAAAGCGAGAAATCACCCCCCAGGGGTGGATGGCCACTCCGCAATCCCTTCTCCTCCATTCTCCTCTCGGGATCTTGGGCACGCACACACACACTCCCGGTGTGAGTTTTAAGCCACTGGGTCTGGGACTCGAACCGCGGTCGACTACATGGCAGTTCAGTGACATAGCCATTACGCTAACTGCTGGTCCCACCCTGTGTGTTTTTCAAGTCACCTGGTCCGTGACTCGAACCATGTAGTCAGCCACATGGGATCCAGCTGCCTCGACCACCAGGCCTTGAGGCTGGTCCTCAGACTAATTTCTGTACTTATTTGTCATGACCATTTGCAGCCACCTCCTCGGGGCATCTCCTTGTTGTTAGCGAGACTTGGGAGACCTCGGGGTGTGGGCAGAGGAGCATTCCCGGAAGTAGGTGTGGGGACACAGCTGTCAGCACAGGGAAGCAGTTCCACTGTGAGTTTCAGCCCCAGACGTCACCTGGGAGCTCTGCCTGTGGTTCCCTGGGAAGCAGGTGTCACGGCATTTACCCCCCGGGCGCTGTGACCTCGGTGGCCTGGTGGGAGGGTGCCTTGCACACAGACACCAGCACACGCATGATGGCTCCTCTGCCCCAGGCAGCCTGAGCTCGTGGGCACACGCCAGGGCATCTTCTGCTCCTGCATGTGATGTCGACGCCACGTCTGCACGTCTGCCTCTGCGACAGACACACAGCGTCCACCTCGTAGGACTCTGGGGGCCTCAGGAGCACAGCACACCGAGCTCGGCGCATGGGGAGGGCTTCGAAGGCTCGCTCTCATCGCCGACCATGGTTCCTCAACAGAAGTGTACACTGGGGTCGGGCTGGCGTGGCGTGGTGACGGGCCGAGTGCGTCCCATGTCCACACAGCCAATGAATGATTGCGTGAGAGCGAGCGTTCCTGTGGCTGAACCTCACCCCGTCTCTCACGTCCACTTGCTGGGTCTCCATCGACCATCGGGGCCACGGCGTCTCCTCCTGTGGACGCCACCCAGACTCCAGCGACGCGTGGCACCGTGCACTCCACGAGGCGTCCGGGATGGCTGAGGCCAGCGGCTCCAGGCAAGGACCATCCCAGCTCCCCGGAAGGCCGTGGGGCTCAGGGAACTTTAACCTCTGAAGTCTGAACCTCCCCACCTGGCAGGCCCGGTTTAGAAACCGGCGTGTTTTACGAAGCGCTGTTCCGGTCGCGGCCTCTCGTGTCGTCCAGCACGTCCCCTTTAGGGTTCAGTGTGGTAAACTGGGCTAATGAGCCATGATGGGGCCATGGCATTCACACGTTCGCATGTTCACACGTTCGCATGTTCACGCAGGCGCTCTTCCGTGCCCTCGAGAGGACGAGTGGCCCAGGAAGTGCAGCAAGCACGTGTGCTGGGCGGGGTGGCCGGCTCCTTAGACCCGGTGCGCAGTGCTGCGTGCAAGCACCTCTGCTGTTCAATAACCGGGCGAGCATGGGTTCGCGCCCAAGGCCAGTCTGCGTGGCCCGCTGCCCCCTCTGCAGCCCGCAGCCCCAGGCTGGGGGATGTTTGGTACGTGTGGAGCTGGCTTATTGGTTTCAGAGACGGTATTTTATGGACTCCCAGCCTGAGGCCCACGAAAGACACACCCCCCAGGATCGCTCGTGGGAGATGGAGGACGCAGGAATGGCCAAATGCAGACATTTTGCATCAAGACTTTTGTAACTTTTCTGTAGGCTTGAAATGACTCAAAATGGGGGGGGGGGGGGGAGCAGAGGCCGTTGTCAGTTAAGTACTTGACGCCCGTGAGAAATGAACTGCCATCACATGTATGCAGCACAGTTCAGGGTCCTGGAAAACCCGTCCACGTGTGAGCACAGGCAGGCCCGTTCTCAGGCGCTCTCCTCCCCGAGCGCAGGCGGGCCGGCAGGCTCAGGCCAGCGGCTCTTCCTGCCTTCTCTTGAGCATGGTCCAGGCTACCCAGCCGTTCGGAGTGCCTTTCTGACTACGCTGACTTAAGATTAGCTAAATGGCAGTTGCTTAAGTAAATTCAGTTTAAGGGTACAATCTAGGAATAATTTGAATACATTTTTTCAATTTAAATAATGTAAAATTTTAGCAGGTTGCACACAATTTTTGAGATAAATAAAACTTTACGTAGATTTCCTCTGTTGAAAGCCATTACATCAAAATTCTAAAGTTAAACCAAAGCTCGAGACTATGCTTAGCAGTTGAAATAAAGCCTGGAGCCTGTCTTGCCAAGTACAGCGTTTTCTCTATGTTTTAAGACACATCAAAATTAACTTGCAAATTTTTTGTAAGTCTTTATCTGATACTATAAATATTGCTTTATGGTTTGACACTTTGAGTTTTAGTGATTCATAAGTTAAACAGTCTATTAACTGGTTTGAGCAGGCAAAATACTTTTTTTTATCATCCAAAGTAGACCTGTCTTGAAACGTTTCTGAATGTTTGTTACCAAAGAGATTTTTAATGGAATGTTGAATGTTAATCAAATTTATTTTGACTTCTCGAATGCTGCTCCATGAGGGATCGCCCCCTCCCTGACACTTCAATGTCACTGGCCACGTCTCGTCACGTGGTTAAAAGCAAGTGCTTATTCTTTACTCTTTCTGTCTCTTAAGGTCCAAAATATGTATTGTCTCATGTCAAATACCAAATGTGTAACTCTAAATGAGGAGAACGGTTTACTCCGCACCATATACAGTATTCTGTGCCCGGGAGTGAATGCAGAAATGGAAGTTGAACTCAGAGCGGAAACGTCCCACGCCCCTGGTCCCTCCAGTGCTTGACAGCTGTGTGTCACAGCGCAAGTCAGACCAGTCACCGGACGGCAGCTCCCGTCCTCGGCCCCAGCCGTTGGCGCTGATCCTGTTTCATGCACACTCAGGGTTCTTGCTGAGTGAGGCTTTTGTCGGCCGTCAAAGGCAACCTCGCGGCGATTGCACATACGTGACATACTTAGCACTAGCTTACAAAGGGCTTCAAATGGATCTTGATAAAGACACGTCCCTTTGGAGTTATGTAATAAAGAGCACGAAAATGCCAGTGTGAACGGGATCTGACCCAATATGGATCACAGGAGTGCAGACTGGCAAGGAGAGAGCCAGAGCAGAGGGCTGCGGGCCTGGGTGGCGTCCCAGGCTGGGTCTGCGTCTCCCCAGCAGCACGGGGTCTCCACTCCACCTCCTCCCACAGCCTCAGACGCCCTGCAGGCAGATCCTGCTGCAGGCAGGTCAGGCCTCCAGGGGTGACGAGGCCGTTTCCAGGCACCTGCCCCCTGCCCTCCTGTGGAAGAACGAGCCACGTGGCTGCCAGTGTGATGGCGGGCGGGGCTGCACCTCTCAGGGTGCATGGGGAGGACAGTCTTCTTCTGCCCGGCAGACAGTGTCCTTCCAGATTCCCCAGGGGAATCCGCGCTTCGCTGGGTCCCCTGGGATTCTCGAGTGTGGACGTGAATCTAAGGTGCACTTCTGCTGTTTGCTGACGAGTGTGGTCACGCCCCAGAGCCGTAACTCCGGTCCTGTAGATTGTCCAGAGGCTCCCCGAAGCTTTGGCAGTTCAGAACGGTGTGGGCTCAGCCGCAGGGTGGGATGGGCTATGCACACAGGAGGGGTTCCTCTGTTTCCCGGCCTCACGCTGCGGTGCAGAGGCTCCACTGTCAGAAAGGTGTTGGCATCCCCTTCTGTCATGTGCGGGCAGGATGTGTGACCCCATGTCCTGCGGACATGCTTGTGACCCCGTGTCCTGCAGAACATGGCATGTGACCCCGTGTTCTGCGGACATGGCATGTGACCCTGTGTCCTGCAGGACATGGCATGTGACCCCGTGTCCTGCGGACATGGCATGTGACCACATGTCCTGCGGACATGGCATGTGATTACGTGTCCTGCGGACATAGCATGTGACACCGTGTCCCGCGGACATGGCGTGTGACCCGGTGTCCTGCAGACATGGCGTGTGACCCTGTGTCCTGCAGAACATGGCATGTGATCACGTGTCCTATGGACATGGCACGTGACCCCGTGTTCTGCAGACATGGCATGTGATCCTGTGTCCTGCGGACATGGCATGTGACCCCGTGTCCTGCAGAACATGGCATGTGATCATGTGTCCTATGGACATGGCATGTGACCACGTGTCCTGCAGACATGGTGTGTGACCATGTGTCCTGCAATCATGGCATGTGACCGCCCCTGTGTCACGGGGACTTCGAGGATCCATCTTGCTACCTGGCACTGCCTGTACCTGGGAGGCAGGAGCTGTGTCAGCAGGAAATCGAGGTCCTAGAGAGGAAGATGCTGGGTGTGGAGACTGGGCCTGGGCCACCAGCTGGCCTGTGCGGGGGCTTCCCTGGACGCTGGTGCCCCCGTCCCAGCCAGACTTGACTGGGTTCCCCAGGTCCAGACATCACATGAAATAGCCATGTGGGAGACCGTCCCGGGTTTGCTCAGCCAGACCCTGCCCAGCCTCCTGGCCAATGCGGCCGGGGCAGGTACCCACAGTGGCTTCTGCTCCAAGCACGTGTGGGGCAGTCATGCAACAGTAGGGGCCAACCCTGGGTTTGGGGGGGACACACATGTGCATTGCATGTTCGCCCTTTTTGCGTGTGGTGAGATGGGCTTTCTGGGTTGCGGAAAATCAGAGGCACAGCCTCGCCCAGACAGGGTCTCCCTCCTCCTCCTGCGCAGCCACACACATAGAGCTGGGTCGAACGACAAGGAGCTCGCGGGTCACGCGCTTTCGCCCACAGAGGTCCCTGCGTTGTCTGCGTCAGTCCCTCTGGAAGCGCACGCAGCGGGAGTTAGCCACTGGACCCGGAGCGCCTCGGCCCCACAGCCCCCGGAGGGTCGGCGGTGAACCCCGGCTGTATCTGCTCCAGCCCAAGCTTGAGAGCTCGGGCCTCCTGAGCAGGGGCAGCGAGACTTCATCTTGCCCCAGGGTCTAGGCCACCTGAAAGGTAGCAGAGAGAAGAGAGTGACGAAAATCAAGCGGCTACACGTGTAGAGACGTTGTGTTATGTGTACATGCATACGGAATGTGTGTGTGTGTCGTGTGTGCACATGTATGGCTTTGCTTTGAACACACAGTGTAACAAGATTTGACGTGTCTCTGGTGCGCTGCCAGTGGGGTCACCACACCCCTCACTAAGTTATGGCGATAGTCTCGGTAACCGGCGTACGTACCCCGTAGTCTAGGGACCCGAGGTGGAGAAGCTGCCTGCCCTGAGCCCAGCCTCAACTCACGCATGTCAGCACACCATGGGGCCAGCAGGCGGCATGGTGGTTAAGGTGCGGGACTCCCACATAGCTGACTGTGGGTCAAATCCCGAATCCCGTGACTTGAAACTCACGCCTGGCACGCGTGCCTGTGTCTGAAATCCCGAGAGGAGAATGGATTGTGGTGAGGACATCTGCCCTGAGGGGTGACTTCTAGCTTTCTGTCTCTTTCTGGTGAGCACACACACCCTCTGACAAAAAACAGAAAAAAAAAAAAAAAAGCCGTACCATGCTTGGAAATGTGAATCTCCGGGCATCAGGAATCGATCGTGTCCTCGGTCCCTCTAACGAGCCCAGGACGTCTGTGGTGTAGTCAGGGTGGCGGGCAGTGGGCACCCAAGTGGACCGGCCGAGGGGTCGGCAGGCCCCCACTCATGGTGGAGGCTCTACAGCGAAGCCGTCCCCGCGCCAGCTTAGCGTTAGAAGTGGGTTGTGGGCGGTCTGCACACGGCCTGCCCAGAGCCGAGCAGGTGCTGACATGACCGAAGACCTTTCCACGTCCCCAGGGTGATGCGTCTGCCTCTGTCCCCGCCGTCGCAGGTGCGCAGGTTTTCTGGGAGGCCGACGCCTGTCGCCGCTGTGGACTTGCTGCTAAGCTGTTTGCGTCGGCTGTCCGGTGGCCTGCATCCTGGGGGAGACGGGGTTAGAAAGCGCTGTCTGCTGGTCAGGCATGCACTGGCGTGGCTCTGGGCCCACGGTTTGCCTCCACAGGCGAGGGAGAGGTTGCAGCCTGGCCTTGCGCTAGCAGCACAGGCTGGCCCTGACCCGGCCTGTGCACGCCAGGCACTTCTCGCTCCGCCCTGGGGCAGGGGCGCCGTGGGAGGGGCGAGCCTGGGATCCGGACGCTCAGAGGAGCTTTACGGCCTCTTCAGCCCCGCTGCGTGGGCACCTGGAGGTTGAGGATTCTGAAACCTTGAAGGCGAGCGGAACACCCGGGGGCAGCTCGCAAGCCCCGTCGGAGAGATGGAGAGACGGAGAGACACAGGCTGAAGACGCCAGCCCCAGGCAGCCACCACAGGGGACAGTTTCCCAGCAGCGACGTCCCACAAATGAAAACACCGTTTAGATGTTACAGAGAAGCCGGTGGGTGCCAATAATCAGGAACAGGTGTGGTTTGTGCGAACAAGCATTCGGTTATTTTTTAAATTCTTATTTGATGCGTCTCTGCCACTGTCCAGCTGTAATTAGGAAATTCTGACTTTACTTCATGGTTGAGGCAGAACCAGAACCAGAACGCACCGTGAAGGCACCGGCAGCACGTGGGAGCGGCCACGTGTGCGCATGTGTCAGATGTGGAGGCACCGGCAGCGCGTGGGAGCGGCCACGTGTGCGCATGTGTCAGATGTGGAGGCACCGGCAGCGCGTGGGGTGGAGCGGCCACGTGTGCGCATGTGTCAGATGTGGAGGCACCGGCAGCGCGTGGGAGCGGCCACGTGTGCGCATGTGTCAGATGTGGAGGCACCGGCAGCGCGTGGGAGCGGCCACATGTGCGCATGTGTCAGATGTGGAGGCACCGGCAGCGCGTGGGAGCGGCCACGTGTGCGCATGTGTCAGATGTGGAGGCACCGGCAGCGCGTGGGAGCGGCCACGTGTGCGCATGTGTCAGATGTGGAGGCACCGGCAGCGCGTGGGAGCGGCCACGTGTGCACGTGTGTGTCAGACGAGCCAGAGGATCCCTGGCTGACGGGAGAGTCCAGGGGTCAGTGGTCACCCCTGAGCCCTGCGCACCCGGCCCGGAGCCCGCACCAGCACCTGCCTCCGCCTGTGAGCTTTGACAGCACACTGGAGGTGTCAACTGGGGGTCAAGGGGTTTTTCTAAATTTGGCTTTTCTTTATTAGCCATTTAAAAAAATACAGACTTAGAAGCGCATTTCTTGTCCCTAGCCCTTCCTGTCTGGAGAGCCCTGCTCCCACGGCAGTGCGACCTCCCCTCCTCGGGAGCCTGGTCAGCCGAGCCCGGCTCAGACTGGCACAGTCCCTCCGTGTCCCTCAGCGCAGTCTCTGGAATTTGGGTGAATGGGATTTCTTTTTCATTTGAGTCGTCTGTCTTCTCTTGGCCACGTCATAAAAACATGCCGAGATCTGTCTCGTTTGTCACTGTGCGTACTTGAAGGGCCAGCAGAGCCTGTGACTGCAGCCCAGACCTTTGGGGCCCGAACCCGTCCCAGCACGTGGACTCTGGCCTGACGGAGGCACATTAACCTCTGTGCACGGCCTTAGCGCCCGGTCGTGACGGCCGCTTATTGTCAGTGCAGACGACATCTACCCTACGTGGACAAATGGCTTAAATGACTGCATTTCAAAGAAAACCTCTCTTCAGTAATGCTTTTTTAAAAGAATCTGCATCTTGGGCCGCAGGTGTGGTGGCTAAGGCTCTGGACTCCCACATGGCTGACCACGCAGTTTGAGTCCCGGACCTGGAGGCTTGCTTTCTCACTTTCTCTGTCTCTCTCTAGTGAGCACACGTGCCCTGCAGCAAATTTTTAAAATGATAATGATCATAAAGTTAAATAAATAATTCTTTAAAAAATCTTCCTCTAAATGTTTCCTTCCCCAATAACAAAATAAAGACAGGCAAGCAGCTTTTACCAAACACTGACTTCCCTTGCTCAGGGGAGAAAGCGGACGGGGAGGTCTAGCCGTGGCCAGCAGCTGGCACTTACACAGGTTACCTTCAGTCGTTCCAAAGCTTGCCAAGGGTGCATGGCTCGTGGAGAGACAGTGAGAAAACACCTCTGTGGGGTGGTCAGCCACAGCCCCCCTCCACTTCTTCCTCTCTGAGATTGTGGGCACACACCTGGCGTGTTTCTCAAGCCACCAGATACGGGACTCAAACCACATGTTCAGCCACGTGGTATCCAGCTGCCTTAGCCACGATGCACAGGCTGCCTCACATTATTGTTTAACATAAGTTTCAACTCAAGAAATTTGTACTTTTTCAAAGAAATTGATGAACTTCAAATAACTTATTTACAGTCACACATTGTCCCCATCACAGTCTAACTCTTACTGACCTAACATCTGTGCTGTGATTTCAGCCCACACCAGTATCTTCACAGCCCAGATTTGTCTCAATTCCCTTTGACAACCTCACCTCCTCACCCACTATGGCAATAGGTGCTTCACGGTTTACGGCTCTGTGTGGTCGGCTGCTTCCTGAGCCGGGTCGGGGTGTAGGACCCGAGGAAACAACAGCGGCTGTTGCTGACGGCCAGCGTGTGGGTTCTGTTAGGGGGCATGTACGAGGTGGAGCAAGCTCCGCGTCAGTGCGGGGCTGTCTAAAGGTCATTCTTCCCTCGGGGTCTGACTGCTGGGGCCCCTCCCCTCCCAGCACCAGCACCCCAGAGCAACTTCTCCAGCCCTGGGCTGCCCTGTCCTTCCCCGTAACTGGGACCAGGCGAGGTGCAGGGCCGTTAGCAAGCCGAGAGCTCAAAGTTGGGGATTTGCTTTCTCTCTGGAAGGTGTCTTTGCTATGTAACCTTTCCCTATTTCCCAAGGGCCTCCAGAGCTAAATTAAATGGACTGTCACCTGGTGTGTGAGAGCTGGTGGAAGGGACTGTCACCTGGTGTGTGAGAGCTGGTGGAAGGGACTGTCACCTGGTGTGTGAGAGCTGGTGGAAGGGACTGTCACCTGGTGTGTGAGAGCTGGTGGGCATCGGGGTCCTCCAGGTGCTCCTCCCTGTCTGTCCTCTTTAGGTTGTATTGCAAACAGGAACATAACTTTGGCAAGTAAATTAAAAGTAGACAAAACTGGGACCAGCAGATTGCGTGATAATTGCATTGCTGGACTTCCACACGGCCGACTACAGTTCGAGTCCCAGACGAGGTGGCTTGAAACTCATGTGAGGTGCTTGCATGTGCATACCCAAAATCCCAAGAGGAGAATGGATTGTGGCATGGCCCTTCTCCCTGGGAGGTGATCTCTCACTTTCTGTCTCTCTGTCTCTCCAGCAAGTGCATGTGCCCTATAGCAAAAATCTAAAAAAAAAAAATAATAATAAAAGTAGACAAAAATGAAAGTGCAAATTAAGGCAAAAAAAAAAAAAAAAAAAAAAAAAAAAAAAAAAGAACAAACAAGGTGCTGAGGCCTACTCTGTGGTTTCTGTCCGTCAGCTGTTCACTTAGCAAGTGTTCTCGCGTCCCGCTATAGTCCAAAGTGAGGCCTCACTGTGTCCTGGCCTGCAGGAATGAGCGGAGCCAGCCCATGTTCCAGAGGACTGCAGGCCAGACAGGGAGCAGCGAGGGTCCTCAGCGTCTGCCCGCGGGGCATGGCGACCACGTATTTCACCCGACACGCAGATGCAGCGGGTCCCATGCGGGCAGTCCTGGGCCCACGGCTTTTCCCACTCAGCTCCCGGCTGTGTGCTGGCCTCGTCTGCCCTGCCGTGAGGGCTGAGTGAAGTTTCTCGCTTAGGCAGGAGGGCAGCTCACAGGCCCCAGGAAAGCCTACAGGGGTGTTTGGTTTCGGGCTGAGCTGTCACCTGCTAGTTGCATCGCCTCCCAGGACGTGTGCCGGCTTATGTGCTGACAGCATCCTAGGCACAGCTTTCTGGCCACACAGGACGCCCCACAGCTGTCCGCACCGGGTCGGAGCCAGGATGTTACGTCGAAGTCCCTCTGGATGGCTGGCCCGGCGTCATCCTGTGGTGACTGTTACACCCAGGGTGACAGGTGCTCTGGGCAGGCCTGCCTGGTACTGGTGACTGACTGGCTCCTCCTGTCTGTCTAGGTGTGCATGGCGACCACCACCCCAGACCGTGGACCGAACGCGGTGTCTCCATCCCCGGCATGACGCAGGACCCCAGGCTCCTCAGGGTAGGTGTTTCTCACCCCGGGCTGTTTGCACGGTCACGCCGTCTGGATGAACGAACAACACACAGACCAGCCATGTTCATGCCGCGTTGTGTGACAGGGCCACATTCACTGTCCCTGATCGGACGAGGGGCATGCTACAGCATGTCATGTCTGTCTGCGCGGTGCCACCTGGGTGTGTGCGCTGCGGAATTAGACGTGTGGAACCGCACGTCTTTTACCTGAATGAAAACAGTCCCTGGGGCGTGTTGACGTCCTCTGGTCCTTCAATACTGTGGAGGTCTGGCACCGGTGTTAGCCTGAAAGTTGCACTAGTTTAATGTTTTGAGATATTTCAATTTTATTGTCATTTTACCAAACAGCACATTTGAGGTGACTGCTTACAGGCCCACGTTTCCTTCTCTCCCTCTCCTTTCTCTTTCAAAGAGGGTGTGGGAAAGGTGAGAGCAGAGGGGCGGTGGTGACAGGGCCTTGCCACGTTGCCACTCTCCTGCCCCAGCTGCCTGTTAGCCACGACTCCAGAGGGCCCAAGGTGGCCTCCCACGGGGCAGTGGTGCTGCCCTGCGTCTGGGCCTCCACACGTGGCCTTGTCATGTTGTGGAGAGGGGACTATGGCCGTCGCCTTATGCCTTCCCCTGCCCTAGGGTTTGCCTGGAATGTGGGCAGTGCTGACCCCCATCCTGTCCGTGCCAAGCACCGAACCAGACGGTTCCTAAGTGACTGACAGGTGGTGGCCAGGGTGACTCACAGCTCCCACAGGGCAGAGTGAACAGTGTGAGAGTTCATTGCACTGCCCAGAATTTAAAACTTATCACTTGTTTATTTCTGGAGTTTTCCAGGAATATTTTCAGACTGTGGTTGGCCATAGGTAACCAAAACCACAGAAAGTGAAGCCATGGGTGAGGGGAACCAGAGAAGGTGAAGCCATGGGTGTGGGGGAACCAGAGAAGGTGAAGCCATGGGTGTGGGGGGGGAGAACCAGAGAAGGTGAAGCCATGGGTGGGGGGGGAACCAGAGAAGGTGAAGCCATGGGTGAAGCCATGGGGGGGGGGGGAACCAGAGAAGGTGAAGCCATGGGTGTGGGGGGGGGAACCAGAGAAGGTGAAGCCATAGGTGGGGGGGGAACCAGAGAAGGTGAAGCCATGGGTGTGGGGGGGGGGGGAACCAGAGAAGGTGAAGCCATGGGGTGGGGGGGGAACCAGAGAAGGTGAAGCCATGGGTGGGGGGAACCAGAGAAGGTGAAGCCATGGGGGGGGGGAACCAGAGAAGGTGAAGCCATGGGTGGGGGGGGGAACCAGAGAAGGTGAAGCCATGGGTGGGGGGGGGAACCAGAGAAGGTGAAGCCATGGGTGAGGGGGGGGAACCAGAGAAGGTGAAGCCATGGGTGGGGGGGGGAACCAGAGAAGGTGAAGCCATGGGTGTGGGGGGGGAACCAGAGAAGGTGAAGCCATGGGTGGGGGGAACCAGAGAAGGTGAAGGGGGTGGGGGGGGAACCAGAGAAGGTGAAGCCATGGGTGTGGGGGAACCAGAGAAGGTGAAGCCATGGGTGGGGGGGGGGAACCAGAGAAGGTGAAGCCATGGGTGGGGGGGGGAACCAGAGAAGGTGAAGCCATGGGTGTGGGGGGAACCAGAGAAGGTGAAGCCATGGGTGGGGGGGGGGAACCAGAGAAGGTGGGGGGGGGGGGAACCAGAGAAGGTGAAGCCATGGGTGGGAAGCCATGGGGGGAACCAGAGAAGGTGAAGCCATGGGTGTGGGGGGGAACCAGAGAAGGTGAAGCCATGGGTGGGGGGGGAACCAGAGAAGGTGAAGCCATGGGGTGGGGGGGAACCAGAGAAGGTGAAGCCATGGGTGGGGGGGAACCAGAGAAGGTGAAGCCATGGGTGGGGGGGGGAACCAGAGAAGGTGAAGCCATGGGTGGGGGGGGGAACCAGAGAAGGTGAAGCCATGGGTGGGGGGGGGGGGGGGGGAACCAGAGAAGGTGAAGCCATGGGTGGGGGGGAACCAGAGAAGGTGAAGCCATGGGTGGGGGGGAACCAGAGAAGGTGAAGCCATGGGTGGGGGGGGGGAACCAGAGAAGGTGAAGCCATGGGTGGGGGGGGGAAGGTGAAGCCATGGGTGTGGGGGGGAACCAGAGAAGGTGAAGCCATGGGTGGGGGGGGAAGGTGAAGCCATGGGTGGGGGGGGAACCAGAGAAGGTGAAGCCATGGGTGTGGGGGGGGGAGAACCAGAGAAGGTGAAGCCATGGGTGTGGGGGGGGGAACCAGAGAAGGTGAAGCCATGGGTGGGGGGGAACCAGAGAAGGTGAAGGGGTGGGGGGGAACCAGAGAAGGTGAAGCCATGGGTGGGGGGGGGGAACCAGAGAAGGTGAAGCCATGGGTGGGGGGGAACCAGAGAAGGTGAAGCCATGGGTGGGGGGGAACCAGAGAAGGTGAAGCCATGGGTGTGGGGGGGAACCAGAGAAGGTGAAGCCATGGGTGTGGGGGGGGGAACCAGAGAAGGTGAAGCCATGGGTGGGGGGAACCAGAGAAGGTGGGGGGGGGGGGGAACCAGAGAAGGTGAAGCCATGGGTGTGGGGGGGGAACCAGAGAAGGTGAAGCCATGGGTGGGGGGGGAACCAGAGAAGGTGAAGCCATGGGTGTGGGGGGGAACCAGAGAAGGTGAAGCCATGGGTGTGGGGGGGGAACCAGAGAAGGTGAAGCCATGGGTGTGGGGGGGGAACCAGAGAAGGTGAAGCCATGGGTGGGGGGGGGGGAACCAGAGAAGGTGAAGCCATGGGTGTGGGGGGGGGAACCAGAGAAGGTGAAGCCATAGGTGGGGGGGGAACCAGAGAAGGTGAAGCCATGGGTGTGGGGGGGGGAACCAGAGAAGGTGAAGCCGTGGGTGGGGGGGGGAACCAGAGAAGGTGAAGCCATGGGTGTGGGGGGGGGAACCAGAGAAGGTGAAGCCATGGGTGGGGGGGGGAACCAGAGAAGGTGAAGCCATGGGTGTGGGGGGGGAACCAGAGAAGGTGAAGCCGTGGGTGGGGGGGGGAACCAGAGAAGGTGAAGCCATGGGTGGGGGGGGGGACCAGAGAAGGTGAAGCCATGGGTGGGGGGGGGGAACCAGAGAAGGTGAAGCCATGGGTGTGGGGGGGAACCAGAGAAGGTGAAGCCATGGGTGTGGGGGGAACCAGAGAAGGTGAAGCCGTGGGTGGGGGGGGGAACCAGAGAAGGTGAAGCCATGGGTGTGGGGGGGGGAACCAGAGAAGGTGAAGCCGTGGGTCGGGGGGGGGGGACCAGAGAAGGTGAAGCCATGGGTGGGGGGGGAACCAGAGAAGGTGAAGCCATGGGTGTGGGGGGGGAACCAGAGAAGGTGAAGCCATGGGTGGGGGGGGAACCAGAGAAGGTGAAGCCATGGGTGGGGGGAACCAGAGAAGGTGAAGCCATGGGTGGGGGGGAACCAGAGAAGGTGAAGCCGTGGGTGGGGGGGGGGAACCAGAGAAGGTGAAGCCATGGGTGTGGGGGGGGGAACCAGAGAAGGTGAAGCCATGGGTGGGGGGGGGAACCAGAGAAGGTGAAGCCGTGGGTGGGGGGGGGGACCAGAGAAGGTGAAGCCATGGGTGTGGGGGGGGGAACCAGAGAAGGTGAAGCCATGGGTGTGGGGGGGGGAACCAGAGAAGGTGAAGCCATAGGTGGGGGGGGAACCAGAGAAGGTGAAGCCATGGGTGTGGGGGGGGGAACCAGAGAAGGTGAAGCCGTGGGTGGGGGGGGGGAACCAGAGAAGGTGAAGCCATGGGTGGGGGGAACCAGAGAAGGTGAAGCCATGGGTGGGGGGAACCAGAGAAGGTGAAGCCATGGGTGGGGGGGGAACCAGAGAAGGTGAAGCCATGGGTGTGGGGGGGAACCAGAGAAGGTGAAGCCATGGGTGGGGGGGGGGAACCAGAGAAGGTGAAGCCATGGGTGGGGGGGAACCAGAGAAGGTGAAGCCATGGGTGGGGGGGGAACCAGAGAAGGTGAAGCCATGGGTGGGGGGAAACCAGAGAAGGTGAAGCCGTGGGTGTGGGGGGGGAACCAGAGAAGGTGAAGCCATGGGTGGGGGGAACCAGAGAAGGTGAAGCCATGGGTGGGGGGGAACCAGAGAAGGTGAAGCCATGGGTGTGCGGGGGGAACCAGAGAAGGTGAAGCCATGGGTGTGGGGGGGGAACCAGAGAAGGTGAAGCCATGGGTGGGGGGGGAACCAGAGAAGGTGAAGCCATGGGTGGGGGGGAACCAGAGAAGGTGAAGCCATGGGTGGGGGGGGACCAGAGAAGGTGAAGCCATGGGTGTGGGGGGAAACCAGAGAAGGTGAAGCCGTGGGTGTGGGGGGGAACCAGAGAAGGTGAAGCCGTGGGTGGGGGGGGGGAACCAGAGAAGGTGAAGCCATGGGTGGGGGGAACCAGAGAAGGTGAAGCCATGGGTGGGGGGGGGAACCAGAGAAGGTGAAGCCATGGGTGGGGGGGAACCAGAGAAGGTGAAGCCATGGGTGTGGGGGAACCAGAGAAGGTGAAGCCATGGGTGGGGGGAACCAGAGAAGGTGAAGCCATGGCGGGGGTGGGGGGCAGAGACTTAACTCCAGCTCCGGGGCGCTTTTCCCCTGGAAGAGTTCTTCACCTCCAGGCCTCAGCTTCCTTATGTAGAAAAATGAGAAGGGTAGTTTTTGCTTTGCCTAATTCATAAGATAACTTTGGAGTTATCTTTGGTCAAAGGAGATAATGAATGTGAAATCAGCTGACTGCAAAGCTCCATAAAAACAGTGTCTGGGGCCAGCGGTGGCGTGGTGGTTACACTGGACTCGCACTGGCCGACTGCAGTTCGAGGCTCAGACCTGGCAGCTCGCTTTCTCATTGTCCCATTCTTTTTCTGTGTCTCTAGTGAGCTCATGTGCCCTGTAGCAAATTAAAATAATAATAACAAGTGAAATTAAATAAGTAACTAAACAAACAACAAGAGAAAAGCAGTGTGCCTGGGGCTGCCAATGCTTGCAGTAGGGAGCTGAGGAAATTGTGACTAATTTTTTTCCTCAATGGGTTAATGCTTTGTGTGTTATTCACATAAGAGAAAATGATAAAATCTTAATTAGTTTTAATTTATGACCCAAACTATCTTGTGTACGTGAGGAAGTGAAATGTGAGAACAGTTTGGTCACACGCACACACCAGCGAGCACTGACCATAAAGAATTTCTGCTTCTGCTCGGAATGTTTAATGTCTTGTTAGATTTAATTAGTTACTTACAATTAGGGCAGAAAGCTTTATTAGATGCCTTTTGCATATAGTTTAATTTTAGGATACTAAAGAAACAATGTAGCAGTCAGACATTACTCAGTCGTTGTAATGCAATATTTACTTTCTTTGTTTACTGATCTCTTTAACATCTTGGGTGACCTTTCTCTTAAACTAACTGGATACAGTTAGCCTGTTCCCAAGTGAGAGTGAGAATGTGGTCTTAGCAAGTGCCTGTTCCCTTCTCTTGAGGCAGCGCCACTGAACGTAAACAGGCCATAATGTAACCAGGCCTGTGCGGTGAGGCTGGGTTGCAGATTCTTGTCCAGAAATTAGATAGGAGTGACATTTTCGCATATCTGGAAGCGGAATCTTAATATCAGGTGGTGTGTGTTCACTTGCTAGTATGATAGCTAAGGCTCCCCTCCAGGGGCCTGCGGTCACACCCTGAGAAGTACACCCCATCCCATCGTTTAACATCGTTGCAGAATTGGACGAGTCACTTCATCTCTTCGGCTCCCCTGCAAAATGGCCTAATGATAAGAGATCCAATTCCGTGGTGCTGTCGCTGGCAGGCTTAGGTCGAGTGTGAGGGGGCAGGCTGCCTGGCCCACACCAGCCGTCAGTTCCGGGGGTGGGGGTCGCCGTGATGAGCAAGACTTCAGAATCAGAACACCCTGGGCTTAGAGTCAGTTATGAACTACCTGTGGAACCCAGGGTAGTTACCGAATGTTGTCAGGTCTCCGTTTTTGAGAAGGGAAATGGCAATAATTACAGCCCCACCTGCTTTTGCTGGGTGGGTCAGGACGGCCGGGAGGGGGGACACCTGCCTTAGGGCTGCGCAGAATGGACGGCAGGATTCCTACTGAGGTGAGCCTTGGAGTTTGAAAATGAATGTGCATACATCATATTAGGGGAATTTCTGTAGAGCAACAATTTCAAAAAAGACAAAGCAGTAAATCAAATTAAAAAATGCAAACCACTCGAATATGGCATCCTGATTTTAAGAAAGTAAAATGACAACCTCCCATGGCTTTTTAGGCGGACCAGGGAGTGTCAGACTCCTGTTTGATTTGCTGTGACTTCTGAGCTGTTACCCCTGTAGATGGCTCTGCCAGGTGGTGGAGACAGACTGAGAGCCACAGGGAGGGCACCTCGAGCCCTGCGTCCCGGGCCTGGCCACCCAGGGCTGCAGGCTGGTGCGTGTTATGGAATCCCTAGTGCCCCCCCCCCATGGCTTGTCTTAGACAAATGCCGTGGGAAGTGCCGGCAGTAGGGGTGGGTTTAGCCGAGGTGAGCTGCTGCCCCCACAGTCTCCCTGGCTCCCGAGACCCCTTTGCAACCATGTCTGTCCAGAGTGAGGGCACCTGGGCTGTGCGGCTCGTCCCGTCACATCAGACCCGAGCTGTGCACCGACGGGGCCCACCTATTCTACTGCAGACTGCACCACGGTCAGGGCTGCCCTCTGCTCCTGTTCACTCCGCATTGGCAGAGACCTCAGCGCGTCTCATGGTTCCCTGCGGGGTGGGGCCCCAGAGGCAAGTTGCATTCCAGGACTGGGGACATGGTACACACCAAGCACAGGGTCAGGGCACCCACCCACTGAGCCTGCAGATGCTGGCATTCCTGCGGCCCTCCTGGTTCAGGGCCAGTTCGTATTTGCGATGTTCCTCTCAGAAGCTATTCGTGGCTTAGGACCAGCAGTTAGCGCAATGGCTATGTCGCTGGACTCCCACGTAGTCGACCACAGTTCACGTCCTGGACACGGTGGCTTAAACTCACGCAGGCCACGTGTGTGTGCGTGCCCAAGATCCCAAGAGGAGAAAGGAGGAGAAGGGATTGCGGCATGGCCATCCTCCCAGGGGTGATTTCTCACTTTCTGTCTCTGTCTTTCTGGTGAGCGCACGTGCCCTATAGCAAAAACCTCCCCAAAGAAGAAAAAAAGAAAAGCTATTCGTGACTTTAGCATTTTTCTTCTAGAGAGGAAGCCAGACACCAGTGCAGTCTCTCATAAGACAGTACCTGCAGGGACCAGCAGACAGCGTAATGGTTATGTCCCTGAACTCCCACATGGCCAACTGCAGTCTGAGTCCCGGACCCAGTAGCTTCAAACTCATGCTGGGCGCATGTGCATGTGTGTCCAAGATCCCAAGAGGGAAATGGAGGAGTAGGGATCGCGGCATGGCCAACCCCCTTCGGGGTGTTTTTTTTTCTTTCTGTCTCTCTGTCTCTGTCTCTCTGGCGAGTGCACATGCACTATCGCAAAATATCTCTAAAATATATATATAATGAAACCGTGTCTGTAAACTGCTATGAGGCAGGGTGTTCTGCCCACCATGGGGCCAGACATAGGCCCTCAGGCCGGGGCGGCTGCTGTGCGGGGACACAGCCAGCCACCAGCGTGCGGTTTCAGGAGTGGGTGAGGTGTACCATCAGGCATCAGTGTGGCGCTGGGGTGGTGTGCGGGCCCAGAGGGCGGCAGGGCGCTCAGGCGTGTGAGGTGAGGCCTGAGCAGCATCGCCGGCTGTCAGAGCAGCCCTGTCCTGCTCACCCCTCCTCCAGTTTCCAGCCCTCAACTGAGAGCCATGGAAGAGCTTGATGATGGACGATTGGTGACACTGTCCTCGGACTGACAGGACTCGCGTTCCCCACACAGAGATCTTGCTAACCCAAGTCTGTAAAAAGTGCAACCAGTTATTTTTTTAACCAATCACTATTTTTCATTTTGCTGGTAAAAAGACTTTACCCATCATGAAATACCTCTCAGACCAGTCCAGTTGAGAATATTATACACGCCTTCATCAACAGGTAATAAGCCATATCTGTGTCCCACTAATGTCAAACGATGAAAAGATACTGAATGACGAAGTGGGGATTTTAATGTCTCTGTATTGACTGACATGCATGACATTCCCTTTTGAAAAAGCAATGTAATACACTGTAAACTTATATGTAATTCAATGTAATATAAACAAGATCATGATGATAATAAATAAATAAATTTTTTTAAAAATTGCAACCAGGAAAGTGCAGAGTGGCAGCTCCTCTCTCCCTGGGATGCTGGGACCTTGTGACACTTGGCTGTGAAGGCTTGGCACTCCCCAGCCTGTTGGGGCAGATCCCCACGCGGTCGGCATTCCCGCTCAGGCGGGTGTTGGACTGCCAGCCGAGGGTCCCAGGAGCTCCTGGGCGCAGCAGAGAGCAGTCAGGCACGCGTTTTAGTGCAGGGATGCGTTTATCTGTTCACATCCCACCCCCAGACTGAGCTCGGCGTGATCTACGTGTGCGTGGGCGTGTGCCAGGGAGGCTGAGGCAGCGCTGCTGAGCTGACGCGTGTGAGGGGTGTGCCCGTGCGGTGCAGCAGCACTTCTCGGCTCGAGCCGTTCATTTACAGGTGGAGTGGGCAGCGTCCGTAGCGCGTGCAGGTGTGTCGCCTGGAGGACTTGACCTCGTTTAGCTCAGATGTCTGTTCTCCGCCCGTTTCTCTTTGTCAGAGATGGTGCCACCAGATGCCTTTAACGTGAGGACACGGTGTCCAGCTAGTCAGCGTCACAGCCAAGCACGAGTCCTCACATGCCGGCCACGCGTGACGTCCCGAGGGCTCACGTGGGCGTTGCCTCCACACGTGGGTGCTCAGGTGGTCGGAGATGGTGGAGGGGGACTGGGCGTCGACGTTCTGGAGAGGGGACGGTGGGCTGATGGGCACCCAGGCTCTGGCGTGTCAGTGTCGAGCGGGTGGGGCCATGCTCGAGAGACACCTAGTCAAGACTGTCCCTCTGGTTGCGTGAGCAGACGTGTAATGGCGTGACATGGCCATTGCACTGACGCTCTGGTGACCAGATACACCAGTGGTGCAGCGGCAGTCATGCACGCTGGGCGGAAGTGGGTACTTTTTATTACTTCCAGAGGTACTCTGTTCTCCCTTTGGCATCTTGGACACACATGCACACATGTCTGGTGTGAGTTTTAGGCCACTGGGCCCAGGGCTCAGACTGCATTCGACTACGTGGGAGCCCAGTGACATAACCATTATGCCATCTGCTGGTTCCAAGAGGCTGATGTTTATTATTTTGTTTTGTTTTGTTTTATTTCTAAAAGAATTACTTTATTCATCTATCTATCTATTTATTTATTTATTTTTAATTTGGCCAGAGAAGGACAGAGTGAGAGAAAAAAAAGAGGGAAAGTAAGAAAGCAAGCCTCCAGGTCCAGGACTCGAACTGTGGTCGCCATGTGGGAGTCAGCACCCTAGCCACCACGCCGCCGCCTGAGGCTGGAGTTCTAACTGTGGAGTGTCCCTGTGGGACCTTAGGGCGTCGTCAGGAGCATCCCAACAAAGGCTGGCCCAGCAGCAGCGTGGCGCGGACCGTGGGACGCCGGGCGCTTCTCGCACCTGAGCGTGTAAGTAGGGTAAAGATCCGGCTCTGATCGAGCCTCCGTGGGTCTGCGGCTCCAGGTCTGCCAAGCACCACGCCACGGCAATGGCCCATGCCTCCGGAGGCCTCCCCTCCCGGTCATGCCTCGCACGGGCAGTCGTTCCACACTCCTGACGTCCCAGGGAAGCAGCACGCTGCAGCCCGGCCATGGCGGGGACGCAGTGGGGGTCACGTGGCCCTTTCTCAAGTAAACTGCAGAGTGGCAGATGTCCAGCACACTCCACTCACTTATGATAGAAGAGCACAAATGCACATGGCAAAGCGGAGCACCCGCGTGCGGATTACACGTGCAGAGTTCCCGACAGGCACGCGGCGGCGTGACGTGTGCAGTCGACCAGTCCTCATGCTGCCTGTCCACGCCCCTCCCAGCTGGTGACTTTGAGTGTTACACAAGTGTCATTATGCCGTGTGCCTACATTCTAATAGCTTCACATGTTTTCTTTCTGTAACTCAGATGCTGGTATTTGAAATAATACTTTTTATAGTCATTCACTTTTCCATAAATTTCCTAATCTTGAAATTATTATTTAAATGAATGGAGCTGGCAAATGGCAGAGTGGTTAAGGGCGCTGGACTCCCACATGGCTGACCATAGTTTGAGTCCCGGACCTGGCAGTTTTCTCTCTCTCTCTATCTCACTCTCACTCTGTTCCTCTCTGGTCAAATTAAAATTAAAAAAATAAATAAATAATGTTAAATAAAATAACTTTTTTTTTTTAAAAAAAAGAAGGTAGTATTACTTAAATGCAGAAATAATACAAAACATAAAATCCTACCACTGAAACCTCCCGAAAAACTCTTACAAATACTTTTGTACTTTTGACTTCTACAATGCGTGCATTCTGTGCATGAATATAGAAACATTGCTTACACTACCCAGCAGCCCAACCTTACAGTCCACGTGCCGCTCCTCTGTGCAGGACTTGAGTGGCTGATGCACACACCGTCCCTGCTCAGCCACGCTGGGCCCCTTGGCCCTTCCATTCACTCTACCGCAACTTCTTGTACCATCCTTGAAGACCAGGGTGGGGCCATGGGGGGCCTGTGTCTCCATATGCAGCACCAGCCGTGACCCAGAGCCTGACCCCCATCTCTGAGGGTCCAGCAGGACCTCCAGTGCACACGCCCAGGACGGAGCCACTGGCGTCCCTGTGCCGCCCCGTGCACATCCCCAGTCAACTCAGTGCCCTCCCAGGGGACGGGCGGACGCCTCCGTGTTACCTTTCTGCTGCCTCAGGGGCCAGATCCAGCTCCTCGGTCAGCTGCGTTGACTGGATCTTCCTTCACTTCCTGCGGGTGCCGTCCTCTGCCTACCTGGTGCCCCTGGCCCTGCCTGGACGCTATCGGGGTCTCCTCTCCCTGTACTCCCATGACCGTGCAACCTCGCACCTGCCCTAGTCAGCTCTCTGCAGAGGAATCCTGTGACCACTGAGGCCACAAACCCCAGAATGTCACTCGTTGGCATCAAATCCTGCTGGGACTTTCAGAAAACCTGAGTACGGCCACTGCCGTGGTCCACGGCTGGCCTCTCCCTGTGCCTGACCAGCCGGTGCCCTGACTCTCTGCTGCTTCCTTCCCTTGCGCTAGGAGTGGGTGCCGGCTTCCTCCTGCCCTGCTCTCAAGCCTCCTCCTTTTTCCTCACGGTCCTTCCCTGCAGCTCCCACCTGCCATGGAGAGCAGCCCTCATGCCACATGCTCTCCAGGACACGGGACCTGCTGGTGTTCATGCATGCGTCCCCAGGAGACTCGTGTGCAGGGAGAAGCCCAGCCTGCCCGGCACTCAGAGCCAGTCACACGTGTCACGTGGTACACATGGGCATGTGCTGGAGAGCTCACCCGGTTGTGTAAGCGTGTCTGTATTTCTGCTCCTGAGTGTCCATCATCTTTTCCCAGGCAGGGCCGTGTCTGCCCCCAGTGGCTTGCACAGGGTTGGGGGTGGTCCCGTGTACAATGCCACCCCGCTGTACTGAGGCCCACCCCGTGTCTGCCAAGGAGGCCGCACAGCTCTGAGCTTGGAGCAGTCTCATCTGTTGTCGCGTCTGACCTGTCCGTGCAGGCCGTGAAGCAGGCGGGAGGAGGTGGAGGCGTGCTGGCGGGTTCTGTAGGGACCGCCGTCTGTGGCATTTGTTTTAGCTGAAATTCGCACACACTGTAACGTCGCCTGATTCTTGTCACAGCCCTAGGAACAGTTAGCCCCTGTGTGCAGGCAGAGGGACCGTGAAGGCGTGTGCTTACGTGGCCTGCATGGCTAAGAGCCAGAGCCACACGTGGGCTGGCCATGTCACCGCCCAGCTGTTAACACGCAGAGAAACATGAGTTGCCAGCCCAAATGCAGAGCCCCAGTCTCTGGGTGCTAGTGTGCATTCTGCATGTCAGATTCTGTTCAGCTAATTTGAAAAAGAAACAGGGTTGTTCCTTTAAAAAGATTTCCACAGACTCTAACCTTTGTTTTACATTATAAAGAAAAGTGTCAGAGGCAGTGACATGCAGGGAGCTGGGACCTTCGTTTATACAGGCAAAGAAGAATGGACCTTTGTTGGAAGTTCCAACAAACATTTTGTTTATCCAGCTAAGATCATCGCAGCCGGGTCATTGACATGGATGGGATTCATCGTGTCCTCAGACTGACTTGCAGCCTCGGGGATCCGAGTGTCTCCCCAGGACGCGGTTCTCTGCCCCAGGGCCGATACTGGCAGCGAGAGCCACGCCAGGAGGGGCACACCCGGAGGGAAGCCGGGTGCACGCTCTGTCTCTTAGCTTAGGTTATTAAATGCATTTGTTTCAGAGAACAGGCTTGTCCCGAGCCAGCTCCGAGTGTGCAACAAGAGCACTGCATTTTCTCGGATAGCTGACTCGATACAGATCCATCGAATGTCGCGAACATGGCCGGTATTCGGAGACGTGAGAAGGTGAGGATGAGTTAAGGTAAAATTAAAAGAGGCTTGGGTTCTGTCGTGCCCCAGTTCTCCAGATATGACACATGAATGACCTTTCATCGTTGCTATTCTGAAGTCCAAAATATCTAACAGTGTAATTCAGTCACCATGAAGAACTCGCAGGAAGTTCCAGAATCTTGGTTTCTGTTCTGTTTGTTATCGCCGCAGCGATCAATTTCAAGGGATGGAGGCAACATTCAACAAGAACTTTTCCTTGCACCTTTCAGTAACGAGAGGCAGAGTTAATGAACTGTGCGGCCCAGGAGGCAGCTGCACAGACCGGACGCATTGACAGAGGCTATGTGTAGGGGCTATTTAGAGTAGAAACAAACAGTTGTGGAAGATGAGGAAGTCCTGTTAACCTATGATGAATAATTTCAAGTAGGAAGAAAGATAAGGAGAAATAAACCCCTGCTTGGTCATTCGGAAAATGTGTTCCATGCTGACTTGAGCACTAGAGCGAGCTTTTCAGAATAGCAAAGATTTTAGCTAACCATTAGGAAAGTTATGCAGAATCTTAATGCAAAGTGGAACATATATTAATTGCACAAGGCTACGCTTAATTGTTCAAAACAGGAAATTTCAGTAGTAGGGCTGGTACTCAGAGAGCATGGAACGCCCACACACAGGAGAGCAGGTGGGCTAGGAAGGCCCACTTCAGCACACAGCTGGAAATAGTCCGGGGAAATCTGGGAAATAACATAGCTAATTTTACATAGGCAGAATTGTCTTTTTTGTATTGGTCATCTCAAGAGATACATTTGAATTAATTCTGACACTTTATAACCTGATGTTTCAGGTCGGTGTGGCTCCAGCTTCTAGCACCTGATGCATTTATCCTTTCTTTGTGGAAAGAGTATTTAAAACGTCCCTCTAGCTATTTAGACTGTACAGTAATTCTTAATTGCAGCCACTCTGCTCCACAGAAGAAACCAGGACTCACCCCGCCATCTTCTGACAGTTGGGGGGCTGACCCACTCCCCGTACCCGCACCCGCACCCTTCCTCCACATCTGATGACTGCCACCCTCCCCCTGGGGTTCGCTGTCTTAGACACCACCCTGCGAGAGATCGTGCACTGTTCGCCCTGCGTCTGGCTTATATCACTTAGCAAAATGTCCTCTAGGCTTTTTTATGCTGCCTCGAGTGGCAGGACTGTCATTTTGGCGGCCGGATAGTATTCTGCCATGCAGTGCGTTTCCTCGTCCAGAGCCAGCCATTGGGAACGTGATGGTGATAAACCTCGGGTGCGGGTCTGTCTCTGACTGCTCATTTCACTTTCTTAGAATATATACTCAGAACCTGGATTGCCAGGTCATATGGTGCTTCTATTTTTAGTTTTCCAAGGACCTACACACAGTTTTCCATAGTGTCTGCACTAATTCACATTCCCATCAGTAGTGTACAAGGGTTCCCTTTTCCACATTCTTGCTGAAACTTGTTTTTGTTTTTGTCTTTTGATAAAAGCTATTCTAACTGGAGCTAGACGGTATTGCAATGTGGCTTTCAAATTGCATTTTTTTAGCAGATAATTTTTTTTTTTTTTTTTTTGCTATTGGGTGTGTGTGTTTGCCGGAGAGACAGAGAGACACAGAGAGACAGAAAGCAAGAATTCACCCTGTGAGGATGGCCACACCTCAGTCCCTTCTCCTCCATTCTCCTCTTGGGATTTTGGGCACACACGCACATGTGCCTGGCATGAGTTTTAAGCTGCTAGGTCCAGGACTCGAGCCGCGGTTGACTACATGGGAATTCAGCGACCTAACCATTACACCATGTGCTGGTCCCTGCGTTTTCTTTTTTTAAACTATTTTAGTTTTAGTTTATATTTTATTTCACTATAGAGCACATGTGCTCGCTAGAGAGAAGGAGAAAACACTCCCTGGGGGAATGGCCATACTGCAATCCTTCATTCTCCTATAGAGTGTTTTCTTAATGGTTAAAGATGTTCAGCATATTTTAAAAATATACCTGTTGGCCATTCATATGTCTTCTTTTGATAAATGTCTATTCAGATATTTGCCTATTTTTAATTATTTTATTTTTATACACTCGATCACTGTATATCATTACAGCTTGTAAAATGAATTTTCCCAGCATGAACATAGTGTATTTTGGTCCAGTTAAAGATACACACATTATCACCCACAGATAATTTTCCATTTTTGTCTCTCTCTCCCCTTAGTTCCCTTCCTCTCTCCCTCCCCCATTTTCCACCCTCCTCCCACACTAGCTGCGGTTTTTCTCCCAGGCTTTTCCGTCAGAGTCTGGGGCCTTTGTTTCTGCTGACGTGTGGGTCTCGGCATGTCTGGGCCTCAGTCCCTGTCAGACGCAGTTCGAGCACTCCTCTCCCTCCTGCATGCCGTCCCTCGGCTCTGTGGGGCCGCTTTAGTCTGTGTAACCCCGTCGGTCTTTTCCGCCTGTGATTTAGAGATCTGAGCTGAAGCCCCCCTGCCAGACCATGTCCTGGAGTCCTCTGCGTTTTCTTCAAGTAGCTTCCGAGTTACGGTTTCATGTTTGTCTTTACCCTTTAGTCCATTTTGTGTATGGTAAGAGACAGAGGCCTGCTCCCTCCTCCTCCCTGTGCTGATATATTGTTACCCAGCACTCTTTATTGACGCGGCTGTCTTTTCTCCATGCGTGCTTTCGGGTCTGTGTTGAAAAGCCGTTAGCTGTAGGTGTGAGCCTTTCTGGGCTCTGCTCTGCTCGGCTCTGTTGTGTCCGCTTTATGCCAGTACTGTGCTATTTTGGTGGCTATACTTTTGTATTATACTTTGAAGCTAGGTAGTGTGATGCCTCCAGATTTGCGTTTTCTGCTCACATTTATTTTAGACCTTTGGTGTCTTCTGTGCAGTCTTCTCTGTAGTGTGTGTGCACCCCCAGGAAGCAGGCATGGCGAGGAGAGAAAGCGAGAAAGCACCCCCAGCGGGGCTCCTGCTGCGGTCCCACATTCCACATCCTCCTCTTGGGGTTTTGGGCATGCACACACGTGCACCCACTGTGTTTTCCAAGCCAGCGGTCTGAGACTCAAACCATGTGGTCGGCCACGTGGATGTGCCGCGCTAGCCACTGTACCACAAGTGGCCTTCCATACAACTTCCATGTTTGCTTTTGTCTGATTCTGAAAAGAATGTCACTGTTGTCTTGATATAAGTGGCATTAAACCTGCTGCTCACGTTGGCGACGATGCTTCCTCACAGCCCATGACCTGGGGGCGTTGTGTTTAGCCACGTCCTCTTGGATTTCTTTCCGGGAAGTTTTCCAGTTTTAGTGCAGAGGTCTTCCACCTCCTTGGTCAGTTTTACTCCTGGTCTCTCTTTCTGTGTGTAGTCATTATGAATGGAATTATTTTCCTCGTCTCTTTTTATAGACCATCCATTTTTAGTGTATAGAAATGTTGCTTATTTTTATATATTGATTTTGTACCCTGCAATTTTATTGAATATGCTTTTTGATGGGGTCTTTAAGGCTTTTCTGTAGATAGCATTATGCCATCTGCAAACAAGCACATTCCATAAGAATTAAATGTAATCTCTTTATTATGTCTCACAAAGAAAAAGATTTATATTTTCCTTAGTGTTACAGAGAAATTGTCTTTGTTCCATTCTTATTGCTAGTTAAATATTTATTTTCCAAGCGTATAATTGTCAGTAGAATCATATACCTTAGCACTGCAGTAATTATATTCTGGGAAACAAATGGATTTTTTTGTTAAAACTTTTGTCTCAACTTGCTCTAGTGTCATTAAAAAGACAAAGTGTGTGAAAACAGTTTTTTTCCAGGCTTACACCATAGTGCACATGTGCTCACTGGAGACATATCAGAGAAAGAGAAATAGTGAGACGGAAAGTGAGAAATCACCACCTGCAGTGGGTATGGCCATGCCACAATCCCTTCTCCTCCATTCTCCTCTCAGGATTTTGGGCACTCATGCATACATGCCCAGCATGATTTTTTTTGTTGTTGTTGTTGGTTTCTGAGAGGCTTTTGCTATAGGGTGTGTGTGCTCACCAGAAAGACAGAGACAGAGAGACAGAAAATGAGAAATCACCCCCCAGGGGGGATGGCCACGCCGCAATCCCTTTTCCTCCTTTCTCCTCTTGGGATCTTGGGCACACATGCACACGCACCCGGCGTGAGTTTAAGCTACTGAGTCTGGGACTCGAGCCGCGATCGACTAATGGGAGTCCAGCGACATAGCCATTACGCCAACTGCTGGTCCCACCCAGCATGATTTTCAAGCCACCAGTTTCGGGACTGAAACCACAGTGGGCCATGTGGGGCCCAGCACTTCACCAACCACGCTGACCACCTGCTGGCCTCATGAAAACATTTCTTAAGGGGATGCGTCTCTTCGTGCAGGACTCTCCCGGGCTCTAGGTTGTCTTTGAGTTTCCAGTGGGATAAGCAGGAGCTGTGCTGTTCCCTGTGCTCCAGAGCATCACACAGGAGCAGGGACTGAAACGGCAGGTCACCTCCTGGGGTCCCGGAGGACGGGAGTCCTCAATGGAGCGGTCAGGGATCTGGAACCGGAGGCTGCGGCAGGGCCCTCGGTGGGCTGCTGCTCTAGGTGCCGCCTCCGTGTGCATGTCTCCCCCGTGATGCGGGCCGCGTTCCCTCCTAGGACATAGCAGAGCCACCCTGGGGTCTGCCTGGGTAGTCGGACCCTCCCAAGACCCTTAACATAGTGGTCTCTTTCCCACATACTCACAGACACCCCAACACTGACCGTCCCAGGTGTGTGCGCCTGGCAGTGTCACGACTCACCCTCCACGCGAGCCCCAATGCACCGCCCTGTTCTCCAGTGACTTTAGACCTAGTGCCGCCTGTGAATGTGGTGCTTCCTCTCGTTCAGTGCCACACAGCGGCGCCACCAGGGCTGCAAAGTGCACCCTGGAAGGCATGTGTGGGCCAGCAGGTGGCGTGGTGGTGACGGCGTGGGTTCCACATGGCCGACTCTGTGGTCCGAGTCCCAGACCCAGCAGCTTGAAAGACACGCCGGGACATGGGCCTGCCCAGAGTCCTGAGAGGAGATGGAGAAGGACAAGGTGTGTCCTGACAAGGTGTACCCCTGGGTGTTTTCTCACTGTCTCCTTCTGTCTCTCTCCAATGAGTACATGTACCCTGCAACAAAAAAAAAAAAAAAAAAAAAAAAAAAATCTGCATGAACGACACATTTCCATACGCTATGCTCGCCCCAGATGCCCCTCGCCCCCTGCCGCCACCGAAGTCCTGCCACCCTGTGCAGGTTGATACAGTGAATGCTATTTTCAAAGAGTTTTAGTAAATATCTTTTTCTGTTATTAGAAATTTATTGTACATGGGATCAGCAGTTAGTGTAATGGCTATGTCGCCGAACTCCCATGTAGCTGACCTCAGTCCGAGTCCCGGACCCAGTGGCTTAAACTCAGGCCAGGCGCGTGTGCGTGCGTGCCCAAGATCCTGAGAGGAGAATGGAGGAGAACGGATTGTGGCATGGCCACCCCCCTGGGGGGTGATTACTCACTTTCTGTCTCTCTTATCTCTCTCTGTCTCTCTGTTGAGCACACACACCCTGTAGCGCCCTGTAGCAAAAACCAAAAACCTCTCCAAAAAAAAAAAAAAAGAAATTTATTGTACAAGATTTCTCAAAGCGTTTAAATGGTGATATTACTGGGAATCAAGTGGAATGTTCGCTGTGGCCTTTACTGAAGTTCCACGATTAGGTGCTATCTCTTGTTGCTATTTGTTTGTTTTCTTGTGATAATTTTCTTCACACTTAGGTAATTTGTTAATGTGATAAAGCAATTAAGAAGATAAAGTAACACCCCTGATCTGGTCTTGTTTTATAGCATTTTTTAGAACTTTCCTTTTGTGTAGGCTGTGTGTGTGCTTGCCAGGGGGAGAGAGAATACCGAATCAGCCCCGGGGACGCCGTGCTGCAGCCCCTCCGCCTCGTGTGCTCTCGGGGCTTGAACACACACACGTGCACCCAGCATGCTTTTTAAGCTGCCCAACCAATACACTACTGACTGGTCCCATAGTGCCTTGTTTTTATTTATTTTTATTTATTTATTTATTTTTTGGTATAGGGTGTGTGTGCTCGCCAGAAAGACAGAGAGAGACAGAAAGCCAGAAATCACCCCCAGGTGGGTTGGCCACGCTGCAGTCCCTTCTCCTCCATTCTCCTCTTGGGATCTTGGGCATGCATGCACACATACCTAGCGTGAGTTTAAGCCACCAGGTCCAGGACTCGAACCGTAGTTGACTACATGGGAGTCCAGTGACATAGCCATTGCACCAACTACTAGTCCTCCCATAGCGCTTTTAACAAAGAAAACATTATGTCAAAACTCTCCGTGACAGGCCAGCAGGCGGCAGGTGGTTCCGGTGCTGGATCCCACATGGCCAACTCTGCAGCTTGAATCTCGGGGCTGACAGCTTGAAAAACATGCCAGGCACGTAGGCATGCATGCCTGAAATCGTGAGAGGAGAACGGAAGAGAAGGGATTAGATGTGGCCAACCCCCGGGGGAGATTTCTCACTTCCCCTCACTCGCTCACTCTCTGGTGAGCACACGTGCCCTATAGCAGAGATTTAAAAACAAATGCCGCATGAGCAGAGCTGTCTCATTCCGAGCGCTGATTGTGCTGTAGCCACATATCTGCGAGTGTAGACCAGGCCCCGGAGTGATTCTGGGTCTGGAAACAGCGCTGTCTCTCTGTTGCATTAGTCGGCGTAAGTGAATTGCCGATGTCCAGGGAGATGCCCCGCTCTGTAGGGTGAGTCCCATGGCGGCTTATTATAGCAGACGAGGTGGAAAAGCCACAGTCCTCCGAGGGGCAGCAATCTCGCCACCGGTGGAGAGGGAGGAGACAGTGACCACGCGTGCTGCGTCCTTGTATCGGATGCTCATCTGCCCCATGTTACTTAGCCCAGTCCAGTTCCTGTGGGTTCTGGCTCTCCTGGATATAACCATGGCACTTCTGACCCAGCTTAATCGTCTGTTTCTATCACAGATTGCTGTCAAATGTCAGGGACTCAATTCCAAAGGGACACATAGAACTCTTCTGGGAAGATGTGGGGGTCTTAGAGAGGGTTCCTCAGCCTGTCTTCCAAGGAGAAGCGTTTGTGTTCAGAGCCCTGTGCCCGCCACCACCGTTGCCTGCCCCAGTGGCAGCAGGTCAAGCGGCAGAGAAGGGGCTGGCAGGACACCCACACGCCCAGCACCTCCTGGCCGCAAGCCCAGAACCTTTCGTGGGTCGCAGACGCGGGGTGTGCCAGGGCCCAGTGCATTTGCAGTGATAAACTCCTAGGTCTCCGCAGGGATTCTCCAGACGTGCCTGACTCTGGGCTGTTATTCGAGAACGCCTGGGAGAACGCGGTCTAAGGAACGCAGGGCCAGAACTGCCTGGCTGAGGGAGGGCTGTAGGGCTCGTGAGCTTCTCAGGGACAGACCACTAGCCCTGAGACGAGACTTAGACTGCCCTTCCCCACAGTGACCAAGCTGAGCATCTGTCAGGTGTGTGGGGTGGGGCAGGCCGTCTCCCCGTGAAGGTGCGCGAGGTCAGCGAGGGCCGTCTCTCCATGAAGGTGCGCAGGGTGGGGCGAGGGCCATCTCCCCGTCTGCACTAGAGCTGTGCCCCTGGAGACCTTTGCATTCTCCTCGGAAGACAACCTGACAGAGGCGCGGTATAATGGGGAGCGCAAAGGGGTGCTGTTCCCGAGTGTCAGGTGCGCTCTTTTCCAGAACACCCCAGCAGACGTGCAGGTCACGCCTCCTCCATGCCGGCGTCACCTGCCACCTTCATGTAGAACTCAGGGTGTACCTAGGAGTCGCTCAGGCCCCGCTTGCTCACTAAGGCTCGAGGATCCCGCCACCCGCCACTGCAGTCCTGTGACCTCATGTGGGTGCTCCCTCACGCCTCGCGGGAGCCCATCGCTCCGTCCTTGAGCAGGAGGCCTCGGCCACCCCGGCGGTCCTGGGGCTGGCCGAGGCTGTGCTGGCATTAGCGAGCGAAACCTGGGCCGTGGAGCACAGAGGCGGCTCCACCCGAGGCCTCGGAGCCTGAGACACCTCCAGTGGCCTGGCACCCCAGCACCTGCCGTGGGCTCTCTTGGTCCCGGGGGGCTCCCCCGAGCTGAGCTGAGCTGTCCTATGCCATGCGGTGGCCACTGCAGGCCCACCCTGCTTCCCAGGCACTGGCATGGGGGCTTCCCCCGCTATGCTGGTAGTCGTGCCCCTTCTAGGTGGCCGTCCTGGCTGCGATGGCTGCTCCCATCCAGACCCACGGGGGGGAGCGGAGCATGGCCGTGGTGGTGCTTGTCCCTGCTCCTGGATGGCAGAGGAGATGCAGAGTGCACGCCCTGAGCCTGAGTCCTGCCCCGGCATCCCAGCACCCCGGGCACCCTCTGGGCACAAGGCTGATTGTTAACCCCAGAGAAAGGGAGGAGCGGGGTCTCTACTCAGGAGAACTCTGGGCACAGGAAGCAGCTCGGCTCTGGGTGGGACAGTGACAGGGCAGGACTGCTCTCTCCACAGTCTGTCTCTTTTGCTAAAGGTAATCAAGCTTTGTTTCATTGTTCATTTTCTTCCCTTGGCTTAACAGGGAAGGCTGTTTTGGAATAGAATTAATGGGGAAAAGGCAGGTACATGCTGCCCGTCCTGAGTGCGTGCAAGGGTGCCGACGCTGTCCCGCTGGCTGTGCGCAGAGAGGGCTGCTCTGCTCTGGGCCAAGACGTGACTGAAAGGTCGACCTGGAGGAGCATGCCTGACAGTGACAGACAGGGCTGAGAAGCTGCAATGACAGGTGCCACGAGCCTGCAGGTGCAGGTCTCTGGGTGAGATTTTACACCGAGGCTCTGCACGTATCAGCTCCATTGACTGATCAGGCCGTGACACAGTGGCCGGGGGGGCAGAACTCCTGGGGTCCCGAAACTGCTGCACATTAGGAAGAGTGCGATGCCCGCTGGCAAGCTGCGAGGAGATGCTTCCGTGCACTGACAGCCTGCTGGCCGGGTCCGTCTCCCTGCACTGTGCTCTGCTGGGGACCAGGCCGTATCCACTGGTCTGAGAAGTCTGCTCTTCTGACCTCAGGAGCGCTGAGCAGTGAGAGCATGGACATCCCGGGGAGATGTCAGAAGGAAGCTCCACTGCCCCACGAGTCAGGCAGGGGCAGGCGTCAGCATGGAGGGGAGAGCCCTGGCAGAGTGCCCCAGAGTGGGACGGCAGGGCTGGACAGGGACAGTGTCCCTGCAGGGATGAAGTCCGCCTTGAAGACCCCAGGACGGAGGGGACAGAGGACAGCGGGAACACCTGCCCTATGAACCCCAGATAGAGGGCCAGGGGACAGAGGGGACACCTGCCCAGTAACCTCAGGATGGAGGGGACAGGGGACAGTGGGGACACCTGCCCCCTGAGCCCTGGGTGAGCCGGAGGTGACAGTGACGTTGGTAGGAGTACAACCCCCGCTCTGGTTGTCTCGCCCGTTTAAATGAACTCGGAAGGTGCTTCTCAAGGTGGGTTTTCATCCCTTTCCAAGGCATGTGTTTTGGGGTTGACAGAAAATTAAAAGCGGTGGAATAGAGTCCGGGTGATGCTCCTCAAACAGCAGGCGCCTCTCTGGCCGGGAGCAGTGCCGAGCGGTGGCTGAGGTACCTTCCTCCTGTCGGGCATGAATGGGCGTGGTGGTGTGTCGGGACCCCTGCACGCCCTTTTATTTTATTAGACCAAGTCAGCTTGTGTCCTCTGCTTCGGGTAACTGAGAGCCGAGATGCCTTTCCAGTGTGGAGGTGAGATGGTGCAGGACGCTTGGCAGGTCGTGCCGTTTGGGCAAAAACGAGGGTAAATTCCAGCTGTGTAGCCCGGGGGGCAGGGGCCAGGGGGGCAAAGGGCATTGTGAGTGAGGCCCACCACTTACAGAAGGAAACTCGTCCTCTGTCCGCTCTGCTCCCTGGAATGCTGGTGACTCTGGGGGAGGAGCAGAGGGCCAGTGCCGGGTCGGACGGGCTCCAGGGACTGAGACTCCAGGGCCAGCCCTCCCCGGCCCAGCACCACAGGATGAAGGGCTGGAGAGCTCTCCAGTATCTGTGTCTGTGCAGAGAGGCTCCCCAAGATAGGGATAGTTAAGGGCCACCATTTGGAAAGGTGGCCAGGCCTGAGGTCTCCTCCCATAGAGTGGACAAGCCTTGCCTGCAGCCTCGGAGTCATGTGTGCAGAGAACGGCCAGGGCCAGGCACGTGGAGACGCACCCACACATGTTACAGAAAGCTGGGAAAACAGGAGGGTTGAATAAGCAGCAGAGCAAGACCTCCAGGCCCCCAGATGGAAGTGTGTCCAGGCCGGACCCTTGGCACTGTGGTCCCAGCAGCGCCGGAGGCTGAGGCAGGCGCCCTCTCTGTCCCTGAGGAACCCACGGCCACCACCTGTCACACTCACCCCCAGGCCCTGCCGGGTGATTGCACACGACATCCAACACCCCGCATAGATGTCCTGCCAGGAGTCTGTGGGACTCCCCGCCCCAGCTCAGGTCTGACCTGAAGTGAGTTCTTAGCTGCGTGACCCGAGGGCCTACTGTGTGCCGGTGCCAGGAGACAGACTGCTCTTCCCAGACTGCTCTGGCCTAAGGGTGTGCAAGGCAACTGCCAAGCCCCAGGGCCCCCGGCTGGGTGGAGAAGGGACCCAGCATGAAGACTGACAAGGCTTCGGGCAGGGCCGCACCTGCCGGCGTTCGGAATCCTGCTGGCGGCAGATGTGCAGCCCAGCTCAGCCGCCCCAGCTCCGATAAAGCCGCCCGCCCTCAGCTCTTTCCCATGAGCATCGGCTCAGCCGGCTCTGCCGTCCCACGTCCCGCTCCCGTAACGTTCGTCAGTGGGAACGTCTCGGCGCCTGTCAGTCATGGATCCCGCCTCCACGCTGACACGGATGTTGGGGGACACACGGCTCTTGGTGCCTGCCGCCCTGAGGCACGTGTCCCCCAGGGCTGCCAACCAGCAGCTCTGCCAGACCGACCCGCAAGGCCTGGTCACCCTCCCGGGTCTCGGCGAGCCTCGCTGCTTGGTGGCGCTGCCAGCCACCCTGCTGCGCCGGCCACTGTCAGGACAGCGGGTGCTGCCGAGGCCTTGTCCTCGTTCTGCGTAAGGGCCGCACCCACAGCGAGCCTGTCCGCCTGTGGGACTGTCCGGGCCCACAGAGGTGATGCCCTGAGGCTGGGACGCCAGTCGCACTCGGGTCACAGTGTGCTCCTGGAGCTCATTGCCTGGGCTGTGCTTCGCCAGGGAGACTCACACGCTGGGAGACCCACCTTGGACAGCGAAGACAAGGCTGCAGAGATGGGATCGTGTGCCCCGCCGCCCCCCGGAGCATACCCGCGGTCCAAGAGCACGGGTGACTGCCTTGCCCCGGGGGATGTCCTGGCTTTGCTGGCCATGGTGACCTCGACCTCACTTTATTGCCATCGTCATGGTTTCTGACAGAGGTACGTGGTTGTGGCCAGCGTAGCTGTGAGCACGTGACACCTTTGCTGACACTCACTGTCTTCCAGAGACCTGACAGCACTTCACAGTCACTTGACAGGAAGGGACCAGGGCACAGAGAAGTGAAGTCATTCCCCCGGCCCTTCCATTCAAAGGGCCTGGGCCGAGTGAGTGGGCAGCCTGGGCAGCCCTGTCACCCGCCGTCCCCACGCGTGGGCTGATGTCCATGTCTCAGTATGGTATGCACTGGCGACCAGTGACTTGCCCCTTCCTCTGTCACCAGGAAACTCTGGGACCCCAAAGAGGGCAGCCCCTGATCTCTCAGAATCCATCTGTGTTACACGGAAACGCACCGACAGCTGGAGAGCGCAGCTGACCAGACACACGCACGCAGCCGCTGTACCGCCTCTTCCTTACGTCTCTTCAGGTTGTTGAGCACGGCATTCTCACACGGGAAGGAAACTAAAGTTCCTCGCTGCTCTTCACACTTGCCAGCTACTTATATCATCTTCTATTTTGGCAAAGAGTTTAGCAACTGTTTATGCCTTGCTGGAAAATCACTGTTATTCTCACTCAGAAAAAAAAAAAAAAAAAAAAAAAAAAAAAATCCGTTAAGCGGTTGATTTGTGGTCGTCTCAGATGCACCAAAACCAACGGTGCAAGAGCATCCCCCCCTCCGCTGTCTCCTGCACGGCGCTCCTGCTTTCACTCACGTGCAGCATGGACTGTCCCACTCCGGCCACTCCAGCCAGTTCTCACCAACATAAGCTCCGTCTTCCTGACTGTTAGGACGTTACCAGTCAATCTCAAGTGGTTTTTACATGCAGAGTTTCCAGCGCAGCGCTCCTTCCAGCTGGCTTTCCAGCGAGCATCTCTCCACCACAGGAAGCTCCCTGCCCCTGGGCGTCAGGTAGCCCATGACTGCTGTCATCCTACTCAGAGGGCAGGGAGGGCCCTCCACACCTCAGGGCATCCCAGGATCGCGTGGACTCACGTGGTCCCTCCGCAGGCCCTCCCTGCACACAGCTCTGTTCCTTGAGAAGGAATGTGCCTGAGAGCTGGCCTGTGCATGGGAGCTGGGGCCACCGGATTCCACATGGTCAACCCTATGGTTCGAGTCCCAAACCTGATGACTTGAGAAGCACTCCAGGTGCATGTGCGTGTGTGCCCCAAATCCAAAGAGGAGAATGGAGGAGAAGGGGCTGTGGCATGGCCATCCCCACTGGGGGCTGATTTCTCAGTTCCCCTCTCTCCATTGCAAGCATTTGTTACTTAAGACCCACAAAGCCAGATTCTGTATGCTGGTCCTGTTTGGGCAGTGAGGCCCGACCGTGGCCTGGTACCAACTGCCACGGTTAGCTATGTGTGGTTCCCAGTGGTTCCAGTGGCCGTGCAGGTGTCTCGAATACACTGTCTCATTCAATGTTCGCTGTTATCCTGAGGGAGGTGATGTCCCCACTCTAACAGGCGATGAACTGCTCTGGGAGTGTCGGTCGCAGCTGTGCTCGGAAGTCAGCAGGAAGCCAGTGCAGGAGCCCGGCTGCCCCGCAAGGCGTGTCTCAGCACGGCCACTCCGCACTGCAGTTAGGTGTGTTGTGTACTCTGACTTGCACAGACCGAGTGGGGCGAGCTCCTCGTGGTCCAGCTGCTTTCTTAGTGCACCTCTGTCGTCCCGTGTGACAGCAGTAAGTGTGTGCCCCGGTGTTCACAGGTTCCTCAGCCAGACCCTCTGCACAGAAGTGCCATTTAAATAACTGCAACTTAATTTCTCACAAGAGCTGGGCAGAGCTGAACCATGCACTAGGTGGGCTCAGATCCTGACAGCCTGCACCCGTGTGAATTCCCTGCTCATGGGATGAGGGAGCCCCAAGCTGAAGAGGACTGGCCTGCACCGTAGTCCAGAGAAGCAGCAGACTGGTTTGTCTGCTGGAGTAATCACCCCAGCCACCTACCAGGGAACAGCTGCCTGTCGGGCTGTTGACCCAACTCTGGCTTCTCCCTCTCCAAGAGTCATGCACATGATGGCCCAGCAGACTCTGCTTTGGCTCCCAGGAACCCCGGCCAGTGCAGACCTGAGCTGCAGGGTGGAACAGCCCGCATGTACTGCTCTCCGCTCTTCGCACCAAGGGTGGCAGACAGTGCCCTCGGAGCAGCTCCCCGACCGCCTCGGGTCCCTCCACGGGGCTCCAGAATGCAGCCTCAGCAAGCACTGTCTGGTCAGCAAGGCCATGCTGCGGGGCCTGGAGAAGTGCTGGGCCGGGGGGCGCTGCTGCGTCTTCAGAGCCACACAGGTCACGCTGAGGAAGAACGGAGACTGAGCGTGGAGAGCCTGAGCCTGCGTGTTTGTCCGGCGACTGTCCCTTGGCTGAGAAACCTGGCTGCCCTGGTGTGTTTCGCACCCTGCCTGCGCCCGCGCTGACTTTTCTGAGCAGAAACGTGAGCTTTCACGTCCTCATTTGGTATCCTGACGGCAGCCATCAGTGTGTCGCCATAAAAGGACTTTGTTTTGTTCTTTGTCACCCAGCACATTTTTATTGTCAGAGTAGTTACTAATCATTCATTTTTATTTACTCTAGCTGGGAAGTAAAAAACCTTGTGACTGTTTAGGAAAATAAATGCTTTAAGTTATGGTTTCCTAACCTGCTGGCCTTGGAGCAGGCACCAGCTGACACCTCACGGATCCCTGCTAGCCCAGAGGAGTGGAGGTCAGCCTCCCTGCCTGCCAGTGGGGCCCCTGGCGAGGGTGCCTGGTCCCCAGACCCCTGCATGCAGCAGAAAGCCAGCGCCAGGGTGCGTCCTGGTCAGGTTTGGTCCGAACGATCCCTGAGAGGCTGAGACAGAGCCAGACACATGATTGGTGCCAAGTTCAAACTCTTGAGTTTGAGCTGTTTCAAAAGAAGCATTGTTTCATATCTTTGTTAAACTGAATTTCAATATTTTAGCAGTGTTTCTAAGAGCGTATGTAAGAGAGGAAGGGTGAATGGGGTAAACACTGAGCAGGCTAACAAGTGACGTGACACAGAAGGCACGTCTGTGAACGCAGAGCAGGGCTCAGGGCCTGGGGCACTCGGCAGTGGCCCCCAGGTCCCCAGGACGGTGACTTCTGCCCCTTACCAGAATGTGCCATGAGGCTGATCTCGCTCACAGCCGGGGGAGCTGGACTCGGGCTGGCCAGTGACAGGAACTGGCAAAGCTCATTAGGCCCTCGGGTTCACGTTCACCAAGATCGTCGGAGTAACCCTGAAGTCAGATCACACCGTGAGCTTCTGAACCACGTCCTGGCTAGGAGGGGTCATGTAGGCTGTGACTTACCCTGTGAGAGGCAATAGTTCTTCGTGCAGGCAGTAGTCGGAACCTGAGGAGTTAATACATGATTGTTAGAGGCACCACGCTGTGTGCAATTGTGAGCTGTCAGTCATGTTCACGTGGAAATCGCCAAAGTGCTCCTGGTGCTAGAGGGGTAAGTGTGGAGGGTGGGGCCCTAGTCGCGCGTGGCTGCGAGTCGCCCTTGGGTTAGCACCAGGTGCAGCACGAGCTCGGTGCTGGCATGGGTGGCAGGCACACAGTCAGGTGGGGATATGTCACAGATGTCTGTGAGGGGAGAGACTTTCAGGCCGAAATCAGCCGGCAGAACGCTGAGTGGTTGAATTTACGATGAAAGAAAATGACTTTTTTTTTTTTTTTTTAACAAAGCCTTTATTCAGTTTATTTAAAAAACACTGACAAAATCAATTCCAGTTGTAAAACTACGATTTCACAAAAGATCACCTTGCATAGTAGTCAGACCTTTCTTTTAGGCAAAGTGCTCTTTTGATGACATAAATGAACAAATACACAGTATCAGGAACTATTTCAGACAGTACAAAAAAGGGGTTTGATTTGTTTTCTCTTGTAAACGAAAGTTTATCATTTATAATTTTTCTCTCTGTATTTGCCTAACACCCAGCTGTCCACCATTCGCTCTCTACCAACCATCCCTGACATCCACACCCTCGCCCTCCACCATCATGTCTTTAGGTCTCCCAACCCCTGCCATAAAGCAAGGATACTCAGTACTACTTCAGTGGGGATTTACAGTGTGTGTCTCTCGAAGTCTTGCTCACTTCATTCAACATTAATTCCTCTATATACATCCATTTCGAGTCAAACAATAAGATCTCATTGTTTCTTACAGCTGTGTAGTATTCCATAGTATATATTGGATTGTTGGAAAAGTCATGACACATTTTTACATAGAAAAAAAGGCTAGGACTTTTTAGACAACCCAATATATGCCACAGTTTTTCAATCCAGTCATCAGTTTTTGGACACTTAGGTTGGTTCCATGTCTTTGCAATTATAAATAATGCTGCAATAAACATGGATGTGTAGATGTATTTCTGATTGTTTTCATATCCTTATGATAGATTCCAAGAAGTGAGATTGCTGGATCATATGGAAATTTTGTTCGTAGGTTTTTGAGAACTCTCCATGTTGTTTTCCAGAGCGGTTGGACTAATTTACATTCCTATCAACAGTGTAAGAGAGTTCCTTTTCATCACAACCTTGCCAACACTTACTGTTCTTTATTTTTTGATCCTAGCCATTAGAACTGAGGTTAAATGATATCTCATTGTGGTTTTAATTTACATTTCTTTTATGATGAGAGACTTTGAACACTCTTTCATATGACTCTTGGCCATTCATAAGTCTTCCTTTGAGAGTTGTCTGTTCAATTCATTCACCCACTTTTTAATTGAATTATTTCTTTTTTATGGGTGAGCTGCTTGTGTTCCCTATATAGTCTAGATATCAGTCCCCTGAGGATAATTTGCAAATATTTTCTCCCATTCCAAGGGGTGTTTTTCACTTTAGTTATAGTTCCTTTTGCTGTGAGAAAGCTTTTTAGCTTGATATAATCTCACTTGTCTATTTTAGGGACTATTGTCTGAGCTTTAGGGTCTTACTTAAGAAATCTTTTTCTACTAAATGTCTTCAAAAGTTCCCCCATGTTTTTTTACTAGTACTTTTGTGGTTAGAGGCTTTATATTTAAGTCTTTAGTCCATTTTGGGTTAATTCTAGTTAATAGTGAAAGATAGGGGTCCAGCTTCATTTTCTACAGATGGCTATTCAGTTCTCTCAATACCACTTGCCAAACAGCCTTTCTTTTCTCCACTGTATTTTCTTATACCCTTTATAGAAGATCAGTTGACTGTAAGATTTAGGGTTTATTTCTGGATTCTCTATTCTGTTCCATTGGTCTATGTATCTGTTTTTGTGCCAGTACCATGCTGATTAGATTATCAGTGCTTTGTAATGTACTTTAAAGAAATGATGAAGGTTATTAAAGGACACAGAGGTGATGCTTTAGAAGAGTGGAATCCACTCCCATAACAGACGAGAGCCGTTACAGAGAAACCCCTCCCCTTGCCTGATTTGCCATAAAGGGCAGCCCCACCCCTTGCCCAACTCTCTGAAGGGGATGCTGACCAGAATGGAGCCATGCATTGTCTGCATCCAGCCAACTCAGTCCGAAGGGCATACATGCTTGGCATGTGTGTGTCCACTCTTCCCAAATTGGGTGTTCTAGGGGCCAGTGATGTTTGTACTTCAGTGAGCTCTTGGACTTTCTGCGGGGAGAGAAAATTGAAATTATGTTGGCCACCTCAGGGCGGACTTGAGTTGTAAAACATGGTAACCATTTATATTGAGCTCTGCAGAGCATGCTGGGAGAAAGATAACCCAGTGCTCTCCGACGTCTGTGATCTGAGGTGTTAAAGTGCTTAGATTCTTTATAAAACAAGATCTGAGTCGAGACTGCCTGAGAGTGCTATCAGTGCTTCTGTAGCTGGCTGCCTGGGTTTTAGCTCCGGAAAAGCCTGTTGGTACCCGACCGTGGCCAGTGTTGTCATGAAGGTCTTTGGGGAAGTGGTGAGGTGAGCTTAGACGCTGCCTGTTTTTGCAGCGTGGACATTTCTCAAAGCAAGTGGCAGGGCTTCAGATACTCACAAATCAAAACACAAACAGAAATAACATTTTAGATACCTCTTGGAACCAAAACTAGAGGCCAGAATAGTAATCCCCTTCCTAGTCTTCAACAGTTCAAAGAGATTATTCTTATATTCACTACTAGTTTATCTGTACTTAGCTGTACTTTTAGAAATATTTCTGTGCCTTTATTTTATATTTTGTGATGTTATAAAAACATGCTTCCTTCTTATTTCTATGGGAAAGTTATGTTTTGACATTTAGGGAAAAGCAGTGCAATGAGGCTTGTTACATTTTCCGAGTACATCATTATCTCCTCACGGCGTGCCGTTCCCTGAGCGGATGCCGTTCTGGGGAGACACTAGGAGACGACCACCGATCTAGTCCGGCCCCTCCTGCTGGAGATCTGGCAGAGGCTAACAGGGGGCGAGCTTCTGCCGGGCTTCGTGGAGGTTGGCGTCTCCCCGAACCCTGGGCTTTGGTGAAGCAGGTTGTGACGACGTGGGTGCGGGCTCCCCTTGAATGGGAATCACAGCCACCATTGCAAGAGTGTGTGCTGGCCAAAGGATCACGTTCTCAGGTCTGGATGTCAGGAGACCTCGCTAGCAGCAGAGACGCTTCCCGCTTGCCCACAGTGCCCATCTGTTGGCCCCATTCGTTTTCCACACGTGCTGATCACACTCCCGTGAGACTAGACCATAAGCTGTATGTCCTGATTTTCTCTTCTTTTAAAGTTAAGTACAAAGGTTTCTGATAGTTGATGGGAAACAGACTGACAGATAAGCTATAGTTCTGCTCTCTTAATTCAAAGCATATGGAAGTGAAAACTTCACGCCAGCGCTGTGTACAGCCTTCACGCACCAGGCCACTGTCTGTCGAACCAGTTGAGTGAGGCACGTGTGTGACTGTTTCTTCAGCTACTTAGAAGCTCCCAGTGAGCAGATGGGCCTCAGGGCAGGGCTCATGAACCCATTGTGGGGACGTCGATGGGCACTCCCCTACCAGTGCCTCGTTCGGGCAGAGACGTGCGAGGTACCCGAGTGTTCCCATGTGCAGGCTTTCTGATCCTGCTGAGGAAGAGCCCGCGGGCCCCTAGTGCGTGCAGGTGTGGCCTCGAGGAGCCCCCAGGACAGCTGGTGACTGGAGCTCTTGTGGCCAGGTGTCAGGGTGCAGTGTACAGCCCACTCAGTCCTGAGTGTGGAAGACAGTTTTAAAAATCGAAGAAAGTGAAGTGCACCGACCCTCTGACAACTCCTGCTTGTCTGTCTTGTGCCCCAGTGCCCAGCCTGTGACCAGGAGAGACCAGTCCAGGCTCGCGAGCTGGGTGCTGCTGGTGCAGACACAGCTGGGCGTGGAGCACACCGGGCACACACACCGCACCGTCCTCGAGTGCGGTGGATGGATACACACGTGTGTGCTGTTCCTCAGACACCCAGGCCACCTCGTGTCAGAGCAGTCAGTGTGTAAATCTCTCGACCTGCGTGCCACCTTAATGCGTTACTGAAGCCTCATGGGAAGTGAGAGCTGAAGAGCATACTGACTCTCATGGGTGGCCAGTGTGCGGGCCACAGCGAGAGCCAATTCAGTATCACCCAGATCTCTCGTCCTGGTGAGACAGCCGTCTGCCTGCTGTCCTCTCTGCTGAGGACGGCCTGCGGCACCAGTGGCAAGCTCTGCGCGTGACAACGGTCACCCGTCGGCGCTGGGACTCACAGGAAAAGCTGGACTTTACAAACAAGACGGTTTATCTCCAAAGACCATTAAATGCCCTAGTGATAAATAAAAATAATAGAAGCACTTCTTTGTTTTATTTTTAAAAAAACTGTTTTAAGCACTATCCGTTTTTTTTAATCTATTACTTCAAACTTTCCCCAAGGCATGTTGTCTTAGAATGCAAATGCTCTTGGACCTGCGATGTGGATGTGAGGTCCCTTCCGACCACCTGTCTGTCAGCCTGCTCACCTCCCTCCGGCCCCCAGCCACCATGGCAGCTGTGCCCTGCAGTCTCCAGCTCCCCGAGGGTACAGTAGGTGCTGTGCACTCGTTACAGGGTGTTGGAATCCCTTTTTCACACATCCTTCCATCAGCTCACCCGGCGCTAGTAACTTAAACATTGAAGGGTATGAGGGCAGTGGGTGCAGCTTCCACCCCCGAGACCTGACCGTCTGGAAGGAGAGCACAGCTGTCGGAGTGGGACAGCCCCTCTCCTGTACGAGAGTGCACTCGGGACCCTGAGGGAGGGCCGGTTCTCTGGAGGCCGGGTCAGCGTTTTGCGAGAGGATTGTTTTGACCATTTTTAATAATATGAAAATTTGGGGACCAGCAGTTGGGCGTAGTGGCTATGTCACTGGACCCCTTTGTAGTCAACCGTGGTTCGAGTCCCAGATCCAGTGGCTTAAACTCACACCATGCATGTGTGTGTGTGTGCCCAGGATCCCGAGAGGAGAATGGAGGAGAAGGGATTGCGGCATGGCCATCCTCCCTGGGGGTGATTTCTCGCTTTCTGTCTCTCTGTCTCTCTGTCTTCCTACAAATGCATGTGCCCTATAGCAAAAACCTCTCCAAGATAATAATAATAATATAATAATAATAATATGAAAACTTTACATTTAAAACAGACTTTTAAACTTTTAAGAAAAGGAGAGACCAAAATTCTTCCCTGGACTTCTTAGCTCCTTTGACCTCTCCTTTAGGAAACTCTTTCTATTTTACCTGAACTCGTCATGGTACTTTTTTTAGGTTTCGGCTACATGGGAGTCCAGCGACATAGCCATTACGCTAACTGCTGGTCCCATCATGGTGCATTTTAAACTTGAGGTTTCTGAGTTTCTCCAGAGAAGACAGAAAACAACCGATCCGTGTCTGCCATTTAGAAGTCTGAAGTCTTGACAGGCTCAATCACTGGGGCAAAAGCAGACGGTTCAGTATGACAGGAGCAAGCATGAGAAAGCATGGAGACCTGCGTTTAAGTTGAAACCTCGTCATATGGACGGACCCCACCACGCAGGGGCTTTCATGGAAGAACGAGGCCAGAGTAGTTAGGACACATCTGCTGGAGCCCCACTCACCTCTGGGCCGCAGGAGGCTGGAGTGGGACGGAACCACGTGCATGACGTCAGCACGTCAGATGCACGTGAAAGGGCACTGCTTCGGCCACATCACGTGTGGAGAAGCCTGACGAAGACGACGTTCAGACATGGGTCTCTGGATGCGCCCGGCCCTCGTTCTCACTGGAGGGTCCCCTCTGCAGAGCTCGGGGCTCCTGGGGAGCAGCCCTATCCCCGGAGCCCCGCCTTCGCCACGTCTCTGCCCACCCGGCTCCACAGGCAGCTCCCTGAGACTGCTTCCCGGCACGCCCTGCATGGAGACAGGGCCTCCGCTTGGCGTCCCCCACGTGTCCCAGCTGCCCTCACTCTCGCCAGCACGTGGCGGGTGGGAGACTTGGGACAAATGTCTTACACTGATCCTACGACAGCAAGCGAGAGCCCGTAAATTTTTTCTTTTCATTTTAGTCAAGACTAGTGAGGTTAGCTGGGTGTGCAGTCTCCTCTTGGGAGAAAAAGAAACAAACAAGAAGATTCCCGTGAACCTCCCTGACCAGAGTTGTCACCACCACTCCCTTAAGTGCGCATGCTGCCGCCAGCCGAGCGGTCAGGATGGTCCCTGCCGAGCGCGTTGCCGGGCCCTCCCCGGAGCGTGTGCAGATCACAGCTGACAGTTGTCCAAGGAGCCGAGCCCACAGCCAACTTCCTTCCTGAGTACGAGAGCACCCACTCTGCTTCTTGAGGAAGAGAGTGCGGTAGGTGATGGGGGCCAGCCCTCCGCTCAGGTGTAGGAGCTGAAAGCTCGTGGGCTTCCGTGGGCAGGGATTTGGCCGTGGCGTTCTGGAGCCTGAGCCCTGTGTTGAAGCGCTGAGCCAGCGGGATAGATGCCCACGGTTCCAGGAGCGGCCTGTCCCTTCTCCTCCGTGAGCAGCCACTCCTGTGAGTGGGCTCATCTGTTCAGGTCAGGCCTGCTCACCACATCCTCACTGAACAAGCGGAGACCCCAAAGCCTAACGGTCAGGTGTCCCTCGGTATCGCAGACACGGCGGTGGCAGCACTGTGTTTGGGGTGAGGGGCCGGCCTGCAGCACAGGGGGCCCGGTTCCACACAGCCAGCCAGGGTTCGAGACCTGTCCCTTTCAGCTGGAAAAGCCCACGAGGTGGACGTGTGTTCATGTCCAGGATCCAGATGGGATGGAGGCTAGGAGAAGATGCAGCACCGGGGTCCAGCCCTGCTGGCGTGCTTTCTCCCTCTGTATCATGCACACATGCACACACATGTACCCCCTAGCAAAAAAGCAATAAACTGTACTCTCAGAAAACTTTACTGCAGTGAAGAGAATATCGCTTTGTCCTCAGAACTGTAGCTGGTCTAGAACTTGTGAGCTGGTGACTTTGTGAGCATGGGATGGCCTGACATTGACTGACCATGAAAATCTCAATGTTTTCTTCACCTGCAGTAGCCCTGCCAATTTTTTCTCATCAGAAACTGTCAGGTTTTGTGTTATTGTTACTTCTTTTTAAAATCAGTCTTTAGTCCCAACGCTCAAGGTGCTCCTTGGTTTGCTTCAGTTCTCAAGCTCTGTTTGGGTGCTGGACCAAACCAGTCCCGGATTTGCTCCATCAGTTCTTACTTTAGACCATCCTTAGAAGGAACTTCACGCACTTCGTGCCTGACTGCAGTCACCTCTGTGGCCTGTCTGCCTTTATAATTCGATACTGCATTCACACTGTCTGGGAAAACTGCACCGCCGTATTAAGAACAGTAACAGCGGGAACCAGCAGTTAGCGTAATGGCTATGTCGCTGGACTCCCACGTAGTCGACCGCGGTTCGCGTCTCGGACCCGGTGGCTTACAACTCACGCCGGGCGCGTGTGCGTGCGTGCCCGGGATCCCGAGAGGAGAATGGAGGAGAAGGGATTGTGGCGTGACCATCCCCCCTGGGGGGTGATTTCTCGCTTTCTGTCTCTATGTCTCTCTCTGTCTGTCTGGCGAGCGCACGCGCCCTATAGCGAAAACCTCTCCCAAAAAAAAAAAAAAAAAGAACAGTAACAGCCACACTAATCTCAGTGGCTGCCCGGACTTTGCCCTTCTCCATTCCAAAACCACGCGGCACATCTCCTCTCCGACCTCCGCAGCCTTCTCTGAGAGCGTGTTCTGTCGCTGCTGCGTTCTTCCTGGCCACCTCATCCTGGTGAACACAGGCATTCCCGATGGACCACAGAGCACACGTGGGGATTGGAGTTAAAGATGCACATGGTGAGGTCAGAGCCAGGCCGCCCAGCGAGGGGACGTTACGCACCGGCAGGGGGTCCAGCCCTCTGGGACCACAGAGTATCCCCTGGCAGGGTCTTCTTCCCCCCAGAGCCATGCCTGACACACCGTGGTGATCAGGGCAGCCTTAGTGCCGTCCCTTACCCAAACCATCACCAGTAAGTCGTCAGCCGTCCTCAGAGCTGAACGGTGCTCCGACATCCGAGTCACCCATAAACCAGTTCGCCGTCACTGCCTCCTGCCTTCGTTCCTGCTTCTGGAGATGCCTCTGCCACCTCAGTCCCGCTGTGGAACTGCGGCCACCCCGCCGTCAGGACCTAGCAGACAGTGCACAGCACATAACCGTTTTCTCCTTTTTAACATCGATGTTATTTTGCCTGGGATAAGCAGGTCTGTACTCTGTTTCATGACATGTAATGCTATTGGTTTTAATATTGGGGAATCGGAACTAAAGTACTGGATAACTGACCCATTTGGTTTCCCAACCAGGGACCAAGCTGCTCTCCAAAGCAGCCCCATGGGGTGGACGTGGAGTCCTGCTCGGAAAGCTGTGACTTCTGTAGGGACCCAAAGTGGCGGCAACCACACTTTCTGCCACATGGTTAGATTTTCTGCCATGGGTGTATCTGAGCTGTGCGTTGTGTTTCTCGAACTGTTGGTGTTTACAAGAAGCAATTTCTACCCATAAAGATGTCTGCACCGTGACGACCGTGGTGGGACTGTACCAGCACGTGGGGTCGAGTCTAAAACTGTGGGTCTTTTGTGGCGTCCATGTGTCCCTGGAGGGCAGGGGCTGCTAAGGCTGTGCCTGCTCTCAGTCTGTCTTTACTTCAAACTTGGGAAGTACTTTGAGAAAGCTCGATTTTGAGTAGATCAGAGCCACCTCTCAGTTTAATCAGTCTCTAGTTCATTTCCGGTAGCAGAATTCCAGCAGCAGCAAATGCCAGGAATGTGGCTCAGGGGCTCGGAGGGGCACAGGCCTATCGGCACCGCCGTGCTGGACATGCAGGAGGCCGAAGCCCTGGGGAGGGTGTGGTCTGTGTCCGAGGTCCCCCTGCACATGCCAGGTGCACGCATGCTCCAGTGCACACATCCTAGGACTCTGTTGCGGTGCCCCCTCCCCTTGAAGATATAAATCAACTGAAACAATTAAAAAGGAAGGGCATGGTGTGATTTGAAGTGGCTGAGAGGAGAGTCTGAAATGCTCTCCCTGCCCACGGATCGCGCCCAGCTGGCCTGGTGACCACTCACTGAGCTCTTCCATGAAGACGGAGTCGTGGGCTTATTCAAGTGTTTGGAAACCACGTATTTCCCAAGTGTTTACTTCCTTTCTTGGTGTTATCATAGAGCATTTTCTAACTTTCTTTCTGTTGCCCAATCCTCTAAGCCTGTGAGCACTGCAAGTAATCTTGGGATTATATTTAGTATTTATTCATTTGGATAGAAGAAATTAGAATTTCCTTTAGACAAACAAATGTAGCTTACTTTAAGCATTTCTCTCTAACATGGTAAAATTAGCTCCAGTGTTGTTGAAACTTGGATTGTGAACTGGGGACATAGATTTATATTTAAACATCAGTGCCAAAATGTAGCTCTGTTTATCCATTTTATTCTTCATATCCTGAATTTTGAATACTGTTATACCTATCGTTTTGTGTATGTCTTATTTTTAAGGACAAACGTTACCTAAAATACAGTGTCTTTACACGAGGCACCTGTGTCAGTCCACGCTCTTTATTTTTAATTGGAGCAGAGATAACCGTTTTAGAGAGGTGTTATCAGGTGCATTTATAAAAGTAACTTCAGAGAAGGTGACACAAGTGCCTCCTCCGTGGCTCTGTCTGTGCTGGGCATGTGAAGAAAGTGGAAGGCACTGCGCTGAGGAACCTCCCTGCAGTCAGGCTTCTTTCACTCGCAGGGCCCGGCCCGGCCCCTCCTGTGCTTACTCCCAACCATCAGCGGCTGCCTGGAACCTCCAGCTCTGGGGGTGATCGAAAGTACTTTGAAAGATGGAGGTGGAAAGAGCCATCAGTCCCCAGAGTTTCTTTAATTAAGTGGGCAGGGCACTGCCAGGGCAGATTGAGCAGGCAGCAGCCATGGTGCGGGTCACGGTGAGGAGAGGGCCGAGCCGCTGGGGGTCCTTAGAGGAGAGCAAGCACTGCTCGTGACTGAAGAGCACTGCAGGATTTAGTGGCTCTCTGACGTCGCCGTTTCTTTCTGAGGGGTCAAAGCGAAGTGCATCAGCTGGTAAGTTCTGGCTCTCTCGTTATCGCTGGGCCGACCAGTTTCCACCGGAGGACAGGGGCTTCGTCATGGAGCTCAGGGCGCTTTTCTGCCGCTGTGTGTCGCTGTGAAACACATCTGAGGAAGCCGGTGCCATCTCTGGAATCCAGACGGCTTTTGAAATAGGTTAGTATTTCACGGATAAGGAGGCAGGAGTATGAACTGCTTTCTGAGTTCTGCCTCTATGCACATGTATGGGAGAATCCAGAAGGGTTACAGAAAATGCATATTATGAAAATATTATACCTGGACTTAAAATATTTGCACTAAAATCCATCTTCAACACCACATTTTTCAGGCGCTTTCTGAGCCTGCCGTGTACGCAGTGAGGGTGCAACACAGTGACTGGGCTCCCGGCTCGGGGCCCAGACGCAGCTGCTGCGTGTGCTTCCTCATTTATGGGGGTCTGAGAGCCAGGATCTGAGGCCTTTCCACGAAGAAAATAGCATTTTTTACAGTTTTTCAAATAGCTCATATTTCAGGCAGAAAAGTCAAACCAGAAAGTAAAGCAAAATAAAGTAAGTCAGGTAAGTCAGGCTTTGTCGACAAAAATTCTAGTTCACATCGACTCGTGGTTTGGGGTCTATGCGTCTTTTCATAACGCCCTACATCCTGGCATCGCCGTCTTCAAGGCGTGTCCTGGAACTTCTGTGGCCCTGGCGTGGCAAGTGTGGGATGGTGTGGTGTGCTCACCCTCTGATATCTGTGTTGGCGGGGAAGTGCATCTTTATTTTTATTTTCAGTGGCTTTATCAGCAGAGGACTCCCTTCCTGAGTGCTAAGACAGCCTGTCAGCACAAGTACCAGTTGCTCTCCAGGACAGTGCTGAGAGCTCGTCCACACCCAGAGTGGAACTGCGCTGAGAACCGTGGCCTCTGACTGGTAGATTTTTAGTGTGTTTATTTTTTCCATGATGGAGAGAGAGAGAAAGGTCAGTGTATATAGAGAGGTAGACAGCGACCCAGTGGAGTCCTCAGTCCACGACCCGCTCAGTCAGCCCAGGGCACACGGGCATGCATGTGCACAGGTGCCCTGGGACGCGAACCAGGAACTCCCCACGTGGTCTGGTTGTGTTTCTGTGGTACCCAGAGCTTTTCTGTTCATGAAATGACCGCAGTCAGCTTCCTCATCATGAATCGTGTCTAACCATAGGTGTCTCGTTAGAATCAGGCCGTATGGTTACAGCACCCCTCACTCGAGCATGGAAAATGAAACACTGCACCATTTCCACACTACACTGCTTCGGTGTTTTCTTACCTGTTCAGGTTTTATATTTTCCAGTTAACAGCATTACCTGTTCTGTAAGAGCCTAAACTCATTGATGGGGTTTTGCTGTTTACCATGTGCCTGGGAAGTCACTAAGAAGAGAGAGAAGGGCCAGAGGGTGGCGTGGCTAAGGCCACTGGATACCACCTTGCCAAATGCACAGTTTGAGTCCTGGACCCGCAGCTTGAGAAACACTGCCACTCACTCAGGACCTGGCGAGGTTCCCAGTATGGGCCCTCTGAGACACTGTGAGCACACACAGACGCATGCCCTAAGTCCTGAGTGGAGGGAGCAATGGAGAAGGGATTTTGTCATGAAGCCCCCATGGGGGGACTTTTCCCATTTTCCCTCTCTCTCTCCCTCTCTCTCTCCACTGATTGCACCTTCCCTCTGGGAAGTTAAAACAGAGAGAGAGAAAGAGAGCAGGGCAGCGGGAGACTGGACTTGGTGCCCGGGGCCCACGGCATGGAGCCGCCCTGGGGTGTGGTGGGTGAAGTGGGCCAGGTCGGATGGGAGAGGGCCTCCACAGTACAGATGCTGTGTGGCTCCCTTGGCGAAGGCCTTAGGCGTCCTGTGGGACAGCGGCTTCTCCGTTTGGCCAGTGCTGGCACTCCTTGCTGTTATGTGCCCCGGGGATAGGAAATGTCAGGGGAGTCTGAAATTAACGATAGGTCAGTTTCTTCAATAGTTTGAATTTCTGCAAAATAAAACAAATCCTGACTCATCTTTTTCTTCTCTTAAGGAATTGAAGTTTTGTTGTCTTTCTGTTTACATTTATTTGTCTCGCTGGAATGCCATTACTATAGAAAACTAGCACTAGAAAAGGCTTAGTCCAGACCAGCCAGTCCTTCGTGTGCATGTGTGGGTGTCGCACAGTCAGGGTGAGATCTGTTACTTGGCCTGAACGATGTCTCAAGCCCGGGATCGTCTGAGACGTCTTCCTGGAGTAGGCGGCATTGTGAAATCTGGGCGGGGTCCCGGCGCTGTGGTCTGCCTGCTTCCTGCCCGGTGACTGTGACGCGTCCACTTGTGCTTAGATAAGGAAAACCCCAGGCCACAGTGCGCGTTCCCAGGAAGGCGTCCTTCCCCAGAGAGATGCCGAGTGTGTGTTAGAAGCAAAGCTGTTCGTCTCGGTTCTGTTGTGTGAGCACCCTGTGTCATGACTAATGGAATCAATTCTCGTCAACACGCTGCTACATACAATTCCTATTATAGTAGAATCTTGAATTCTGGCCTAATTGATAATGAGGTCCTTTGGCTACCGATGGATCAGGGTCTCCTCATCACTGGGCTTTCCTTCGGGACCTCCTGGAAGACAACGGGTGGCCCTCGCGCGGTTTGAGCTGCCACGTGCCCCATGGCTCAGAGGTCGCTGCCTGGAAGTTGCTCCCTGAACTTACACGAGGTGAAAACTGCAGATGATCATGTACTGGGGCCTCTGGAGCAGCTGTCTGACAAGCTCTTGTTCTCAAGGGGACTCCCTCCAGATGTCTCCACCCAGTCTGAGTTTTCCTGTCCTGAGATAAGCAGCGGCTCGCCCCCTGTCGGCAGGTACAGAGCCGGTGGCTGCGCCTCGGCGACCTTGCGGGCCGCGTGCGAGCCCGTGTCTGTGGCTGCACCTGGGAGCCACAACTGCAAGCTCCCCTGTTGACTCTGGGAACCCTGCGACGTCCAGCAGGACAGTGGTCTTAGAGCTATAGCCGTTACCAGAGCATGTGCTCTCGGGGAAGTTCGCCGCCCTCGCCCACCAGCATCCCGGGGTGGCCCCACGCTGCGGGGCACGGCACCAGAAGTTCAGACCAGGCAGTGTCTGCCAGACCGTCCCCCTTTAATTTGTCCGCACAAATACTAGCGATTGGCGCACACGGCTGGTTTGCGGCTTGACCATCCTGCTCGTTGGACATACCGAAGTGTCCAGAGCCACTGGGTGCAGGATGCGGGCCATGCAGTGGCCATGTAGGATCTACCACGGGCCGCCTGGTTTCTGGTGGTGTTCACTTTTATTCTAACACACTATGAGTGCATTTAACCACACAGCTGTTCTTTTGCTGTGATTTTTAACCACAGTGGTTTTTCTCTCGGGCCCTTGCGTTCCTGAGGTTTGTTCTGGAGGTCCAGGCGTGCCGGCCTGGCACAGGCAGGCTGCCCTTCTGCAATATGTTAACCATTTGCCGTCAGAAATGTTGCTTCCGGGGCCGACAGGTGGTATAGACCTTAAGGTGGCTACACTGTTCGAGTGCTGAACTCCAGGGCTCGAAGAACAGAGCAGGCACATGCACACGCGTGCCCAGAAGCCTGAGAGGAGAAGGGATTACGACGTGACCATGCCCCCTGGGGAGGGTTTGTCACTTTCCCTCCCTTCCCCTCTGTTTCTTTACATCAAGTGCACACTTCCCGTAGCAAACAACAACAACAACAAAAATTAAAAGAGTAATATAAAACAATGAAGCCCTGCTTCAGCCAGCAGAAAGAAGTGACAGTAACTCAAGACATTTGGGCGTTTTCTGAAACATACGGAACAAGAACTCCGGAGAGTTCTGCTGCTTACCCAGGGTGTCACAGTCCTCGTGAACAGCTCCAGCAGGAAATACCAGAGCCACCACTCACCTTCTCGAACACCCGGGAGGTTGAAATTTTAACTAAATAGTTTCCGAAGCTCGTTAGATTTTCCAGAGAGGATGTAAGAATGTCACGGTATTCCAACACACGTGGTATTTGAAAATCCCTCTCTAAGGGACGGCACTGGGTCTCCTGTCCTTACCGCCCGCTCCGTGCGTGGTGCAGCACATGCAGTTACTCCCTCTCTACAAAGGTGGTTTTTCTCACTACCAAGTCTGTACCTTTGGGAGCAAATTCATTTTCCCGCTAGTGCAGAACTGAGGAGCATTCCCTCTGCTCTCAGAGACCGCCCCCCGCTCTCAGGGCGTGGAAAAGCCAGCGAGCACAGGGTACCCTTGAGGAGACCCCAGGACCGGTCCTGGGTTGGCGCTCTGGAGAGACCCTGCAGTGGGGAGGGCAGCATCCATTTCCCAAAGGGTAAATCCCAAACTGAGGCCAAGTTCCTTCCTCAGATGTTGTGGCTTCCCTGGACATGGAGGAGAATCTAGGGAGTGTTTGGACCTCGGCACCGTGTCCTGGGAGGGCTGCTTTGCGGCTCCAGACTCGGTTGTCACGGTCACTCACTGGCCAGGTCTGGGCACCCTGCAGTGCAGCGGGAGGTAAGTCCAGGCCTTCAGTGGGTGTCTGTGCTGTGCACATGCCACCTCCCACAGAGCCAGGACCCAGGCTGCCACCGCCAGCTCCACCACCGCTCCAGAGCAGGTCGCCCAGCGCATCTGCAGTGGCTGCTCACTGACTGGTGTGAAGACGATGAGGGATGGAAGAGTGTGAGCCTACAGTCTGGCTCCAAAGTCGCCACTATCTCCACCAGGTCACTGTGCCAAGCACACCCTGCAGGACCTGGGGCCACGTGCACCCTCTGTCGCCCAGTGCACCGCGCAGCTTGGGCACGTGGGCAGGCGTCTGCACCATCACTGCCACTGTCCCTGCTGTGTGCAGGGGCCCCAGTGCCCCACTGAGCATGGACTTATTGGCAGGTGCACTGTCCCCGCCCATGCTAAGTCTCCTCTCTCCTGCCTGGCACCTGTGCTCTGTGGTCTGCTGTGGCCGTGCCCTCAGAGAGGTCCCGTGAGAACTCCCCCCAAGGGCAGACCCCACCACTTCCTCTTTCTCCACTGTCCTCTGTGCTGTCTGGCACTTCCAGGTGGCTGTCCCCCATTGCCTTGCAGAGGACCTTAGAGGGACACGTTGAACCTCAGGCCACGGAACGTCTTGGGGGGGGGCCACAGAGCCGTCCCCCAGTGTCTGCCTCAGAGAAGAGTTGTGGCCTCGGGGACCGTGTCCCTGAGCACGCCTGCACATGGGGTTTGTTTTCAAGTCACCCTTTGGTTGGAATGTAACAGGTGCCCATTTAGGGAAAGTGGGCCAGAACCGTACCTGGGAGATGCGGGGAGTGGCCCGTGGTGTCCAGCCACAGGACCATCAGCCGCATGCAGCTGTCCAGCTGAGCCTGGCCAAGCAGTCTTTATCCTCGGCCTGTGGAGAGGAAGCCCAGGCCCCACAGCCACCAGCCAGACTCCCAGCTGCGTGGGCTCCAGGGTGACGAGGGGCAGGTGCCCTCCCAGCAGCCTGGGTCACACCTCCGCACCTCAGCCTGGTGCTGTTCCAGTGCTACGACTGTGTCTGCCTGCAGAGCTCTGAGCTCAGCCGCCATGCAGCTGGTCCCGCATCCCTGAGCAGGGAGGAGGTGCGGTCGATAAGAGGGGTGTTCGATTAACACGAACGATGTGGGGCTGCAGATTCCCCCAGGGCCCTGCAAGCTGCCTTGCTGGCTCCGGCAGAGGCACTTCAGGACACTTTGTGCGAGGGTCTGAGTTCTAGCGCATGAAAACTGGGGGTGGGTCCCGTGAATCCTCACAGACACTGGCTTGTCAGGCTCTGTGACTCTGGCTTCACCCAAAACAAACGTGCGTCCCTGGGTTGCTCACTCATGTTAGGGCTCAAGTAAGAGCGGGGGTGAGGGCGAGCAGGGAGGCCCAGCAGGCGGGATCAGAAGGGCGTGATCCCAGGCTGTGGGCTGGACTGCTGGAGGGTTCCCTGAAGAGGAGGGTGGTTCACTTTTCCAAGCGTGTGAACTGAGCCCGTCTGGCTGAAAATGAGCATTTTAAAGATATAATCTTGTTTATAACATTAAGGAGCTTCAAGAGGGACCTTCCTCTTGTGATAGGTGTACCTTGAACTTTCAAAGATCAGAGGAAACTGTTGGCACATTAGATGTTTTAAAATTACGTCTTCACCAGAAAACTGCAGCACGGCGCGCCAGCACAGGGCGTGTTCTCCGGAGCACTCGTATGGTCTGCTCAGCCGAAGGCGCTGTGTTCTCCTGCTGTGAGCAGCGTTTAGTGTTCCCAGCACCTGGTCTCCAAGCAAGGCCCCCACATGCCATGGGAGCCCCAGTCTGTCCCAGGGTAGGGCTGCCTCTGAGAGCACTGTCTTGTCAAAACTTCAGCTGCCTCCGGACGCACCAGGCAGTACTGTCGCCATGGGAACCCTGCGTTCACTTTGCCCAGGCTGGGCAGCTCCGCATCCTCGCTGTCCACGGAGGCTGGCCCTACATGGGTGGCGACAGTGCAGGGTACGGCGGCGGCAGAGCACGCGGGACTCAGTTTTGTCAAAGCACTTTTTTGGGTCTTAAGATAAGGTGCTTAAACAAACTAAGATACACGGTGGTCTTGATAAGGCAAATATTTCAGGGTGTCCACAATAGTCTAGTATATAATTTTGGCTAAATACAAGAAGTTAAATTAGTTAATTAAGCTTATTTATTTTGAGATTCCAAGTAGATTTCATGTAAGTCAGATGCCTCTGAATTCATTTGTCACCCACTTAAATCATAAGACATGAGCTCAGAAGCATTCATCTTCCCAGATTAGATATATTAAAATAAAATTTTTTTAAAAAAGCAGCCAGTTTGAGTGGACTTTGAGCAAACTGTAACAGATTTGGGGGAGAGGAGTTGGCAGGCCAGCTTCCAAGCAGCCCCAGTAGCCTTGTGGCCCGCTCGGTATTTTAAGCTCCGACAGGGAAAGCGACGTACGAAACCTGATGAGGGAGGGAGAAGAGACACCCGAAGAGTCGCTGGAGGGCAGGCTGCAGGAACAACCCAAAGGTGGGCTTTCCGGGACCGCCGGAAGTGCGGCCCGTGTGATTGGCTGTGACGTGCCACCAGCCCCAGAGGACAGCCTGACCCTTGCGATTTCGGCATACCCATGGGAATCCAAGTGGGGGTGCAGTGACCATTTTATGCCAAAATAGTTCAATTTAACAGATAAGAGAAATATTCATGCACAAAATAATTAGAAAGTAGACAAATGTGATTTATTTTTAAGAAATGTTAAGGAAATGGGAACTTTCAAATGATCGTACTGTAATTCTGAAACTGCTCCCACTTCCAGCACTCTGATTAGGGCCAGCCTTGTAAACCCGAGAGGCTGTGACAGAAGAAACTCCTTCTGTGAATGGCCAGCAAGGTGCCCTGTGCGTCTCTTCATCAAGGTGCCCTGTGCGTCTCTTCATCAGTCCAGCAGTGTCTGCCGGCCTGACAGGCTCCGAGGGCCTGCCCCGCACCTTGACCGTGTCCTCACCCTCTGCGCCTCACCAACCGCAGGGTGACACCAAATCACAGCATGGGTGTCCTCACCCTCTGCGCCTCACCAACCGCACACCCGTCTCTGAAATCGCAGCCGTCCTTCGGTTACGCCCCCTGCCCGTGTCTCCCGAGTCTGCCGGCCCTGTTTTCTGGAGGCTGAGCTCAGCCATCAGGGAGGCCGAGTGCAGCGCGTTGGCCGTGGGCTGAATCCGAAGCTAGGGTGAAAGCCAGTTTCTTTGCTAGTTTTCACATGAATCCTTTGCTCAGTCTGATACTAGAGATGCTTAATCAGAAGCTTCAGGGAGTTCCACCATATTCACTATTTCCTAGTTTATTTAGTGAACTAAGTGTTTATATTAGCAGATGCTATTCTAGTTTAGCTTTAGGGTTACTATTTTTTTTTTTTTTGAGAGACATGTGTTTATTTAAAATGGCATGTAGAGACTCCTGTCTTAAATTAGGCAAATACAACTTGGATATTTTTAAATTTTCACGTCACCCCCACACGGCCGAATCTGAGTGAGCTGCTGGGGGAGACAGGCTGGGGTGCCCGTGGGGAGTGGGCTCCGGGCAGCTCTGTGAGGCACTGGCAGCGGGAGGTGAGCTCACTCTGCCCTGGGGAGGCGGAGGCCAGGGAGTGGGGGGTGTTGGTGGATCAGGTCTGCTTTTCAGGGTCCCAGGGTGCAGACACTATTTCCTGAGGTTGTGCTGGCGTCCGTGGGAGGCAGACGGAGGTGGAGCTACGTTCTGACCTGCACCGCCTCACCCCAGCCTCAGTTTCCCTGCGTGTGAAGTGGGTGGGTTTGGGAGACCATCAGCTCCAGCCCTTCCTTTCAGGAAACAGCTCTCAGACTGGGGCTCCCAGCAGAGGGGTCTGAGAGGCCCGTGTGGGTCCTTGTCTGTCCCTGGAGGAGCCACGGGGCAGGGGCGGGAGGCTGGAACAGCAGCACAGGGTGATGAGGACCACGGGGAAGAGAGCAAGTGCGGGTCTGCTGTCCTTGCCAATCAGCTGGGGCTGGCAGACGGCGTGTGGCTAAGGAGCTGCAGTCCCACAGGTCCCGGACCTGGCGACTTGCTTTCTCACTTTCCCTCTTCTGTCTCTGTCTCAATCTGGTCAAAATTTAAATAACAACAAAATAAACTAAATAAATAATTCATTTTCAGTTGCTAGTCAGTGGTCCGTTGGCCAGAAAGTCCCCATGCTGCTCACTGCAGACCCCACTCGGGGAGGGGAAGGTCTTCCCCTCTTCCTGACCTGGGAGACCAGCAGCCTCTGCTCGTCCACTTCTCGCCCAGATCTGTGGACACTGCAGACCCCTCAAGGGCCAGGTCCCCTCCCCACGTAGCCTCCTCCCACCCTCGTCCCTGTGCCCTCCAGGGAGCTTGGCCTCTGTTTCTCGGGGCAGCCTCCTGGAGTGCTTCCCCGAGGCTGTGCCTAGCCAGGCTCGGTACCCGTCCAGGTGAGCATCAGTGTTGGGAGGAAAGGTGGGGGGAGAGTTGTCCTGGCCCTGCACTCAGAGCAGTGTCTGGGAGGAGGGCACAGACGGGCACGCCCAGGTCACTCTGGGGCCTCCTTTTGAGACTGGAGAGAAGCAGCCGTTCGCCGAGAAAGGGGAGCCCTGTGGCTGCAGCAGCACGGCGTGAGGGCCACCGTGTGCGAGGAAGCCCAGGACGTGTCCCTCGGTCACTCACAGAGGGTAGGACCGTGGTTTTCCGTGTTGCCTAGATCACGTGACCCACTGCATTTCCTGACCTGCTGGCCCATTTCCTTGTTTCCTCCTTAAGAGCCAGGTCAGTGACAGCCCGAGCTCCGGTGCAGGGCCAGGGAGGGGAGGCCCTCCAGGGCGTTCGTGCCCCATCTGTGAGAGCCAGGTAAGGAGGGGCGAGGACGTACCTTCCCTGACTTACGGAGCGGCACCCTCTGAAAATACCGTCCTGCTCAGTTTTTGTCCCCTAAGGAGGGTAACAGTGCGCTCATTTGCTCATCAGATACAACATGAAACAAAAGCAGTTTATTGGCATTTGAGGTAAGTCGCCTGTTTCAAATGTTGCTGTGTCTTAGCAGTCGTGCTGCTGGGACCTGTGGGGGCTGAGCGAGCGCCTCACGGTGGACCTTTCAGCCTCTGAGTCAGTGAAGGCCGCGGTTCACATTGCCTTTGTTCCAGGAGCTCTGGCGTCTGACCTTCCTGACATAAAGAAGCAGGCTTTGCCCTCTCAGACGTCATTGCTAGGGACCGTCACCGCAGACGCGGCCCCCAAAGCCCATGCTCCTTTGCTTCCGTCCTGGAAAAGTCTGGGTGTTGTATGGACTCGTTAAAACGCTTGCTCTTCCCAGACCCCTCGCTGGGCCATGTGACCTGGTAAGACATAATGGAGCTCCGGGCGACAGACCCTGGGGACAGACGTCCACCAGAATTCTCCTGTGGTATCTTTCTCTGCTCTGTCCCATATTCTTACCCTGAAAGTGCCGCTCCCCTCTTGCTGTGGCAAAGCCCCAGCGAGGACACTAGAGCAGGAGGGTGGATAAGCATGTGTTCTGGCACGCCAGCCAGCTGTCTGTGGGATGGGATGCACAGACCTGGTCTGGGACACCCGCATGTCTCCCATGTGGAGTGCGAGTGTAGACGGAGCTGGTCAGCAGCGCTCACATCTCTGCTCCGTGCTAGACATGCCCCGTCCATGCCTGGTCCCAGCTGTGCTCTGGCCGGGGTTGGCACACAGGGCTCTGAGGTGTGCATGCTGTCCGTGGGCATGTGCACAGACCAGGGCCGAGCTTAGACCTGCCGATCTTCCCCGGGTTCTGCAACCTGATGTGGGTCTGAAGTTGGTGCCAGGTCAGCGCTCTGACTCCGAATATTCTGGAGTTACAGAATTTCCTACGGGCTATCCATCTGTGATACTAAGTGAACTGAGGCTTTTCCTACATGGAACAAATAAAAGGTGAAAAAGAAACTTTGGTCTGGTGGAGTCAGGCGAGGTTAGGGTTGCCTGTGGGTGCAGGTGAGGAGACTTCGATTTCCAGCTTTGTTTTTCGCCCTTTTGAAATGCAAGTTTAAAACTAACGGTCTAAATATGGAGACCACCAGCTCAGCTCCTCTGGTCTTAACCAGTACCTAGCCACTCAGTACCTAGCACTAAACCTTACAGCAGGCCCTCCACCACCGTCTGCCGATGTGACTCAGGGTATACATGTTGTACGATGACATTTACTTGTAAAGAAAGCCAAGCAGGGCTTTGGAGGGGCTGAGATGAGTGGGGGAAGGGGCGTCTCTGGCTGGCAAGGGGCTGGAAATGTAGGGGAGCCAGTCCGCCTGTAGCCCAGGAGGGCTGTTTCGCCTCTCTGACCTTGGCTCTCCACGTGGCAGTTGGCGTGAGGTAGTCCGACATGCCTTCAGTGGAAACGTCTGCCTCCTGCCCGCTCACCAAGGCAAGCCATGTGCTCTTGGTTACGAGAGCGAGAACGAACCTCAAAGCTCTCACTTCTTTGTCTTTTTCTTTGCTTTCTTCCAAATACTCTCCAAGTCTCTCCTCTCTTTTGTAGACTCCTCCTGAGTGTCATCCTGGCCATACCAAATGCACTCTGGCCCAGACGATGTCTGCTTTGGGGACATGCTCAAAGCCCTGCAGCCCCACCCACTTCTGGGAGAACAGTCTGCGTCCAGACTCTGCCTGCTCTGTCAGACCCTCTGACCCCTGGAACTCTAGTCTCCGGTCCTGTTTTCTGTCTGGAACTCTCCTGAATCTCCCTGCTTACCACCCCCCCCCCCACCCGGGACCCAGGTGATGGGTCTGCTCACACCAGATGCCACCAGGTTCCTGCCCTCCCATTCAGATTTCCGCTGCCACAGCCTCCCTCCCTGTTCTCTCTAAGTGAGCCCCGTCCCAGGGACCCACGTTAGTCACTTACAAAAACTAGAAGTTTCATTTTTTTAAAGCTGTTAAAATATACCCTTGGTCAACTCAACACTTGCGCAGCTAGCTTAAGGGGTGCAGAGGAGGCTGCCGCCTTCATCTGGCCTGTCTACCTCGCCGCCTCTGTCCCCAGGTGATCTGCCCCACGGAGGGCCTTCCGTGGAAATGCGATGACCACAGTGCTTGTTCTCAGCAAGAAAGAGGCTCAGTACATATTCACTAATGAATGCATGAAGCAGGTCACAGAATATCAGAGAGTAAGTACCCAAAGACATGGAGCAGGTCACGGGTGTCCTAGCATGTCTGTTGCTTAGATGGGAAAGAAGGGGAAAAAAGAGAGAAAAAGATGAAGAACGAGTCTGGGATGAAGGAAAGACGGACAGTGGTGCAGACATGCTGCAGAGCTTGGCCTGTTCAGTGACTGAAGCCCCAGAAGGACATGGGGTCATCGAACCGCCAGGCACAGCCCCGACTGCCAGAGGGAGAGGGTGGGGAGCGAGAGGGAGCGCACGCCCCGACAGGGTGCAGTTGTGCCACAACCCTTCCCCTCCATTTGTCGTGCTGTCAGGATTCGGCACACGCACGCACAGGTGCCCAGCGGGTTCTCAAGCCGCCAGGGCTGGGACTCCACCCAGGGTGGGCCCTGTGGGTCCAGGTCCCAGTGCCAGCACCTGCCTGCCGGGCCGGGCCTGAGCCCGCGCCCACCCGTGAGTAGAGTGGGTGTGGGAATGCACGTCCCTCATGCCCGGTGTTCAGTCCTTGTTAGAAGCAGGCATTCCTGGTGTGAGAGTGTGGGGAACACCTGAAGTGGACTTCGGTGTCCACACCCGAGTCTCCCCAGAGCATTTTGGAGTTCCTTTCTCCTTCGAGCACCTGCCGAGTGACTCTCCAGAGCACACTGCACTGACATAAAATGTGATGGGAGGTAGGTGGTGTGGTGGTAAGGGGCTGGACTCCCACATGGCTGACCACAGTTCAAGTCCTGGACCTGGTGACTTGCTTTCTCACTTTCTCTCTCTCTGTGTCTGTCTGTCTCTGTTTCTTTCTGGTCAAATTTAAAAAATAATAATAAATAAAGTTTTAACAGATCATTCTTTTTAAAAAGTGTTCATGGGCAGTGAGAACCAGGAAGTCTTATCTGTCCATCTGTGGTGATTACGTGGAAGGGCCTCTCAGATTACGGAACCTGAGGCTTTTGTTCTCTGCCAGTTGAGACATGACAGCTGTCTATAAAATACTTACATTCTGATTTCAGTCACATTGACAACACCTTTGGATCTTTAGAAGATGATAATTATATGTTAGGAAAATCTTTTTTTTTCTTCTTCAGGGTTCTGCCGTAGCGTGTTCACTCACTGGAGAGACAGTGAGAGGGAAAAAGAAATCACCCCCCCAGGGGGATGGCCACACCGCAGTCCCTCCTCCTCCATTCTCCTCTCAGGATTCTGGGCAGGCATGCACATGCACCTGGCATGATTTTCAAGCTACTGGGTCTGGGACATGAAAATTTTAGAAAAATCTGTATTAAAAATCATACAAAAATAAGGCACCCACTTTATTAAAATATGTACTCTTTTTTTTGAGAGAGAGATTTATTTTTGCTATAAGGTGTCTGTGCTCACTAGAGAGACAGAAAGCAAGAAATCACCCCCCCAGGGGGATGGCCACACTGCTATCCCTTCTCTTCCACTCTCTCTCAGGATTTTGGGCATGCACACACACATGCCTGGCTTGAGTTTCAAGTTGTCAGCTCCAGGACTCAAACCACAGTCAGCCATGTGGGAGTCCAGGGCCTTTACCACTATGCCACCTCTAATAAAAGTCCCAAGGCTGACATTTGCGATCAAGGTGCCAACTGCCTGTGGTGTACGGGAGTCTCATCCCAGCTCTGTCTGTTTCAGTCGGCTCTACCCAGCGTCTCACATCAATGGAATGATGACATATGTGGAATGCTAACATATGTGACGCGTGGACACGTCAGGGAGGATCTGAGGTACCTGTGTGGAGTTTCATGAAAAAAAAAATAGTACCTATTCTTGGTGTTAAAGGAAAACAAAAAGTACTGGGAAGAACAGTGAGTATTAAATTCTCAGAAGGCGTTAGACTGAAAGAAAAAAGAAACTTAAACCAGAAAAAACAAAGCAGAACAGCGGGGCCACCTCTGTGACACCGGGTAACACACTGATGTGATGGGGAAAGCTGGGCTCTGCCTGGCGCCTGCAGTCTGACCCCGCGGCCTGGGCAGCTGAGACACGGGTGCGAGGCCCCAGCCCCAGCAGCAGGGCCGGGCTGGGGCTGGAGGGAAGGGCTGCACTTGACCAGACCCCGTGGACCGGCTCTCCCGCCTCTCACGCATGCACTCTGTCTGTGCCATTCTGTTTCTATGAACTTAGAAAAACAGTTTAAAAACATGAAATCATGGGACCAGCAGGTGGTGTAATGGTTATGCCACTGGACTCCTACATAGTCGACCGCAGTTCTAGTCCCAGACCTAGTGGCTTAAAACTCAGGCCAGGTATGTGTGCATGCATGCCCAAAATCCCAAGAAGAGAATGAAGGAGAAGGGATTGTGGTGTGACCATCCCCCTCTGGGGGATGATTTCCTGCTCTCTGTCTCTCTCTCTCCAGCAAATGCATGCCCTCTATAGCAAAAAACCCTCACAAAAAAAACCCCAAAACATAAAATCTTAAACTATTTTCAAGTAAAATAAACATTCAAGAAACAAATAGCTGTGTCATGCTGTACACAAAACAAAATGTAAAATAAAAGGTTAAATTGTCAAAATGTATCATAAAATGGTATTTACAATAAAAACAAAGTAATATCAGAATGTGAACATCAAAAACAGAGTAAATTTGTGGGATGACTGTAAAATTTTTAACCAAGACTAGCTATAAAAGTCCAGGAGGGGCCTGGTGGTGTAGTGGTTCCAGCAGGTGACCCCACATGGTCGACTGCATGGTTCGAGTCCTGGACTGACAGCTTGGAAAACGCCAGGTGCACATGTGCATGTGCAAATGGATTGCACCCTAAGCACCTCCACACCCTACGGGGTTGCTTTCTCCCCCTTTCTCTCTGTTTCGCTCTCTAGCTCTCTATCCCCGGGTGAGTACATGTACCCTGTAGCAAAACTTTTTTTTAAAAAAAAAGCATTCAGGTAAAATAATATGGGTGATTATTTTCTTAAAAATATTGATTTGGAGTTTGTAGGTTGTACTTTGTAGCTAAAAGAGAGTTTGAACAGGATTCCGTACATAGAGAGTTACATTACCCTCCAAGAGAAGTGAGCATGCTCCTAGGTGCACAATAACGAACTTGGACATGAGCTTGAAGACCGGAGGCTCACCTTTGCAGCACACATGCACCAGTCCAGGCACGGGGAGGCCGTGTGGGCGGGTGGGCTGCGATGGCGGCAGCCCGTGTGCCGTCCCCGTCCAGTGTACGATGGAAGGGGAATGCAGCTTAGTTCCTTATCCTGAGACAGCAGCCCTGCCCAGCTTTGGCATGTCCTTCGAGCAGAAGTCATTCTGTCCCCGCGTGTGCTCCTGAGATAGAAGCTGGGGACCCTCGCTGATGCCGTGCACAGCCTCTGTCTTGGCGAGCAGGCTGTGTAGACAATGACCCACACCCTGGGACTGCTCTGTGTGTCAGACGTGACCCCAGACGTGGGTGAAGTGACTGAGCCTTCGGGGTCGTACTCTTCACAGTGACAGATGCAGCTGTGTGACTGGGAAGTGTCTTTGGCAGGGACGTGCCAGGGCAGGTGAGTCTTTGCGGTGTGACTTGGCTCCAGGAGCACGGAGACACCTCTGTAAGGAGGGAGTGTGCAGTGACCAGGCAGAGGGGGGTGCAGGTGTGCGGAGACTCAGAGCCGGCCTCCGGCCGAGGCGGCGAGCAGGCCCTGGGCAGGGGGCAGCTGAGGCCAGAGGAGATGAGACCTCATTGTGAGAGGACTGAAGCTCTGAAAGCTGCCGACGGCCCCAAAGACCAGCCTTTCCTCTGGAGCTGATGAATTTAGTCAAAGTGGATTCGTTTTTGCTTCAGCAGAGGTGAGGAAAGACTTCTCGTGTGTGCCTGGGCACATTCTAGAGTGACTTTTGCAGAGGCGAGCTTAATGAGATTTTGTACCAGGAAGCGGCGGTGATTACCACATTATATCATAGCACCTGAACCAGCCGTGGGACGAGGTCAGAGCTGCATCAGCTAAGCATTCAATTAAGTCAAAGGCTGCTTGCAGTTCCTCACGTAGAATGTTAAAGTAGTGCAGTAAAATGTATGTTAGCAAATCACATGCCTCGATTTCCAAACGGGATGTGAGGGCCACAGGATCCGTGACCCGTGTGAAGGCGTGAGACCCGATGCGAGTGTAGACCCTCGAGTTCGGCCCAGTCCCAGTGCGCGAGGTGCCCTGGGTTTCACGCCAGGCCAACAGCTGCTCTGCCTGCCTCGTTTCTCTGTGAAAGAAATAACGTCAGTATGACCCGCTGCTCAGGATGGGCAGCCGGACAGCGGGCTGCCCTGTGGCCGTGAGTGCGAAGCCAGCAGGGCTGAGGGCTGTGGGTGCGGCGTGCGTGGGGCCGCGTGGCAGTCAAGGGCGGTCCCCTGGGGCATCTGTGCTCACGTGAAAAGCTTCACGAGATGCGTGTTTCTTTCATGACAGTGAGGACAAGCACCCTCAACAGGGCTTCAGGTCACAGGCCCACAGCCCCCTGACAGCCATGACTGTGGACATGCACCCAACTGTGGGTGGCCAGCAAGTAAGCGAACCTGCGCAGTCCAGCATGGCTCGAGCAGCACTGAACCGGCCCCGAGAAAACGTCTGAACCGAGGCAGGGAGGCAGTGGGGCCCGGTGGCAGGAAAGGAACTGGGCCCCCCTGGGAGGGTCCTGGGGTCATGGCCCAAGCCTCCCCCTGCATGCCGGGCACATGTGTGTGTGCGTGCACGTGTGCCCGTGGTCTGGGGGCCAATCCTGGGGCTGGACCATGGCATGGGGACCTTGTGGGTGCCCCCGCTCTCCCCACTCCCCTCCGATGGAAAGCGGAAGTGAATGACGTTTTCAGAGAAGGTGTGGTTTCCAGCCGAGGGCTGGAGTGTGCCGAGAAGGTCACAGAGAACCAGAACCAAGCTGGCACTGAGTGGGAGCCGTCTCCCCTCCTCTCCCGGCCCCAGGCCATCTCTAGATCTGCAGCCCCGGGGACCAGGGACCAGGGACCGGCCAGCCCCACTCCGGGGTTGAGGAAGCTGCTGCCCAGGGTGGCGCCCGGGCCGGCCTTGCCTGTGCTTGCTGGGATGCAGAACCTACAGCCCACCCGGCCCGGCGTCAGACCCCAGGCTCTGAAGGACCACGTCTGTGACAGTGGGAATGACCTGCAGGGCCCGCTCGCCCCGACCCTGGGGCTGAGGGTGCAGGGTGGCAGGGAGCCGTTGCCATAGAGACCTCGATGTAGAGCCCAGCGGTTCCAAATGTGGCAGGAGTGAGGGAGCAGGTGGGGTCAGAGGTGGAACCCACCCCGTGGGAATGTCGGAGGTCGGGTTCCAGCGAAACGGACCCTGTGGGATTCCTGCTACACAGGCCAGGGGGCGGCTGGTGAGGGTGGGAGACTTCCAGCGTTTTGTTCACACTGGGTGATGCAGACACAGACGGGAGGGGTAAAGGCCAGGCCTGCGTGACAGAGGGTTCAGAGGAGCCGCCTGAAGCCAGCCAAGGCGGGTGCCCTCGTGCGCAGGAAGCGGGAGCACGGGCTCCAGGTGTGGGCTTGGGGGGCTGGCGGCCTCCTCAGAGGCAGAGGCCCCGCTCTGACTGCCCTGAGACCCGAGTCTGTGTTGAAAACCGTCAGGACGTCAGGGGCAGCTGGCGTCTTGTCCTTGGCTGGCAGCACTTGTGGGACGCCCCAGCTCAGGGAGCCCGGAGCAGGCATGTGAGCCGCTCTGACGGGCTGGTCCTGGCTGAGGGGACGTCTGGGAGGAGAGTGAGCAGGGCCAGAACCCAGAAGCTCGTGCAGGGTGGGCAGGGAGGCACGAGGCTGGGCTGGGCGTGCCGTGCGATCCACCTCGCAGCCCTGGCGCCTGTCCCCAGCTCCCTGCGGTGGGTGTTCCTGAACCCTCCTGGGTTGGCAACTGACTGTGTTGGGGCTGGGGCTCCAGATGCTATCTGACACCCACCTGTGGGACGGACAGAAGCCCCAGTGAGTAGAGGGGAAATCTGTGCAGCGGTCCCCAAGAGGGCAGTGGGGACTGACGTGTGCATCCTGGAATGCCCACCCTCTAGGCTCTTGTCGGCTCCTCCATGTCAACCAGAAGCCTCAAATTAGAAGAAAATAAAAGTCATTTGCCTCGTATAGGGCATTGTTCTTGCTGGGTTCTATCTTTAGATGTGTTTTCTACTCAAGTTGGTTGAGTGGAAGCACAGATATGCTAGCTACCCGCTCTATTTTTGTCCCTGTGCAGAGAATGAGAAAGGAAACGTTCTATTCGTGGCCGTGCAAGACCTCGGTGTGCTGATTGTAGGTTCTATTGTCTTGGTACTGAAAGGGACTCCAGGGCTGAGCCAAGCGCAGTCAGGCCTCCGGACTCGTGCTTACCAGCAGCTGCACAAGGGGTGGCTAGATGTCAGCCTCCTCATGTCCTTCCAGGCCCAAGGCCAAGCCACCGAGTCCAGCCTCCCCCGTCTTACAAAAATGAGCGGAACTCTCGTCCCCCTGACCTTGTGGCCCTCGGAGCAGGGATTCATCAATTGAACGAGAGACACTCTTACCTGTCCTGGCCTTTTAGCCAAAGTCCCTGAAGCTCCTTGATTTCAGGACATCTGTGTGCAGTCTGGAGTTGAGTATGTGTTCGGCGTCCCTGTGCGGGCTCCGGCCACCTGCCCCTCCTGGTGCACTTCTTCCAGCCAAGGGTCGGTGGCCGTCTCACCCGTCTCCGGCAATGCTGTCTTACCCCCATCTCTGCTGGCAGTCAATGACCTGCCTGGGCAGGGTTGGTGTCACTCACACGCTTCCTCAAAGGGACAGCCTTATAAGAGCTGTTCAGGGAATGTGAAGCTAAATTACTTTTGTAAAAATAAGTATTTAAAAAGTGCAAAGAAAAACCTCTGACACATAAATATTGGTGTTGGGGTTATAGGTGATGTACATTTTCATGTTTTCTGTAATGAACAAATAGTAAGCATATGAGTTTTTAAAAAATTAAATATTTTTCTAATCAGAGTAACCATACTTTGTTTTTATAGCTTCTGATTTATTTCTAAAAAAAGCCATATCCCTAGAAATATTTGGTGGTTGTATACATCAAAGAATTGTTCTCTTCGCTGTTACTGGCACTTGGCTTTTGAAACTGTTCAGGGACGATCGTGAACTTTCGGTTTTGAAGCAAAGGTCGTCGAGGACAACTCCTCCTGCGGTCAGCATTTTTGAGAAGAGAAGATGTCGCCCACGGTGCACAGGACCCATGGCCACAGCCGAAAGGGCCTTCCCAGGAAAGCCCAGCGGTGCGTTTGCTGCAGTTCCCGGTGACTCTACGTCTTAAACCCGGGAGCGCGCTGCATGGCGTGGTGTCCACGGGGCTGCTCTGGAGACACCGGTCCCGAGGAAGGGGACGAGGAGGTGGGGGAGTCATGTCCTGGTCCTTACTCTGCATCATGGCCCACATAGAATCACCCAGCTTCTCGTGAGCAAGCTGGGGGATGAACACGACGGCGTGTCATGGCCCTCAGTGGGGAGTGCTCTGGGTAGACGGGGGTGACCCGAGACGTCTTCCCCTGCAGAGCCATGTCACCGAGGAGCCCGCCTTGCAGGAGAGCCGGGCGGGCTCTGGCTTCTGCCCCTCCAGCTGGCCTGAGGCCGGAGGAGAGGAGAGGAGAGGAGAAGTCTTCCTCAGGGACATTTACACTCTGACATTTTTCCCTCAGTCAGAAATCTCATGATAGACATTTTAATATCATTTTGATTCTGTGAGTTGAAGTATAGACAGGTTGATCTTAGAAAACGTTTGTTGCCTTTTAAAGAAAGCACAGTTGCATGGATGACACCTGTCTCCACCACCACAGCGGCTCGTGGGCGCCATTAGTTCTTCATCCTCCCTTCACTCTTCTTCAGAGAGAAACGGTGAGGTCAGTGTCTTACTGATCTCTTCCTGATCTGGTGGCTGTGCTGTATCACCCCTGGCAAAACTGGCGCCATGGACGACCCTTCCTGTGCGCTCCTTGTTCACGTGGGCTGCGGTTTGCTGCACTGTGGCTCTCCCAGCCCAGGGAGGCCCCCGGCGCCCAGCGGCAGGGCCCCGCAGACTGGCGGCGAGCTGCAGGAGCAGCGTTCTGTTCTGTGGCAGAGAGACTTCTGCTTCAGACACAAGATGAGCTTAGGCTCATGCAGCAACTCTGCAGCTAGACCACGGGCCTCTGTGTGACCGAATTCCGAGACATTCCGGGCTGACAGGTAGCTCATGTCCCCCTGCAAGTGGTAGGCATGGTTCCAGCTGTGCGTAGGAGGTGGGGTGGCGGCAAGCATCCTGAGGATTGAGCTTCTGTGTCTGAGAAGCACGAGCGGCTGGTGTGCAGTGTCCCAGCCTGAGACCGGGGTCGCCGCACCTACCGCAAGGTTGCGTTTACATTGTGCCAGTCATCCCGCGCTGGCATACAGTACTGGCATGTTTTTGTCAAAGCCTTCCTGTAAGTCCAACTCTCCAACTGGATCGTAGGTTTGCTCAGAGCATCTGGCATTTGGAGACCTAATAAATAATAATAATTGGCTGGTTGATTAATGACTCAACAAATGAGCAAAGATTAGGCACCCACTGGTTGTAAGTCCTAAAGAGTCCATCTGCCTTCAAAAAGGCCCTAGGTGCTTCTGCCCGAGTTGACCTTACGGAGCCGATTCGTTTCGTGTCCACTTTCTGAAAAGGCTAGTCGGCCTAACTTCGCTTTCCTGGTTATTTTTGCGTTTGTTGAAGGTTAGCAGGTCTGAGTCTCAGTTTCTGCTTACATTCTGGGTTTGTACCTTCTTGGCCCCTCTGTCTCTGGAGAAGAAGAATATCTCTCCTACACCTCTTAGTTACTCCTCCCGCTGCCCTCACCTCCTAGTGAGTCCTCCCGCTGCCCTCACCTCCAGTTACTCCTCCCGCTGCCCTCACCTCCTAGTTACTCCCACTGCCCTCACCTCCTAGTTACTCCTCCCACTGCCCTCACCTCCTAGTGAGTCCTCCCACTGCCCTCACCTCCAGTTACTCCTCCCGCTGCCCTCACCTCCTAGTTACTCGCTGTGCCCTCACCTCCTAGTTACTCGCTGTGCCCTCACCTCCTAGTTACTCCTCCCACTGCCCTCACCTCCTAGTTACACCCACTGCCCTCACCTCCTAGTTACTCCCTCTGCCCTGACCTCCTAGTTACTCCCACTGCCCTCACCTCCTAGTTACTCCTCCCGCTGCCCTCACCTCCTAGTTACTCCTCCCACCGCCCTCACCTCCTAGTTACTCCACTGCCCTCAACTCCTAGTTACTCCACGGCCCTCACCTCCTAGTAACTCCTCCCACTGCCCTCACCTCCTAGTTACTCCTCCCTCTGCCCTCACCTCCAGTTACTCCTCCCACTGCCCTCACCTCCTAGTTACTCCTCCCTCTGCCCTCACCTCCAGTTACTCCTCCCGCTGCCCTCACCTCCTAGTTACTCCACTGCCCTCACCTCCTAGTTACTCCTCCCTCTGCCCTCACCTCCAGTTACTCCTCCCGCTGCCCTCACCTCCTAGTTACTCCACTGCCCTCACCTCCTAGTTACTCCTCCCTCTGCCCTCACCTCCAGTTACTCCTCCCACTGCCCTCACCTCCTAGTTACTCCCTCTGCCCTCACCTCCTAGTTACTCTCTGTGCCCTCACCTCCTAGTTACTCTCTGTGCCCTCACCTCCTAGTTACTCCTCCCACTGCCCTCACCTCCTAGTTACACCCACTGCCCTCACCTCCTAGTTACTCCTCCCACTGCCCTCACCTCCTAGTTACTCCTCCCGCTGCCCTCACCTCCTAGTTACTCCTCGCGCTGCCCTCACCTCCTAGTTACTCCTCCCACTGCCCTCACCTCCAGTTACTCCTCCCACTGCCCTCACCTCCAGTTACTCCTCCCGCTGCCCTCACCTCCTAGTTACTCCTCGCGCTGCCCTCACCTCCTAGTTACTCCTCCCACTGCCCTCACCTCCAGTTACTCCTCCCGCTGCCCTCACCTCCTAGTTACTCCTCCCACTGCCCTCACCTCCAGTTACTCCTCCCGCTGCCCTCACCTCCTAGTTACTCCTCCCACTGCCCTCACCTCCAGTTACTCCTCCCGCTGCCCTCACCTCCTAGTTACTCCTCCCACTGCCCTCACCTCCAGTTACTCCTCCCACTGCCCTCACCTCCAGTTACTCCTCCCGCTGCCCTCACCTCCTAGTTACTCCTCGCGCTGCCCTCACCTCCTAGTTACTCCTCCCACTGCCCTCACCTCCAGTTACTCCTCCCGCTGCCCTCACCTCCTAGTTACTCCTCCCACTGCCCTCACCTCCAGTTACTCCTCCCGCTGCCCTCACCTCCTAGTTACTCCTCCCACTGCCCTCACCTCCTAGTTACACCCACTGCCCTCACCTCCTAGTTACTCCTCCCACTGCCCTCACCTCCAGTTACTGCTCCCGCTGCCCTCACCTCCTAGTTACTCTCTGTGCCCTCACCTCCTAGTTACTCGCTGTGCCCTCACCTCCTAGTTACTCCTCCCACCGCCCTCACCTCCTAGTTACTCCTCCCACAGCCCTCACCTCCTAGTTACTCCTCCCACCGCCCTCACCTCCTAGTTACTCCACCGCCCTCACCTCCTAGTTACTCCTCCCACCGCCCTCACCTCCTAGTTACTCCACCGCCCTCACCTCCTAGTTACTCCTCCCGCTGCCCTCACCTCCTAGTTACTCCTCCCACCGCCCTCACCTCCTAGTTACTCCACCGCCCTCACCTCCTAGTTACTCCTCCCGCCGCCCTCACCTCCTAGTTACTCCACCGCCCTCACCTCCTAGTTACTCCTCCCGCCGCCCTCACCTCCTAGTTACTCCACCGCCCTCACCTCCTAGTTACTCCTCCCGCTGCCCTCACCTCCTAGTTACTCCACCGCCCTCACCTCCTAGTTACTCCTCCCACCGCCCTCACCTCCTAGTTACTCCACCGCCCTCACCTCCTAGTTACTCCTCCCGCTGCCCTCACCTCCTAGTTACTCCTCCCACCGCCCTCACCTCCTAGTTACTCCACTGCCCTCACCTCCTAGTTACACCCACTGCCCTCACCTCCTAGTTACTCCACTGCCCTCACCTCCTAGTTACTCCACTGCCCTAACCTCCTAGTTACTCCTCCCTCTGCCCTCACCTCCTAGTTACTCCTCCCTCTGCCCTCACCTCCTAGTTACTCCTCCCTCTGCCCTCACCTCCTAGTTACTCCTCCCTCTGCCCTCACCTCCTAGTTACTCCTTCCTCTGCCCTCACCTCCTAGGTACTCCTCCCACTTCCCTCACCTCCTAGTTACTCCTCCCTCTGCCCTCACCTCCTAGTTACTCCCTCTGCCCTCACCTCCAGTTACTCCTCCCACTGCCCTCACCTCCTAGTTACTCCTCCCTCTGCCCTCACCTCCTAGTTACTCTCTGTGCCCTCACCTCCTAGTTACTCCTCCCTCTGCCCTCACCTCCTAGTTACTCCTCCCTCTGCCCTCACCTCCTAGGTACTCCTCCCACTTCCCTCACCTCCTAGTTACTCCTCCCTCTGCCCTCACCTCCTAGTTACTCCCTCTGCCCTCACCTCCAGTTACTCCTCCCACTGCCCTCACCTCCTAGTTACTCCTCCCTCTGCCCTCACCTCCTAGTTACTCTCTGTGCCCTCACCTCCTAGTTACTCCTCCCTCTGCCCTCACCTCCTAGTTACTCCTCCCTCTGCCCTCACCTCCTAGTTACTCCCACTGCCCTCACCTCCTAGTTACTCCTCCCTCTGCCCTCACCTCCTAGTTACTCCTCCCTCTGCCCTCACCTCCTAGTTACTCCCACTGCCCTCACCTTCTAGTTACTCCTCCCTCTGCCCTCACCTCCTAGTTACTCCTCCCACTGCCCTCACCTCCAGTTACTCCTCCCACTGCCCTCACCTCCTAGTGAGTCCTCCCGCTGCCCTCACCTCCAGTTACTCCTCCCACTGCCCTCACCTCCTAGTTACTCGCTGTGCCCTCACCTCCTAGTTACTCCTCCCACCGCCCTCACCTCCTAGTTACTCCTCCCACTGCCCTCACCTCCTAGTTACTCCTCCCACCGCCCTCACCTCCTAGTTACTCCACCGCCCTCACCTCCTAGTTACTCCTCCCACCGCCCTCACCTCCTAGTTACTCCACCGCCCTCACCTCCTAGTTACTCCTCCCGCTGCCCTCACCTCCTAGTTACTCCTCCCACCGCCCTCACCTCCTAGTTACTCCACCGCCCTCACCTCCTAGTTACTCCTCCCACCGCCCTCACCTCCTAGTTACTCCACCGCCCTCACCTCCTAGTTACTCCTCCCACCGCCCTCACCTCCTAGTTACTCCACCGCCCTCACCTCCTAGTTACTCCTCCCGCTGCCCTCACCTCCTAGTTACTCCTCCGCCCTCACCTCCTAGTTACTCCACCGCCCTCACCTCCTAGTTACTCCTCCCGCCGCCCTCACCTCCTAGTTACTCCACCGCCCTCACCTCCTAGTTACTCCTCCCGCCGCCCTCACCTCCTAGTTACTCCACCGCCCTCACCTCCTAGTTACTCCTCCCACCGCCCTCACCTCCTAGTTACTCCACCGCCCTCACCTCCTAGTTACTCCTCCCGCTGCCCTCACCTCCTAGTTACTCCTCCCACCGCCCTCACCTCCTAGTTACTCCACTGCCCTCACCTCCTAGTTACACCCACTGCCCTCACCTCCTAGTTACTCCACTGCCCTCACCTCCTAGTTACTCCACTGCCCTAACCTCCTAGTTACTCCTCCCTCTGCCCTCACCTCCTAGTTACTCCTCCCTCTGCCCTCACCTCCTAGTTACTCCTCCCTCTGCCCTCACCTCCTAGTTACTCCTTCCTCTGCCCTCACCTCCTAGGTACTCCTCCCACTTCCCTCACCTCCTAGTTACTCCTCCCTCTGCCCTCACCTCCTAGTTACTCCCTCTGCCCTCACCTCCAGTTACTCCTCCCTCTGCCCTCACCTCCCAGTTACTCCTCCCTCTGCCCTCACCTCCTAGTTACTCCTCCCTCTGCCCTCACCTCCTAGTTACTCCTCCCTGCCCTCACCTCCTAGTTACTCCTCCCTCTGCCCTCACCTCCTAGTTACTCCTCCCTCTGCCCTCACCTCCTAGTTACTCCTCCCTCTGCCCTCACCTCCTAGTTACTCCTCCCTCTGCCCTCACCTCCTAGTTACTCCTTCCTCTGCCCTCACCTCCTAGGTACTCCTCCCACTTCCCTCACCTCCTAGTTACTCCTCCCTCTGCCCTCACCTCCTAGTTACTCCCTCTGCCCTCACCTCCAGTTACTCCTCCCACTGCCCTCACCTCCCAGTTACTCCTCCCTCTGCCCTCACCTCCTAGTTACTCCTCCCTCTGCCCTCACCTCCTAGTTACTCCCACTGCCCTCACCTCCAGTTACTCCTCCCACTGCCCTCACCTCCTAGTTACTCCTCCCTCTGCCCTCACCTCCTAGTTACTCCTCCCTCTGCCCTCACCTCCTAGTTACTCCTCCCTCTGCCCTCACCTCCTAGTTACTCCCACTGCCCTCACCTCCTAGTTACTCCTTCCTCTGCCCTCACCTCCTAGTTACTCCTCCCTCTGCCCTCACCTCCTAGTTACTCCCACTGCCCTCACCGCCTAGTTACTCCTCCCTCTGCCTTCACCTCCTAGTTACTCCTCCCTCTGCCCTCACCTCCTAGTTACTCCCACTGCCCTCACCTTCTAGTTACTCCTCCCTCTGCCCTCACCTCCTAGTTACTCCTCCCACTGCCCTCACCTCCTAGGTACTCCTCCCACTGCCCTCACCTCCAGTTACTCCTCCCACTGCCCTCACCTCCTAGGTACTCCTCCCACTGCCCTCACCTCCTAGTTACTCCTCCCTCTGCCCTCACCTCCTAGTTACTCCTCCCACTGCCCTCACCTCCTAGTTACTCCTCCCACTGCCCTCACCTCCTAGTTACTCCTCCCACTGCCCTCACCTCCTAGTTACTCCTCCCTCTGCCCTCACCTCCTAGGTACTCCTCCCACTGCCCTCACCTCCTAGTTACTCCTCCCTCTGCCCTCACCTCCTAGTTACTCCTCCCACTGCCCTCACCTCCTAGTTACTCCTCCCACTGCCCTCACCTCCAGTTACTCCTCCCACTGCCCTCACCTCCTAGGTACTCCTCCCACTGCCCTCACCTCCTAGTTACACCCACTGCCCTCACCTTCTAGTTACTCCTCCCTCTGCCCTCACCTCCAGTTACTCCTCCCACTGCCCTCACCTCCTAGTTACTCCTCCCACTGCCCTCACCTCCAGTTACTCCTCCCACTGCCCTCACCTCCTAGTTACTCCTCCCGCTGCCCTCACCTCCAGTTACTCCTCCCACTGCCCTCACCTCCTAGTTACTCCTCCCGCTGCCCTCACCTCCTAGTTACTCCTCCCGCTGCCCTCACCTCCAGTTACTCCCTCTGCTGTCTTCTCGTGCCTGTTCTTACTGCTGTGGGCCCAGCATGGCTAAACTGCAATGTGGCCCCCTCACCTGGTGCCCCTCTCTCTCCAGAGGACCTGCCACCCCCCCTACAGCACAGGCCCCTCCTGCCGGTCCTCAGCCCACTACCTCCGGCTCTGTCCTGTCCCTCTGTCTCTCAGGCCTTTCTGGGCATGGACCCCCTTCCCTGGCAGGGAACGCTCTGGGATGATGGATTTCTACATGCGTTGCCCCAGAGCCGCGAGGCACTGTGGTTATTGAGCCCTTGAAGTGTGGCCACTGTGACCTGAAGAAATTAATTTTAATTCTCTGTGTTTAAATAATTTAAAAATAGTTGCAGATGTCAAGTGTCTGTCATATTGGGTATAAGAGAGCACTCCCCTCAGAGCCTGGACACAGCCAAGATGTGTCTGAGGTCTCGTCCCAGGTCTCCTACGTGGTGACATGGCCAGTGTCATGACAGCAGGTGCAGCCGTGAGTCGGCACGCCCCTCACAGTGGGCGTGCACTCGGGCACCTGCGTCCTGCTCTCAGGCCCCGTGAGAGCACTTGTCACTTGCAGAGGTCACCAGTGACCTCTGGCTGGCAGCAGGTCCAGTCTGTCATTGGCTCCACCCCTGCCTTAGCCAGGTGGGCCACCTGCGGGGGCACCGATTTGACCTCTTACTTTGCAGCCCCAGAATTCTGCCTCAGCGCTTTGGTGCCAAAGAGCTTACCATTTTTACAACCCGATTTATTATCATCCAGTCATGTGCTTATCTGTCGGGGTGCCAGGTGATTCACAGTTCAAGAATACCAGGGGTAGCGGGTTACTCAGGGTCAGTAGCACACTCACCCTAGCCCCTTGTCAGTGTGTAGGTCGGACATGTTCACACCCTTCCCTTTTGTTACTTCAAGAGACACGGCAAGTCGTGCACGTGAGAGAGCTGAGCTCGCCACTCAGGGGGACGCGGCCTGTGCTGTCCACACCGTATGGTAGCTTTGCTGATGAATGGGGCGAGATCATAAACAGACTGTGTATTCACGCAGTGGGATGAGTTTCAGCAATAAAAAGAATGATCTATCAAGCCATGAAAAACACGAGGTTGTTAAATGCACATGCCAACTTAAGTAGTCAGGCTGAAAAGGCCACACCACGCGATTCCCCCAGTGTGTGCCCTGGGACAGCGGGGCTGTGGAGACAGTGGAAGGACAGCCATGGCTGGGGGCTGGGTGGGACCGCCCAGGGCACTTCCAGGGTGTGGAACTCCTGTCCGATACCTAATGGTGCATACATGTCGTTACACATGTGCCAGAATCCGTACAGTAGACGACACAAAGTGCAAATCTGAATGTTAGCTGTGGTCATTAGTTAATTGTGATCTGTCAGTGTTCGTTCATTAAATTAAAACAAATGTCCTACATTAACTCAGGCGTTGGCAAAGGGAAACTGTGTGGGAGAAGAGTGTGGCGTGCAGGGTGTGGGGACTTGGTCATGTCTGTTCAGCTTTTCTGCACACCTAACCACCCTGAAGAGAAGGGCCTAGTACGTGCAGAACAGGACAGAACCAGGCCCGTCATGCCCTGTGAGTGTAGATGTTTGAGAACCAGCTGTGTTCACGCACACATGTGAGTGCACAATATGATATGCACACACACACACATGGAAGTGCACAATATGGTATGTATATGTGTGCACACAGAATGCACAATACAGCATGTATGTGTGCACACAGACTGCACAATACAGTATGCACACGGTGCAGACATGCACAATACGGTACACATATGTGTGCACACAGAATGCACAATATGGTATGCACAAGTGTGCACACACAGACATGCACAATATGGTACACACACATGAGCACACACGGAAGTGCACAATACAGTATGCACATATGTGCACACACAGAAGTGCACAACATGGTACTCACACATGCAGACACAGACGTGCACGATATGGTACACACACGTGTGCATACAGAAATGCACAATACGGTATACACACGTGTGCATACAGAAGTGCACAATACGGTATGCACATGTGTGCACACAGAAGTGCACAATATGGTACATACACGTGAAGACACACAGAAGTGCACAATATGGTACACACATGCATGAGCACACACAGAATTGCTTAACACAATACACACGTGTGCACACAGAAGTGCACAATACGATATGCACACACATGAGCACACATGGATGTGCACAACACGGTATGCATGTGTGTGCGCTCATGTGCAGATTTCTGTGGATAAAGTTTGAAAGCTACCTTTGGGGGCTGTCATAAGCCCACGGTGGCCATCTGTCAGCTGACCGAGTGCTGTTAGGATCCGGGCAGCAAATCTGAGCCCGCCTGGCTGGGCAGGGACACCTCTCCCTACAGACCTCAGAGGTCTGACTGTCATAGCGTGAAGGTGTCATTTTCTAGAACGATGGTACGTGACGACCTTTAACGTGGAAAATTAGAAAGTAGCCCAAAAGACGTCGATGAGAAAACGCCTCTGCCTGGCTATTCCCCAGATCCTGGTGGGCGGCATGTCCTTGCGAGTATGGACGAGGATCAGGGTGTCTGCTCCTCTCGTGTGGCCCTGCTGACTCACGGCCTCATACAGGAACCCCCGAAGGACCCAGGAACGGGAAAGCTGCCTGGTTTCCCCAGCTGTCCCTGCCCTGCTCAGGAGAGGCCCTCGCAGCTCAGGTCTAGTTTCCGATGGTCTCCTTTGTTTTCTGCTGCTGTCGTTGAGAGTGGGAGCGATAGTTTAGTAAATATGCTTTCATTTTCAGCTGGTTTTATTGATCTCCGAATTCTTTTGTTGTTTCCTGTGTGCCCCCTTACGTGTGGGACACAGAAGGCCCTTGTCGATAGGCAGTGCTCTCCTGGTAGGACCGACAAGGGCGGGCAGGCCTGCTGTCCTCTCACATCTCCTGCCTCGCCCCTCACTCCTTCACTCCCCTGTTGTGGCCTCTCATTCAGATGAGCATGAGACCTTTGACCTTCGCCTCCACTGATCAAGGAGTTTTCTCTTCTCCTGCAACTCAGGGCTGACACACTTCCCTGCATTTCCGAGAGACGGACGGTAAGGGCTGCTTGTTGCAAAGCACCTGGCAGGCCTGTTAGCTACAGCACCACGGTCGTCGGTGAGAGGGGCCAGAGGAGGAAGGCCCACTAACCCCGGTCCTCCCTTCTCCGTCCTGCTGTTCTCATGCCAATTGGTATTTTTAAGGCAGAAACTCTAAGACCAGAGCCTTCCACATTGGATTTTCAATGAGGTCACGAGCAGAGCAGAGCTGCACTGGGACTGCAGTGGCCACCCAACGCACTCAGGCTCCGTCAACAGTGGAGCCTGCTCCCTCGCCATGCTCACAAGGTGCCGGGCTCTCTCACTGGGCACACGGAGGTGCCACACTCCCTCACTGTGCACACGGCGTTCCCACGCTCCCCCACCGTGCACACGGCGGTCCCACGCTCCCCCACCGTGCACACGGCGGTCCCACGCTCCCCCACCGTGCACACGGCGTTCCCACGCTCCCCCACCGTGCACACGGCGTTCCCACGCCCCCCCACCGTGCACACGGCGTTCCCACGCCCCCCCACCGTGCACACGGCGTTCCCACGCCCCCCCACCGTGCACACGGCGTTCCCACGCTCCTTCAGTTGATGCTCTTTTTAGTGTGGCTCTGCTGAGGCTGGTGGAGGGCCCAGAAGCCAGTCTTTAAATTTTCTAAAGAAATACTGAAAGGAGGAAGTGTATGCTCGATGGCCTGCAGGGCAGACCTGGAGATTTCGCAGTGCTCAGTGAGGGAGTGCGGCAGCCTGTGTGCACAGTGAGGGTCCGTGGCACCACCATGCACGCAGTGAGGGAGCTATCCAAATTTTAACTCACTTTTCATTTTAAACATATTCTTCTGACATTGGAAAGTAGTAGATGACCATTCGTCTCAGAACTCTCTAAGAGTTTCAGAGTCCTCCCTTCGAGCGGGAGGTGGCACCTTCACAAGACACCCTGCAAGCCCACGTTAGGGCTGAGTGCACGGCCTCGAAGGGAGCTGCTTCTGCCCCACATCTGATTTATCGCCGACTCCACGGCACCAAGGCATTTCTAACATTCCTGTTCGTGTGTGGGCTTTCGCTTCGGGCTTGTGGGTGAAGTGACAGCCCTGGTCCTGCTCCGGTGGAACCAGTGGGTCCTTCCCTGTCTGCCGAATGCTGCTCTCCGCACTGCAGGTCCAGTCTGTGTGACGAGAACCGGTCCTCGGGAGCGGTGACCTGTCTTCCCCACCCCCTCACAGGGACTTTCTCCTCCTAAACTCTGGGCACCTACCCTCTTCACTCCCTGAGACAGCTCCGGGTCCCTGCTGGTCCCCAGGTCCACCCCCCAGGGCTACTGCCCCACATTTCTGTGCTGCTGGCCATCTATGGAGACTCCTCGGCCTGGGGAGCCCTCCTGGGGCCCTCCTCTCACCCTTCACAATGGCTCAGTTGCTCTCACGGTGGCTTTGCCCAAAGTCCCACTCCTTCCTCCCCTAACCCTACACTTTGTCCTTCAAGTCAGGGTAGTTCAGGATGACCCACACCTGCTGCCCGGGCATCTGGACACCCACCTGCCTTCCAGGCCTTCAGCCGGCCTCCTCTGTCTGCCCTTGTTTCAAGACACTTTCTCAAAAAGAAACGTCTGTCAGCTAAGACAGTCACCTTCCCAGATCCTCCACCCTCTCTGGTCCTGTTGGCCCAGTCACTGGCTCCCCGGCCAGCATCTCAGAGATTCCCATTTACACTTTCTCTTCTCTTACCTCCTTGTCTCCTCTCACTCAACAGAGAGGCCTGAGGGCCAGGGCATGCCAGGAGCTGTCGGGGCGGCCTCCCCGGCCCTCTGTCCCTGCCAGGCTCGGTCTCCCACACCCCACCGACTCTGCCCATGTTTAATTCTCAGTCGTTCAGAAACACTGGTCTTAATGGTTATCAGAGACCCCTCTCCTTTTAACTTAAGTTACTTTTTTTCTTCCTGATTTTTCTACTTGAACCCTTAGAATTTGAGAAGATTGTTACTTGTTTCTTGAAATAATACATTGTTCTATTTTCTCCTGTGATTTACTGTTTGGGACTCAAGTGTCCCTCTCCACCTTCTGCTTCCTGTGGTGGCTCTTGGCTGACATAGGCTCTGGCTCTCCTCCCACACTCCTCTCCGGGCGTCTCCCCTGCGGGCTCTCAGATCTCCGGGGCTTCCTCTCTGCTCAGAGGCTGCTGTACACGTCCTGTCACAGCAGACTCCTTGTCTCCGAAACCCACACCTGCTTTCTGTCTTTCCGAGTCACACACATGTCCACTCCATACTTAGACACGTTTCTTTTCCCTCTGTCCAAGAATTGTTCTGGTTTCTTGGCCTCACTTTTCCCCATGTCTAGTTAGTCAAGAAGTCTGGTCAGATGCCTCTCTCTGCACCGCCTCTTCTGTGTCCAGTGCTGGGTGCAGAGACTCGGCTGTCCCCGAGTGCCGACGAGGCCTCCCCACTGTCCGACAGCCCTCAGCTGCGGGCCTCCTGTGCTTCTGCACACCTTCCCTGGTCTCCAGTGTTCCTGTCGAAGTCAGCCGCTCCGCAGGGTGCACACAAACTGGCCTGCTCCATCTTCCTGCCCCCAGTGACAGCACTCTGTACCCCAGGAACCTCCCAAACCCTGTCCCGCCACAGCGCGGAGCAGAGGCAGTGAGGCGTGAGCTGCTAACATCCTGGGCCTGCACAGAGTGGCTTCAGCAGGCGCTCGCTGCCGCCAGCCTGGGCTCGCCACCTGAGCTGGTGTGCCTGCCAGCTGCTCGGGCTGTTCCTGGTCCCTGGCCTTGGGGCCTGGTCTGAGCTCTGCTTCCAGATCATTTTACACATAAACTCTTTGTCATGCCCGACCTTCACTCGAGCACTTCCATGACTCTCCAATGGGTAGGTTTTGTGCCCACACCACACGCATTTATTATACAGAAAACTTTATATCAGTTTACTTAGGATGGGTTACCTTTCACCTCTGAGGCAGTGAGAGCTTCCCAAAGGCAAGGCTGATAATCCACATTCTCCTCCCCACCCAGACACCCTCAGGGATGATTAAATGTGGAACACGAAAACAAAACAGATGTAGTGTTTCTGTAAGAATCTCTCCTAACCCTTGGTCCACTATAGCCAGACGCTCTTCCTATATTTCTTAAGCTTCTATTTTAAATATGAAACATGTTAGAAGATGCAGTTGGAGTGTGGAGTATTGGAGACCTGTGCCCTAGAACTTTGCATTTCTCCGTGAGGCATGGACCTTAAACACCCTGATGCAACACCTTCTAGAGTAACACAGGCCCTACCACAGTGGTGCGGAGGCCGGACTCGGTGCCCTGTGCAATGCTGGAGCCGTGCAGGACCTGCGCCACCCTGCACACGCAGACCGCGCCAGTGTCCTGGCTTTCTGGGAGGCTGTCGAGGACCAGACCCTTCCTGCTGTGGGTGTGTGTGCACCTAGAAATAAACAACCTTAGAAAGAGAAAAGAATCCCAGTTACCCACGTTGGGCACCCTTCCTCCAGTCGTGCTCATTAGGAAGACGATGTGGGTCTTATTTAGAGCAAAACCAGGTGGTTCTAGAGATAAGGGGTCGGGGGAAATGCCATATTCCATTTTATATAGCACTGAGAAACCGAAGGGACATGGATCTCTCTGAGGCCATCGCTGCCTGCCTCTACCCCTCCCGTCTGCGTCCTGACCGGCTCTGTCCTGAGCTGCGGTCCCCTGAGAAGCCCCCAGGCCTGTCAGCAGGGACGAGGGTGCTGGGCCTTCAGGGAGGCTGCACCACCTCTGTGACTGTGAGTCTGAAGCCAACTTTCCCCGAAGTTAGGAAGAAATTCTAATGCCTTAAAAGGGAAAGGTAGCGTGAAATAACGAGCCAGATTCCCTTCCCTTTAAATTCTTATGTACTGCCCTCCCTGCCTCCCAGTGCTGAATGGTCTCTTTGTTGTGTCAGGAACTCCCTGAGCCCTCCTGTCCCATCCTCATCCTCACTTGCTAGCAGGGGGTGTTTCTCTGCAGGTCCTGGCCTTCTGGAAAGGCCTGATTCCTGTAAGCCCAGCTTTTTTTTTTTTTTTTTTTTTTTTTTTTAAGAGCTTTCTGGATAAAACTGGTGAGAGCATCAGAAGTCATGCTTAGTTAATATAAAGAGTAAGAGTCATAAATTTGATTAATTTCCCTCCAGTATTTCAGGTCTTTATCCCAAAAGCTTATTCTGATATGAAAGGAGCCATTGCTTAAGAAATAAAAGGAGAGAAGCCGGCAGGCGGCATGATGGTTAGGGCGCGGGCCCCCACCTGGCCAGCAGGCGGTGTGGTGGTTAGGGCATGGGCCCCCACCTGGCCGGCAGGCGGTGTGGTGGTTAGGGTGCGGCCCCCACCTGGCCGGCGGTGTGGTGGTTACGGCGTGGGCCCCCACCCGGCCAGCAGGCGGCGTGCTGGTTAGGGCGCAGGCTCCCACATGGCTGACTGCTGTTTAAGTCCGGAACCCAGAGTGTGAAACTCACACTGGATATGCACACCTAAATCCCGAGCAGAAAATGGAAGAGAAGGGACTGTGGCGTCGCCATATCCACAGGGGGCAATTTCTCACTTTCTGTCTGTCTGTCTCTCTAGCAAACTCACACCCCCTGTAGCAAAAACCACTCAAGAAAAAAAAAAAGAAAAGAAAAGAAAGAAAGAAAAGAAGAAAACTTGAGTGTGGCATAGACAAACTTGAGTGTGGCATAGACAGTAAGGAAGACTGGGCACAGGTCTGGGTGGGAGGCAGTGGGAGGGGCTCACACACCTAATTCTAATACACGGGTGGGAGTATTTTAATTTAAAAATTGCAAGTCACTACATTTTAAAACTGTTTAAGTAAAAAGACACACTCATGCCAAAGGTGGAAGGGCAGTGTGATGGCCTGGTACCCATCGTAGCCCCAGCAGGGAACGGCCCGTGGCCAGCCTGTTCCCCCAGTGTGCAGCCTCCTTCTCACAGTCTGAGGGTGTTTAAAACAGATGCGAAACACGAATGGTTCTGTGTATTCCTAAAATAATGCTCATTATCAAAATGGCTTTTAAAAAATAGACTTTTAGATCTAGAAGACCAGCTCTGGTATTGTAGAGGAGTGAGAGGCCAGGGTTTACTCTGACCGCGTGTTCTGAGGTGGAACGCACATGCAGTGACAGCCGTCCTCAGCGGATAGCGTGGAGTTAGATCTACCCTCCAGGCTCTGAACACCGGAGCCAGTTGCTTTCCCGTCACACAGCCCCTCCCCCCGTCCTGGCCAGGTCACATGCGCTCCACCCTACCACAGCCCGATGGCCACGGCCCCTCACCCTGTCCTGGCCAGGTCACATGCGCTCCACCCTACCACAGCCCGATAGCCACGGCCCCTCACCCCGTCCTGGCCAGGTCACATGAGCTCCACCTACCACAGCCCGATAGCCACGGCCCGCTTTCCGGCCCACAGGCTGCACCCCCTTTTTCCGGAGTTCCATAAAGACAGTCACGTGATGAGGGAGTGTCTCTGGCCCCTTCCGTGCAGCCTGTTTTGCAGTCCATACGGGTGCGTCCCTTCACGCTGCTGAGGGTGGAGCTGGGTCTGCTTCACCACCCCTGTGGGCAGCGGGCTCACGGGAGCACTAGCCTGGGGGCTGGTGAGCAAGCACGGGTTCCGCCTCTCTGGGTACGGTTGTCAGGAGAGCCGTGCTGCGTGTTTACATAGAAAAGCACAGACAGATACTCCACGACTCTCCCGGTGACTAGTGACTGCTCAGCCACGCATGTGTGTGCCGTGACGACTGCACTGCATCTCCTCAAGTGTTAGAGCCTAACGCATTCCTGCCAGCAATGTGCGAGCATCCCCAGCAGTGTGTGTGAGTCTCCCCCAGCAGTGTGTGTGTGAGCGTCCCCCAGCAGTGTGTGTGTGAGCGTCCCCCAGCAGTGTGTGTGTGTGAGCGTCCCCCAGCGGTGTGTGCCAGTGTCCCCCCAGCAGTGTGTGTGCGAGTCTCCCCCAGCAGTGTGTGTGTGAGTCTCCCCCAGCGGTGTGTGCGAGCGTCCCCCAGCGGTGTGTGTGAGCGTCCCCCAGCGGTGTGTGCCAGTGTCCCCCCAGCAGTGTGTGTGTGAGTGTCACCCCAGCAGTGTGTGTGTGAGTCTCCCCCAGCAGTGTGTGTGCGAGCGTCCCCCAGCAGTGTGTGTGAGCGTCCCCCAGCAGTGTGTGTGCGAGCGTCCCCCAGCAGTGTGTGTGAGCGTCCCCCAGCAGTGTGTGTGCGAGCGTCCCCCAGCAGTGTGTGTGCGAGCGTCCCCCAGCAGTGTGTGTGCGAGCGTCCCCCAGCAGTGTGTGTGCGAGCAGTGTGTGTGAGCGTCCCCAGCAGTGTGTGTGCGAGCGTCCCCCAGCAGTGTGTGTGAGCGAGCGTGTGTGTGCCCCCAGCAGTGTGTGTGTGAGCGTCCCCCAGCAGTGTGTGTGAGCGTCCCCCAGCAGTGTGTGTGCGAGCGTCCCCCAGCAGTGTGTGTGTGAGCGTCCCCCAGCAGTGTGTGTGCGAGCATCCCCCAGCAGTGTGTGTGCGAGCGTCCCCCAGCAGTGTGTGTGAGCGTCCCCCAGCAGTGTGTGTGAGCGTGTGTGTGTGAGCCCCCAGCAGTGTGTGTGTGAGCGTCCCCCAGCAGTGTGTGTGTGAGCGTCCCCCAGCAGTGTGTGTGAGCGTCCCCCAGCAGTGTGTGTGCGAGTGTCCCCTAGTGTGTGTGAGCCCCCAGCAGTGTGTGTGCGAGTGTCCCCCTAGCAGTGTGTGTGAGCGTCCCCCAGCAGTGTGTGTGTGAGTGTCCCCCAGCAGTGTGTGTGTGAGCGTCCCCCAGCAGTGTGTGTGCGAGCGTCCCCCAGCAGTGTGTGTGTGAGCGTCCCCCAGCAGTGTGTGTGTGCAGTGAGCGTCCCCCAGCAGTGTGTGTGTGAGCGTCCCCCAGCAGTGTATGTGCGAGTGTCCCCCAGCAGTGTGTGTGAGCGTCCCCCAGCAGTGTGTGTGTGAGCGTCCCCCAGCAGTGTGTGTGAGCGTCCCCCAGCAGTGTGTGTGTGAGCGTCCCCCAGCAGTGTGTGTGTGAGCGTCCCCCAGCAGTGTGTGTGTGAGCGTCCCCCAGCAGTGTGTGTGTGAGCGTCCCCCAGCAGTGTGTGTGCGAGCGTCCCCCAGCAGTGTGTGTGTGAGCGTCCCCCAGCGGTGTGTGCGAGCGTCCCCCAGCGGTGTGTGTGAGCGTCCCCCAGCAGTGTGTGTGTGAGCGTCCCCCAGCGGTGTGTGCCAGTGTCCCCCCAGCAGTGTTTGTACGAGTGTCACCCCAGCAGTGTGTGTGTGAGTCTCCCCCAGCAGTGTGTGTGCGAGCGTCACCCAACGGTGTGTGTGAGTCTCCCCCAGTGGTGTGTGCGCGAGTGTCCCCCAGCAGTGTGGAAGAGTGCAACTTGCACCTGTTCTTGCCGACATCCACGGCAGTTGTTCATTCCTAGCCGTGGCATCTCGTGGCCTGGCGTGCCGTCTCCGAGAACCCAAGTAGCCTGCTCTTCCGGGGCTGCTGGACTCTGGACTCTGTTCCTCGGGGGGGCGCCCAGCTGCTTGGGTTTCTTGCTCTGCCCGCTTTTCAGAACTTTATTTATTTATTTTTAAAATTAATTAATGTATTCATTTTACATTCATTCACTGAGCATCGTGGCAGCATACAGAATTCTCCACAGTCCCCTGGGTACACCTGCCGTCCAGGCCCCGGGAACCTGGTACACTCCTAGGGCTTTGAGGAGTGGACATAGGTTACATCTCACACCGCGACTTTCATGGTCATAAGTGGGATCGGGGACTTTTGTTTGTTTGTTTCTTTTCCCATAAGCCGTGTGCCCTCACTGGGTCAAGAGAGAGAAAGCCAGGGAGAGACAGAGAAATGGAGAGATGGGGGGAGAGAGAGAGAAAGCCAGGGAGAGACAGAGAAATGGAGAGATAGGGAGGAGAGAGAGAGAAAGCCAGGGAGAGACAGAGAAATGGAGAGATGGGGGGAGAGAGAGAGAGAAAGCCAGGGAGATACAGAGAAATGGAGAGATGGGGGGGAGAGAGAGAGTGAGAAATCACCCCCTCACTGGGGGGATGGCCATGCCACAGTCCCTTCTCCATTCTTTCCTGGGATTTTGGACACACACACACACACACACACACACACACACCTGGAGTGAATTTCAAGCCACCATGTCCAGGATTTGATCCACGGTTGGCCATGTGGAACCCAGTGCCTTAACCACCATCCCATCTGCTGGTCCCTAGGTTATTAAGAAAAAAAAAATTCTGATTTTCTTTGGTTTTTCAGGGCCAACCCTAGCAAACCTGTCACAGGGAAGGTAGGCAGTCGTTCGGGGCTGACCCTGGGAGGAAGGGAATGCGACACAGGAGAGAAAAGGAAAACCACTCTGGGCGGGGACTTCTCTGATCAGAGCAGCTGTGAGGGGAGGGGTGGGCCGTTGGAGCCCCGTTCACATGGTTCCCACATGGGCTTCGTCCAGGGAAGAGAGGGTGGTGAGACGAGACGGCCAGAGCCGTCCCACCTGCCGCCCGTTCCCTCGGAGTTCAGCCCGGATGGTCAGACGTAGGGAGCCTGGGGCCTGTGACCTTCTCCAAGGTGGCCAGGACAGGACCAGGACAGCAGGGCCTTGGCGGGTGGGGGGACGCATCACCTGCCATGCGGTCCACTCCAAGGGTGCAGCGTGGCCAGACCTCCCAGAGGCCCTGGGCAGAGGAGGTGGGGAGGTGAGCCTTGCGGGCGTGCGTGCCCACCTTTGTAGGTCACGGGAACGTCTGTGAGCACATCCGCACACGCGAGGGTCTCTTCTGCGTTCCTTTGGGCCATGCCTGTCCCCATTCACCAGGGCTGGGAGGAGGGGTGGGTGAGGAAGGCCGGCCTTCCCCAGGACCCGGAGTGTGCGTGGGCCGACACGTGCAGCGGAGGTCCAGGGATGCGGCCCGTGACTCTCCAGGCACTAGGGAGGGTTATGAACAGATGCCCCTCTGCTTCGGAGAACCACTGACCCGGGAGGTGGGGCCTGCCCCTTCTCCCTGGTCTCATGTGGAAAAGACGGGACACCGGGGCTGGGAAGTCACTGGGAGACGACTTGGGGTGTGCAGAGGAGCAGGCCAGCTCACGCTCACCCTCACACAGCAGAAGCAGCCAGCCAGAAATGAGCCTGACTCTTCCTCCTGTCCAACCAGAACACAGGGCTCCGTGGAGAGCCCTGCAGGGCATGGGCCGACTCACGGAGCAGCCGACGTGGTGGATCTGCAGCCTCGTACCGTCCTGCAGCAAAGCTTCCCATTACTGTCGGAGCTGTTTCCTGGGCCATTGTAAGAAATCGGCTTTACCGTCTGTGTGGCACATGCCTAGTTAAGGGTGCAGCGGAGTCAGACCGTGTGTGCTGGACACCACGACCCCGTGGTACGCAGCCTCCAGTGTCCGGTACAGCTTTGTCTACATGCTGGCTCAGCGAGTGTGTTTCAGGACTATATTAGAATGGGAGTGTAATTGTTAATGCATTCACAATAATTGTCCTAGACAATTTCATTTTCCTGATCACCCTGCTATTATTTATTTATATACACATTTTATACCTATTTATAAGCAGAGCATGTAATTTTATGTTTCATGTTCATTATAAATCTTCATAAAGAGGGTTTTTAAAAAGTTCATGAAAATGTGTATAATAATTGTGTATTATGAAGCAATTACGCATAGATTTCAAATTTTGGCACCAAAATAAGCACATACTTTCATTTTCCACAAAGTTTTTGTTAGTTTTTGCCATAGGGCACATACACTCACTGAAGAGAGACAGAGAGAGGGTAAGTGAGAAATCAGCCCCCAGGGAGAGGGCCACACCTCGGTCCCCTCTCCTCCATTCTCCCGTTGGGATTCTGAGCACTTAGGTGTACTCAGCGTGATTTTCAAGCCCCCCAGGTCTGGTACTCGAATGTCATGTGGGAGTCCAGAACCTTAACCACCATGCCAGCTACGGCCCCTTGCAGACTTTCTGAAGTCTCCTCATATTGCTACGTTTTAGTTACTTTAATGGCTGCTTAGTACATTGTGGAATTAATACACCAGCGTTTTCTTACACGCTCCTCTGTTGGACACACACATCATTTCTACCTTTCTCTGTCGTAAGCGAGGCTGCAGGAGACGTTTTCCTGAGCCATCGGTCTTCTGAGTTTGCACTGTGTCCTTGGAGCAGTCTGAGGAGGGGTCCCAGTCCAGAGGCAGGTGTGAGGCAGATCGGTGACTGAGCGGACTGTCCGTGCGCACAGCACCGGAACACGGGCTTACAGTCCTGTTCCCAGTAGTCCACTTTCACTCACACTTTATCGATAATCGTTGTTAATGCAGCCTGTGCCATTTCAGTTTCGTCTGGATTTCTTTCGCTGGTGTTAGGATTAAATCATGTATGTCACTTACTTTTGAGAAACAGTGTGACATAACTAGGGGATGACAAGGGTGTCCGACACATGCGGGAGCCTGCCGCACATGGCCTAGCCTGGCTCTCAGAAAGGACAGCTTCTTTGTTCTCACGTTGGTGCCGGCGGGTGTGCCTTGCAGAACCAGGGAGACCGCAGGTGTGCTGGCTCTGCCCCGTCCCGCAGGCCTCCCACCCACGCCGCGACCCTGCCTCATCCCGCGGGCCGCCAGTCAGGGTCTTTTGGTGCATGGTGTTTTAGACCCAACTTCCCCATCTCAGGACTGACACCCCGGGCCAGCCGTCTGCATTTTCCGGAGAACTGGCCCCGTCTCCAGAGACAGGTGTGAAATGAGCTTGCAGCTCTCCAGGGCCAAGCTGCTGGGCCCCGCAGTCCCGTCGAGGTACATATCTCTGTGTGAGGTTCCTTTTATCGCCCGCACTCAGCCGATTTCTCTCTAGCTGGTCTTGCCCATTTACCCAACTAGGTTCCTCACGGAGGTTTGATTCGTGTCCCTGCCTGATGCCCAGCGACAGCTCGGCCTGACCCACGGTGCCCGCGCAGGCCCCAGCCTGCTCCACAGTGGGCGCAGCGTGCTGCGTGGACGGGTGTGGGGTGGCCGAGCTCCCGTCGGTGCTGCTCTGTGTCCGTCTGTCCTGCACTGGCGTCTTTCCAGTGAGTCTTTGCTCAGCTGCTGTCTAGCAATTGGCTCCCTTTGGGAAATTTGCAGCAGGACTTCTCTTTAAGCAATCCATCTTCTCGAAAGACAGAAGAGTTGCTAACGGTTACAGGGGATCAGGGAGTTGTAACAAGCATACGATCTCTTGGTTGGAAAAGCATTGACAGCATGAAAACCTCTCCTCTTTCCTGAGAGCCCGGCAATTTGGGATCAACCAAAAGACTGTCCTCTTCTTAATGAGAAACTGGACTGAACAGACGTGCTCTGAGCAACTTCACTTCAGGGCAAGGGGGTGGTGGTGCTGTAGTCTCTGCGCTTCACACCCCACGAGAGTCCCGAGCTGCTCCGACTTCTCCTGCAGAGGCCGTGTCCCTGTGGGTCACAGGAGAGGGGCCCGCTGGGTGCCGAGCCCCCTGCCCACCCGACTGTCCTCAGGGCTCAGTGCCGCTGTCCCTCCCTGTCTGCACAGACCAGACCCTTCTCGCTCCTCACCACATCGTCGTCGCCCCAGCCCCACACCACAGGGACGCGTTATGGGGGTGACTCCTCACCACCCCCCAGCAAGCACTTGCACCCCATGAGAAAAACCGTAACAGAAAACAGTGACCCAGTCTCAGCCTGTCTCTGGCCTATCCTCAGTTTGTGCAGCTGGAAGTGGGAGGGGCGCGGCTGCTGGTGCTCGCAGCCCGCCGAGCCCTGGTGGCAGGACCCATGCTGCCCGCTGACAGCAGGGGCTCCTCCTCAGGATCAGCATCACGGTCCTCAGCCTGCACGGCCACTCCAGGTCCTGGGCAAGCCCGGGCCTCAGTGTCCCTGGTCCCTGGAGAGGTGAGGCTCTGTGTCCTGCCTTAGGATGGGCCGTGAAGACAGGGATGGCGGTACAGGGTCTTGGAAGGGGTCTGGGAGTTGTGTAGCGCCGGCGTGCTGCCCTTGGGACGTCAGCCCACTCACACTCACCTCCGTCTGTGAGGGTGCCCTGCCCCCCACCAGGTTCCTGCCCTCCCTGGTCTGGCTGCCACTGTCCCCCATGGCCATTCAGACTAACTCAGAGATCTGTCGTGGAGTCAGGCTGCCCTCCCTGCCCTGCGGGCCCTGCCCAGAATTGTCCCTCTGACAGGATGGGCTCCCAGGCAGGACCAGGCCTTCCCGTGTGTGGAGCCCAGACCTGCGTTGTGCTATCTGCTTGTGACACTGGTGGAATGTGAGTGTCAAGTGTGAGTACTGGCTGTCTTGAAGTAACGAAGTGCTTCGATAATGCGAGTGGGTCTTAAAGCACTTGCTGCGACACTTCGAGGGAAACACACTTGGCCTAGCCTGGTCCGACTTGTGCCACAGTGACAGCACTGTGCACCCTGCCATCTGCCACGGTTGGAAAGGACTAGCCTGCGGTCGGAGCTGGGGAGGCCAAGGCCAGCCCCGGCATCTGGCAGAAGCCTCATCACTGTGGTGGGAGGCAGGGGGCAGGGAAGGACAGACTCACCTGAGGTGGTGTTAACCCCCCGGGGGCGCAGTCCCACCCCTGAATCCTATTACAAGGGCCGTATGGTTTCAGCATGGAATTGGGAGACAGACCTTCCAGCTGCAGCACCTCGTATATGTACTGTGCACATGTGCATGCCTAGATGGGGGCTTGTAACACAGTCCCGACTGTCAGAGCTTCAGACTGCATGCACGTGACCACGTGACAGACCACAGTGCGGGGGGCTTGGAGTGTCCACCCAAGCTCAGTGTGCCCTGGGAACTGCTGTGGCCACTCACCTGCAGGGGAGTGTGTTATAGTAAAAGCATAACTTAATAAAGGACATTTGGAAAGTGCGTGGACAAGTCTCCATTTATTAGCTTATCACTTATTTAAAATCCCGTCTCACACAGCAGTGACCCCAGGACCCTTCCTGGTGTTCAGTTGCGTTTGAGGCGTCTTCACCTGCCTCTTCCACTTCATTTTCAGCTGTCCTGGCGACATGGCTCCTGGCTTCTCTCCACAAGGACAGTCCGTCTGACAGCACGGCCCTCGCCCGTGGGATTGGTTTGGAGCCCCTACCGGAGATAGGTATGTGCGTGCGTGCCCTCTGAGCATGCCTGCGGGTGTGCGTCCACCCCGCCGACTGCCGAGAACGGCTCCGTCCTGGAGAGCTGAGCTCGAGCGTCAGCGGTGGCTCGGTCTCCCTGCCTAGAAGAGCTTGTGCTTTCTGTCTAAGGCTTTTCTGTTTTCTTTGTTATAAACTCAGATTAAGACAAAGCCTCTCCAAGAATGGTGAAGGTCTGCGCTTGTATGGCGCTAAAGTCGGGGCCGTGCACACCCCACGGTCGCCACGCTCCAGCCCAAGTGTGGCGGGTGGCTGGGGCCAGGCAGGGCGGTAGCTCAGAATGCTAATAAAAAGATACCAGCCCCTTTTCTACCAAGCTAGCCCCGGCACAGAGAAAGTGAGTGCGGGGGCTGTCCTCAGCGCAACACTGCGACGAAGTGGTGCCTTCGCTGACACGAGCTTTGACTCTCGCTCTTCCTTGAGCAGCAAGGAGTGTGTGGCCCCGCAGTGCCACCAGCCGTGTGGTCTCACGGATGCAGGAGTTAGGCCTAGGGAGAGGCATTGCGTTGTATCTGCTCCACGATACGTGTGCGCGTGATTAGACGCGGGTGTAAACATGTAATCTACCTGCTCTGTGATACGTGTGTGTGATTAGACATGGATATAAACATGTAATCTACCTGCTATGTGATATGTGCGCATATACGTGATTAGACATGGATATACACATGTAATCTACCTGCTCTGTGATACATGTGTGCATACGTGTGATTAGATATGGATATAAACATGTGATCTACCTGCTCTGTGATACGTGTGTGTATGCGTGATTAGACATGGATATAAGCACCTAACTCTACCTCCTATGTGATATGTGAATGTGTACACATGGTTAGACATGGATATAAACATGTAACTCTACCTGCTACATGATACATGTGTGTACACGTGATTAGACAGGTATATACACATGTAACTCTACCTGCTCCATGATATGTGTATGCATGTGATTAGACATGAATATAAACATGTCACTCTACCTGATACATGATAGATTATGTGTGTACACGTGATTAGACATGTATATGAGCATGTAACTCTACCTGCTCCGTGATACATGTGTGTACACGTGATTAGACATGGATATGGGCATCTCATTCTCTCTGCTACCTGATATGTACATGCATGCTGGGTGTGTTATAACTGAGGGGCACTATTGAAGATTCATCATTTGCTCATGTTCAACTTTTGAAATCTCACATGAACAGCAGCCTTGCTGAAATGCTGTGCGTATTTAGAGAAGTGTCCATCTATAGAAACTGCATTTTAAAGGAAACTTCTTCGATGTCCCTCCTCCCAAACACCCTGGCCCAAGCACGAAGCCAGCGGGAGAGGAGGACCTGGTCTGGACCTAGCGCAGCCCCTGCTGTGCCTCGAGGATGTTTGGAGCTGTAGGAAGCATTACTTCTCTGAAAGCTGGAGGGCGAGGGGAGGTGTGGGAGGGAGACTGAGTGAGTCCACGCGCGGCTGTGCCCAGGAGCACTGGGCCCCCTAGTGAGGATCAGGTGATAACAGGTGTGTCTCTGAGGGTCTCCAGAGTCGCACACCCCACGCACCATGAAGCCTGAGGCCACGGTTGGAGCTTAACCCCTGATTAAGGCTGAATTACAACTGCGCCTACATGGTTATCTGTCTGTTATAGCTCGTTTGGGGCCTACAAAAAGTTAACATTCATGACATTAAAAAACTGGAGAAATAGCAGGGTAGTCACAGCGAGGTCTGGGCTCTGGGTGTTGGCTTTCTCTGTGAACGGTACCACGGTGAGGCCAGGTGCTCAGGTCTGAAATCTGGTCACCCTGGACACTTCCCTCTTGTTGAGCTGGCTCCGTGGGGCGGCGGTGACACCCTGCTCAGAGACCCGATGCCCAGTCGGGACAGGGACTGGCACGCATGCGAGAGCCTGACGGCTGGTGGACTCGAGGAGGGGTCACGTGTGCCCAGAGCTGTGGAGGGCACTGCTCTCTATGGGGCGAGTGCACATGCTCTCCCAGGAATAAGAGAGGTTAAAGAGACACTTCCCTCCTCCCCACGCACTGCAGCCACCAAGCCTTCACGGTGCACACCGCCTTGCGGTCTCAGCCCCATGGTCGGATCCTGGCTCCTGTCCACCGGGAACACGGGGCCAGCTTTGCAGTGGTGGAGCTCAGGCTCTGGACTTGCCACAGTGCACTGGCCACGGTGACTGGCTGAGTCTCCGCTTGTACAGGTTCCGAGTCCTGTTCGTCCCCTCCCTCCTGGGCTTCTGTGGTAGTCCTTAAATCGTCTTTTCACTTCCGTTGCCTCCACTCTCCCGTTCCCCACTAATCACAGCTGCCGGAGCTGTGTTAGGAGGTGACCGGCCTTCCCGCCCTCTTCAGCAGTGATGGTACAACCGTGGTTGGTGATGGCCACGGGCTTGCGGCTGAACGAGAAGCTGAGCTGAGGGTCTGTTCCCCAGCTGAGTGGTTGAGGCACCAAGTTTCGGGCGCGGTGTGGAAGGAGGCACAGGCGCCTGATCCGGCAGGACCCCTGCCCGGTCTCCCTCCAGGCAGCGGCCAGAGGCCAGGGGGCTGCTGACGGTCCTGCAGGCACCTCGGCGCGGCATCCCGACCCTCCTCACCACAGGAGCAGGCCAGCACCGTCTGGCAGCAACACTGTTGGGAACTAAGTTCATGCCACAGCCCCCACACTCTCTCCTTCATAATCGCATGATTTACCCAAAAATAAGTTGTTGGTGAATTTTTTTGTCAGAGTAGCGGAATGAGGGGTGTGTGTGGTTGGAGGGCTGGGTCTCCCTCTCTGCAGCGAGTAATGGAGGCCGGCTGTCTGGTCTGCAGTGAGACGTCGCTGTCCCGAGGAGCTGCCTGGCCAGAGCTGCGGACGCGGTGCCTCCCTGTTCAACCCTAACCCGCCCGCCCCGGCAGATGCCGCACTTCCCCTGGGGGAGGAGGTGGATGTCTGAGAGTGTTTTCTTCAGAAAAGGTGCCTAGGAGAGGAGAGGAGGAGAGGCACAGAAATACGTCTTAATCAGGTTTTTAAAAGAAGTCAGTCAGTTCTGGCCACATGAGGTTGAGGGGAAGGGTCTACGTGCCCCCCTGGTGCATGTACAGTCAGCTTTTATTCCGTGCTGTATCTAAGGACACGACCGAGAAGTGCACGTGATGGCAGGGTCCCCGACCAGGGGCTGCTGTGACTCCGTACGGTCTGAGGGACGGCTCTGGTCTCTGTGCTATTCTGTGCGAGAAGCAGGTGTCTGAGGGCCCGACGGCCCCAAACACGGCCCATGGCCCCCAGGCAGTGCTAGCCCCAGTCCTGGACGGCAGCGGCTTCTCAGGCTTCCTCTTCAGTATGTGTTTTTAAAAGGGGGTGAAGGTACACTGAAGAATCCAGAAACGCGCCTGGCCACAGAGCAGACCTCGGCATCCACCGCACCCTTGGGGGCCTGGGTGGACCGGCCTCCGCAGCACACACAGCTGCAAGAGGCCCGTCCCAGTGCATGTCATTTCCGGAATTTTCTGAAAGATTCAGTCAGTGACGCCCCAGTTGTGAAGCCAGCCTGGGGCCAGCAGGACAGCGGCCGCTGGGCGGTTCAGGACTGACGAGCCCCTGAGCAGGTGCTGGCTCATGGAAGGTTGTTCGAGGACGGCGGAGGGGAAGCCAGGGCTGGTATCAGAGGTGGAGCGGGAACCAGGGCAACCGCTCCGGGCAGCGATGGGCTCGGCCTGACTGAGAGACGGCTCGCGCCTGCTTGTCCTTCTGGTACACTTCTGAGCACTGGGCACTCACCTGGCTTCTGGAGACAGCGCTGGTGCGGGCCGGCTGCCTCCCTGTGACCTGGCTGCAGGAAGAAACGCCCTCCTCTCCAGCCTCTGCCTCTCATCTCACCGACCTCAGACTCCGGCCAGCAACAATTACTGGCAACACTTCAGATACCATAAAGCTCCTGCTTCTAAATTGTTATGTCCTTGCAAGTCTGGCTCAGGATAAAGGGAGATTAAGCTCCCTGTAAAATCCAGCATGTTGCTGACCTGGGGGTGAGTTTGGGAGAGAAAAGAACAGAGCCCGAAGTGAACCTTGAGTTAGGCCCGCCTCGTGGTCTCTACTTCCCCTTGTTGCTACTCCCTTTGGTCAGATTCCCTGAAACCGCAGCCACCGGGGCAGACTCCAAGTCGACATCGCCGTTGGTGGAGCCCTAGAAGGAAGAGGGGCGGCACCTCGCCCCCCGGACTTTCCGTCACTGCCCGCCCCAGATGTCTGCCCATTCAGAGCCCTGTCAGATCCACTGCAACATGAAAATTATTGCGATCAGTTCTGACATAACATGGAGCATGTGATCATTTCCAAAGGAGGAAAAATAGAATCATGTACTTAGCAATCAACACACTGTGGGCAAAGGAGGTGAGGGCCCCTGTGCATGGATTTGGCCATAAAGAATGAAAAGGCCATTTCTGGTATGGAGAAACCACGGATGTGGTTTGTAAGGAAGTTCATCCCTAAAAAGGTGCTTCCGCGGCCTCTCCTGGTGAGTGGCTGTGGTCTGCAGCGGTCAAGACCCCCCCTGAGACCCTGGCTGAAGGGCCTGGCCGACTTCCTGGAGGCTGGTGCTCAGGGCCTCTGTCCTCCTGCCCGCGTCCACTGCCCCAGCATGTCCCACAGGGCCTGTTCTAGACACCCAGCATGTCTCCTCCTCCTCCGACCCGCTTTTCCCTCTGGTTTGGTTAATAGTAAGTGAGTAAGTGAATGGATGGCCTGTGATTACTCAGAAGTGAGTTTTGATGAAAATTTTTTTTCAAAATAATCTTTTGCCACTAACATTTTGGAAAGACTGTATGCCTTTGACGTGGTTTTCATTCTAAAGTCAAACTACATTCTTTTCTATATGCAGTCTAAAAATCTACACTTACTTTAATTTTTCTTTTTTTTCATTTTTTGTTTATAAATTTATTTTGTAGTCTCAAAAATTAAATTTTTAATCTTTTTCTTAAGACCCTTTTATTGTACTAATATAAAACACTGCTGTTAGTGCTCAGTTCATTTAAAGTGCAGAGACCTTAGTTTATGCTGTTTTACTCGGGCGTGTAACTCAGATTCCATTTCCAATGTATTGATGATGATTCTAAGGAATCTATGTGAGTGTTTTCAAAAGGTATAACACTCAAAGAGTGTAACAGCTTTCAATAATACATATGTGTCTAAAGTTTTTAAATTGTTTTATATTCTTAAGATGGTTAAACTTGGGACCAGCAGGTAACTTGGTGATTAAGGTGCTGGACCTCCAATGGCTGACTGTAGTTTGAGTCTGGACTTGGCAGTATGAAAATCACACCAGGCATGTGTGTACGCGTGCCCAAAATCCTGAGGGGTGAATTGAGGAGAAAGGATTGTGGCATGGCTTCCCACCTGGGGGAGGAGGGAGGAGATTTCTCACTTTCCTTCTCACTGTGCTTCTCTCTCTCTGGCTAGTGCATGCACCTTACAGCAAAAACAGTATTAAAAATATATATGTAGTCAAACACACATAGTTAAACACACAGTTAAACACACATAGTTAAATACAGATATAGTTAAATTTTTACTGCTTTCTAATTTGTTCTCTTGTTTTCAAAATTAGAGTGGAAGTGCTCATGTGGGTGCAATATCGACAAACTCACCACTGGTCGAGTCATAACTAAAGATTACTATTCAAAATTTGAAGACTGAATAATTATACTAATTTAACAAATGTTTTACCAGTATATTTGTTTTAAATAATATGACTCTCCAAATCTTTCCATGAGCATTTTTAATAACAATTAGAGTAAAAGTGTGACTTGTTTGAATGTTACTTATTTTTTTGAATAAAAGCATAAAATAAGAGTTTTTTCAGTTTTTTGTTTTTTCCAGGAAAGGGTTCTGTACTGAGGCACAGATTTAAGATGCAGGAGAAACCAGAGTGAAAGTGTGAATGGGGCCTGGGCCCTTCCTTTGCGTGCGCGCATGCGCGCGCGCACACACACACACACACACACACACACACACACACACACACGGGCTGGCTGTGTGGACATTTGCATAAAGGGGTGGGGAAAAAAAAAAAGGTTTTCCAACTAGAGATTTTTGTTTGTTTCTTTTGTATTTTTACCATAGGTGTGTGTGCTTGCCAGAGGGACAGAGACAGAAAGAGGGAAAGTGAGAAATCTCCCCCAGGGGAGGGCCAGTCTGGGACTTGAACCTCACAGTTATGAGAATGAAAAGAATTGTGAAGGACAGGGCTGTGTGGTCAACGGCCTAGAAAACAGCCATGGGGCAGACACAGTTCAGACTTGGTAGGAGGGTCTCCTCCCCCTCTGACCCGCTTTTCCCTTTGGTGGTAGGAGGGTCTCCTCACCCTCCGGCCGGCCTGCCTCTTGCTCTGGTCCTGAGGCTGGAGTACCGCGGCCACGCACTGGTGCAGCCCGAGGCTGACAGTGGGTGCCACAGAAGAGCTCTGTTTGGTTTGGAGGTTCTGTTCCAGCAGGTGTCGGAAGTCTGGAAACATACAGTGAGTGGGCGGAGTGTTCAGGGTAAGATTTCAGGGAGGCCTGGGATGTGTCCAGGAGCAGTCCTGCTCTGGGGGGTGGGGAGCCTTGGGGCGAGGACAGACAGACTGAGGGTGGTTGGGTCCGCTCAGGCCCTTGGAGGAGCTCAGGGGAGAGAGGGCGTGGCTGGCGGCCCTCTCTTTCTTCTAAGTCGGTGCCTTTCCTCCTTCCTCCTTACCCAGAGTCCCACGGCTCACATTGCAGTTTACTTCTCCAACTTAGTTAAAAGCAAGTGTTTGAAGATGAAGTGCTTAGAACCCCTGCATGGATCCCAGCTCAGCAAACGATCACCCCAAAAAGGGTTATATTCACATGAATCGAACACACTTCCTGCACAATTGCTTCCTCTTCTTAAAAAATCACTTAAAATAGGACTATATTTCTCAAAAATTATTCCTTACATGGAAATAAACAATAAATGATTTTGTCTGCTTTGGGGAGAGACCATCTTTTAAAAGAGCTGTGTACGGGGCCAGCAAGTGGTGCCGTGGTTAAGGCACCAGGTTCCCATATGACTGACCATGGTCCACGTCCTGGACCTGGCAGCTTGACACTCATGCCGGTGTGTGTGTGTGCACACCCAGACCCCAAGAGGAGCAAGGGGAAGGGATTGCAGCTGGTCATCCCCCCGAGGGGTGATTTCTCTCTTTCTGTCTCTGTTTTTTCAGTGAGCACATCCACCCTATAGCAAAAATCTCTCTTAAAAAAATGTGTAGGGACCAGCAGTTAGTGTAATGGCTATGTCACTGGACTCCCACGTAGTCGACCGCGGTTCGAGTCCCGGACCCGGCGGCTTAAACTCACGCCGGGCGCGTGTGCGTGCGTGCCCAAGATCCCGAGAGGAGAATGGAGGAGAAGGGATTGCGGCGTGGCCATCCCCCCTGGGGGGTGATTTCTCGCTTTCTATCTCTCTGTCTCTCTGTGTCTGTCTGGCGAGCGCACGCGCCCTATAGCAAAAACCTCTCAAAAAAAAAAAAATGTGTATGGTTGTTTTTGTTAATATTTCTTTTTTTTTTTTTTTTTTTTTTTTTTTTGAGAGGTTTTCACTATAGGGCGCGTGCGCTCGCCAGGCAGACAGAGACAGAGAGAGAGAAAGTGAGAAATCATGTTGCAATCCCTTCTCCTCCATTCTCCTCTCAGGATCTTGGGCACACATGCACACACGCCCGGTGTGAGTTTTAAGCCACTGGGTCTAGGACGCGAACCACGGTCGACTATGTGGGAGTCCAGCGACATAGCCATTACGCTAACTGCTGGTTCCCTTGTTAATATTTCTAAAAAATTCAAGTGTTTGTGTCGCATGTAGTAAATGAAAATTTTTTTAGATATATTTCTAATTCATCTACTTATAACACACATATTTAATAGAGAGAGAATGACCCAAGGAGACAGGGATGCAGGTTTATGAGAAACCACAGAGACTAACCGTAACCCACTGAGGGCAACAGAAACAGAGCCGTGAGTGAGCCGGGCACAACCATGGGGCCGAAGAGCTGGAACCCAGGGAGAGTCTGCCAGGGGTGGGCAGGAGCCATCTCAAGCAGAGCCCTGGGCTGCTGGAGAGATCTCTCTTGGGGGAGAGGCCAGAGAAAGCCCATCCAGAGAACTCGTCCCCCAGGGCCCCGGGCAGAAGACGGGCAGTGCCGGGCTTGCCCAGACGGAGAGCCCTGGAAGGATAGGGGCTTTTCCCTGTCGGAGCCCGTCAGAGCTGTGGAAAGGCGCTCTGGTAGACGTGAGAAGGGACTTTCAAAGGTTTGGTTCTAGGAGTAATTTGTAAAGTCCTGGGGGGCCGACTCGTGGCTTGGTGGGTACGGCAGCTAGATCCACGTGGCCGGCTTTGCAGTTTGTCCTGGACCGGGCTGCTTGAGAAACATCGCAGGTGCGTGTGCGTGCAGGCCGAAACCCTGAAAGAAGGGGTCGCAGTGTGGCCACTCCCCGTGGACGTGCTTTCTCCTCTCTCTCTCTGTTTTCTCTCCATCAAGTTGCACACCCTCTGGCAAAATTTTAAAAATAAAAATGAAGCATTGTGGCTATGTTTTATGTTTGTCCAAAGAACTTTACTTCACTTGGCATGTTGGGACATTGTCCTGATTCTTACAAAAAAACAAGAAAATATTCTCAAGGTTAGAGGCTACATGCTTTCATCATTTAGCCAAGAGACATAGAAGCACAGTTCATGTATTTATTCAGTTTAATTTCAACAAACGTCTGCTGAAGGGCCACTCCTGAGCCATTGTCTGAGGACAGAACAGGAAGGCAATAGCCCCTCACGAAGGCTGGGGGGCTCGTCATCAAACAGCCCCCCAGGTTGTAAACACTATCCCTGGGGCACAACAGCTGGCTGATTTCAGATGAGCCCTAGGTGGTTCCTGTGGTATTAATGTCGTGCCCCAGTCCCCTAATTTGGACATGAGCATAAATAGCGGATGAAACGCCCTTGTGCGTAGTTAGGTGAGAAGTACGATGTTCAGGTTAGAGTCGGGACTCACAGCCCTACAAGGCTCACAGCTGCGCAATCTCCCCAAGGAGCAGGTGTCCGGGAAAGCAGGGGAAATGGCGTCCCAGGCACTCGTTCCGGTGCTTAGACCAGGCCCCGGGGCTGCACCTTCTGAGGGTGAATCCGATTCCAGTGTCAGCTCCCTGGAGGCCTGCAGGTCCCTTCTCCTGACTCAGGGTGGCCTCGCTCTCGGGCATCTTGAGCGAGGTGTGATGTCTCCTGGAGGAGCAGGCAGGGACCGCCGGCTGGACGCCGTGTGCGCGTGCCCTCGGCTCTCCGACTGGGAGGAAGGAGTATCAAAGGGGCCTGAGGCCGAGTCTGAGAACTGGTCGCTGGGAACTCAACACCAGGTCGGGGTGATTTACATCCAACGTAGTTAAGTATCTGTGTTCGCTACAGTCTGCAAAGTGAGCTCTCCTTGAAGAAGTCAGAAGCCAAGGTTAAGGAAAGGTCTCTCGCGTCTTGGATTTGGGAATTGGATTTGGGAATTTCGTCAGCTGTTTCCAAACGAGCAGGGGCCACAGGTCCTCAGAGCTGATGGGACCTGAGTGGGAATGTCGGCTCCATAACTGCAGACACCGGGAGGGATTTACAAAGATTGTGAAAGTTAACCACGAAAATGAGTCAGAACAGAAAAGCAGGGAAGGGCGTGCCAGCAGGAGACCCGACCATCACGCCTGGGAGTGACCAGAGGAGGTGGCGCTGCTTCCCGCAGGAGGGACAGCGAGCAGGCTGCAGGGTCTGAAGGCCGCCCTGGAGAGAACCCATGTAGACTAAGGGAGGCCTGGGCTCCGAGCTGTCGAAGAATCGGGCCGGTGAGAGGAACCCGCTGTCTGTCCTGGTGGGACACAGTGGGTGTGTCCTGCGCCCGCACACGCAGCCTGCCCAGGGCAGCGGGGACATGCAGCCGTCTTCTGTGCAGAGCTCATGCACGCCGGAGCTTCCCGCGTCTCCTCGTTGCCTCATGGGAACCCTGCTGTGTTGTCGCCTTCGACTCCACAAAACAATGACCTATCCACGTCCCGTTTCTAAGGAGGTTGTAATTGTCCTTTGATTTTTCCGAAGTGTGAGGCTGAATGGCGAAATGCCCAGGGTCTACATGAGGCCCCAGTATGCCTGCATGCAAGGCCCCAGGAGGTAGGGACCCTGGATGAGGCCGTGAGAAGAGGAGGGCAGGAGCTTTTTCTGCCTCGCCCGGGGAGAGGCCACACAGGAAGGTGGCCTGCTGCAAGCCCAGAGGAGAGCCCTGGCCAGAACCGGATAGTCCGGGCCCTGACCAGTACCAGACAGTCCAGGACCCTGACCTTGGGCTCCCAGCCTGGGGGACTGTGAGAAGCGAAATATCTGATGTTTCAGCCCAATGGCTTCTGCCAAGGTGAGCAAGCCAGGGAGGAAAGTGTTCCTTCAGGGCCAAAGTCTTAGTCTTGAGTTGGTTTAATGAGAAGAAAGCCTTAGGGACTGGGAAGCCTCTCCTCAGGGTGATCTCCACCAGGCAAGGGGAGAGGAGGGCTGAGCCTGTCGTCCCTCTGCTGTTTCCCACCTGGGCAGCCAGGTCGATCCAGGCGGGGAGAAGGGACGCCTGCTCTGGCTCAGGCGGTGGTAAACGGACAGGTCTCCTGCGATTCTCGGAGATGTGGTGCCGCCGGCCCCAGTGCCCCCGAGGGATGACACTGTGGGGAGTGTTGTGCTCGCATGTGTGTCACAGGGCCAGGCGTGCCGGCACGAGCAGTGACTTGAGCACTGATGTGAGCTGTTGGCCTCAGAAGCCCCGAATTGAACTCGGAACCCCTGTGGGGCTGGAGACCAGGGTCTCTGCAGCCTGGCGCTCTTCAGCTGGGATGGTGAGGGCTGCAGGTCAGTGGGTTTCTCCCTTCCTGGCGGCCCTCCTCGAGGCGGACAGCACTGGCATCGTGCCATCTCTCAGGGGAAGTTGAGGACAAACCATGGGCTGCCCAGTTCAGAATCGTCCCAGTCACGCAGACTCACACCTGGGCGAGCCTGAGGACTCACAGCCACGGCAAGTGTGAGGCGGCACAGTGAGTGCACAGCCCTCAGACGCCGGGACACTGGGGGGTGCGAAGAAGGTGCAGTGTGCTCGTGGTCCTGGAGCCACACGCGGGCGGCGAGCTAGTTTTAGGCCGGTGTTAGCATGGGAGATGCACCACCTCTGATACCTCCCCGCCAATGAAAAAATTTTTTTTTCATTTTTACCTTGAGAATCTGTACTTAAATGTCAAAGAAATTAGAATGTTCCATTCTCTTGCACATTAATGAACAAGTGAAAATAGAATCAAATTAAAAACTGAGTCATCTTCCGTATTCTCACATAAACTCAGCACCCTGAAACGCCACATTAGTCTTGATCTGCATCTTCAGTGAGAGAAGTGGAATCCATTCTTCACTATGTTAATAATGTGTAAGCTAATTTTAGTAAAACTGCACTTGCTTTTTCATCAGTGTCTTCCTTTTAACCTCTTAGAGTTATGTATTTATTTCTCATTGCCGTCAACGCTGCAGACCACAAAGAGAAACACAGAAATGATAATGCAGGCTAAGTTGGAATTAGCTAGTAAAAGATCATTGTTTGGGGACCAGCAGATGATGGAATGGCGGTTCAAGTCCCAGACCCAACGTGTGCGTGCATGCCCAGAATTTCAAGAGGAGAATGGAGAAGGGATTGCGGCATGGCCATTGCCCCCAGGGGTGATTTCTCACTTCCTGTCTCTCTGTCTCTCCAGTGAGCGCACACACCCTATGGCAAAAATCTCTCTCTAAAAAAAAAAGAAAAAGTCCTTGTTTTACTTGTGGAAACCGTCTGTATATCTGTGTTTACTGTCTTGCCGAGTTTTGGGGGTGGCACTGCATTCGCGTATGAAGCATTAGCAGTATAAAGCCGTGTTCTGTAGACTGTGGTTGCTCAGAATATCACAGCTCCCTGCCGGGGGTTCCTCTCACCTGGACTGAGGGCCAGTACTGAAGCCACAGCCCTTCCCCAGAAATCAGACAGGCTGAGGTCAACACTGCAGCTTCAGTGACAGAAGTCAGACTGACACTAGAGTTTTAGAAACAATCGTTGTGTCGTCAGGCAGTCTTGATTCCCACTTTGCCGCCTCTGACCCACTCTGTGTGGAAGTGGGCATCTGGCAAACAGCCTCAGGAGAGAAATGCCGGCATGCCTTCCAGTCTGGGAGCCACTGTCCTTCCTTCCCTCCTCCTAAGACTCAGGCATGCGTGCTGTCCACGTCTGGGTCTGGACAAGGCCGGGGGCTTCCGCGCCCCAGTCACTGTGTGTCGCTTCCCGCAGCGTTGGCAAGAACGTGCTCGGATGGGCTCTCCCTCACACAGGGTGGTCAGCTCACCGATGCCTGTTGCTCCCTGGGAACCGCTCCAGAGAGCAAATGTCCATCTCTGAGTTCTGCTCGTTAGTACTGGCACGGCCTCGGAGGGGGCACCTGGAAAAAATCTAAGTCCACTTTTATTTGATAACCCTGTGTAGACTTGGAAAGAGCGACCGGGAGAGCAGCCTCCTCACTGTCCACCGTCCCTGTCCCTTAGGCAGTGTGGCTTTGATCCCACCCCATCACGGGGTGCTGCCGTGTAGACACACATGCTCCTGTCAAAGCAGAGTCTGCAGTGCAGCCCGCGGCCCAGCTGTCGTCCGTGCGTGTTTGGGGGGTGGAAAGGGCCGTCTGAGGGCTTCATCCACAGGCAGCCCCTCCCTGTCCCTCCCTCATGCTGTCCCCTGCGGGTCTGGGGGCACACTTGTTTGACAGCTGTGGTGTGACCAGAATAGCAGGAAGGGACAGACCTGCCATTGCCCATACTCCAGCTGCGTTCGACTAATGGCCTAGACCAGCTGGAGACGGGGCACTCACCCACGCTGGCGCTGGTTCACTCTCGGTGTCCTCTGACCCCCTCTTCACCACCTTTAACTTGCGCAGCCCTCGAGGACTTTGCATGTGACATACAGAGCGTTACTCTCCTGGATCCAGCCTGCCCCAGCACGCTCCGGCAGCCTGTTCACATCCGTCCCAGCGGGGCGGTGCACCTGCGGGCACTTCTGTCCCTGTGAGGTCTGTCCTGGTAAACTGAGCGAGACTACAGGTAGGCGCTGGAGGCCCGCAGGTCTATGCTCCTGCTCTGCACTGGTGCTGCGCCCCGCGAGCACTGAGCAGGCTCTGCCTTCCGGTCTGTTGGGTTCTTCTCCTCGCCACCGAGACTTGCCCGTGGTTCCCAGCTCAGCTAACAGGCTCTCTTTGCTCCCTTTGAGTCCACCTTGCATACGGGCGTGGTCCTTGCCTGGACTGACTCCAGTTCAAGTCCAACCCGGGGTGCATGCACAGCTGCTCCTGGCTTCCGACCAGAGCTCTGCGCCCCTCCCCACAGCCTCGAGGCCCACTGGCCTGCCCCGCTTCTTGCTGGTGCTCTCTCTCACTCACTCTGCTCACTCGTCCGCGCCCACAGCTTCCCTCACCTGGGCCCCTGCTCCCTTGTCCCTGCCGCAGCTTCTCTGCGTGTTCAGCCGATGTCGGCCCCTTCCTCTGTGTAACTTACTTGGATCCACATTAGTCAACCCGTGTCAACTCTCAGGGTCCACACAGCAGTTGTTCTGGCCCCACTCCTCCCTGCCCCGGCCTTGCTGGCCTCTCCTGGACTGCAGAGCCCTTTCCTGGAGCAGGAGCAATGCCACTTCCTGCTTTGGAGCAAGCTCTTTCTCCTGAAATGGCTGAACAGGTGACGGGTACGTGGCATATACTGCTCTTTGGTTACCACGGTTACCTTTGAAAGGACAATAGCTCTGAAGCTGATCACTGACCTTGGAATTTCAGGTTGAGGTTAACATTTTGGGGCAGTTGACACACGCCCAGCCTCCTAGCAGTCTCTGAAGCTGCCCCTCCCCAGACATGGCCCACTCACTATGATGAACATCCCCCGTCCTGGCGTCCTGCCGAGAGCAGACCCTGTGGCTCGTTCTCCCCGTGGAAACTGCGGACAGTCATCCTCTCTCTGAGCAATCTCTCCCTCGATGCTACTCCAAACTGACTTTTGCAAATGTTCGCTGCCAGTTTATTTCATGTTTTCACCTCGAGGCTAGAAAAGTAGGCATTCCGTCTTCCCTTCTCCTCCTTTTACCTAACTGTAGGAACAGTGAAAAATACAAACTTAGAGAACTTTGTAGAAAGTGCCTGACATGTTAAATCGATGTATGACACTTACAGAAACAAAACTCACGCCGTTCTACAACATAAGGTCTTAGCAACCCAATTCGATTTATTTGGTTCCATGTTTCTGTGTGGACCTGAACCCCCATCGAAGAAAGGAGCCTGTCACAGGCCACTTCCTGCAGCCCAACGGACACCGTGTCAGCACACGTGGACCCTCTCAGGCCTACCGAGGACGTGTGACATGCCCGCAGACTCCGAGACTGGCACCCCGTGCCCCACAACACTTGTTCCACTGAGCACCTGCCCCCTTCCCCAACATGGGCCGTCAGTCATGCATGGAGGCGGCTCATGTTCTGTGATGAGGGTAGCATGGAGCAGCTGTGCTCGCCCCTCTGGGGCAGCTCCCCTTCACTCGAGTCTCTCATGAGTCACGTCAGGGAGCATGGCAAGGCCCTGTGTCCCCTGGAGCCTTGTCCCTGCACCGCAGTCTTCCCAGTAGGACCATCTGGCTTTCTCTGTCCCCAGGCATGGGGTGTCCAGTCACAGCTGAGTGTCACACACAGGGAGACAGACAAGGCGGTGTCTGTGCGTGTGACGTCGTTTTGGTTTGAGGAGAAGAGTGGGCGATGACGACCATCCGGATCAGGGCACAGAAGGCTGAGAGCCCCTGACGGCTGCCGGGCACCTGTGCCCCGAGACATGCGACCTTGGGTCCTGGCGGAAGAAAACACGGGCAATGCACTGCACGTTACCTTCGGGCCGCCCGGTTCTGGAGAGCCTGTCCTCAAGGTTTAAGCTCAGAGTCTTCCCGCAGAAGTACAACGTAAGTGGTGCCCCATGAAGGCGGAGGGGCCCCCGGAAGAGCGTTCCTGTTGAGAACACCCGTGAGTGTGATCTCCCGAGCCCATGGCACTTGCTGAGCAACCCCTCCACGTCCGGGCTCCGGGACAGGCGGCCAGGCCACAGACGCTGCCCTGAGAATCCAAGCAAGTGGCGAAACAGACTTCACCAAGCACTTCCACCAGAGTAAACGGAAAGTCGCTCCGAGCAAGGCCGGCGGGGACAGACCCGCTGCCTGGCTGCTGGGTGCAGGGCGTCTCCAGTTCGCAGCGCTTGCGACCTTGCAGCTGGAAAGAAGCAGAATAAGTGGAGGCTCGCTTTCCAGGACACGCTTACCCTTTAGGCTTTCTATGACGGTTACGGAGCACTGTGTCCACCTTCCCATGTTTAAGGGGGACGTGGGGGGCTTGTGAAATGCCCGTCCACAGCTATGCTGGAAACCTTCCGTACTGGCTGTGAGAAGACAGATGTCCATATGTATGATTCAGACATGCACGAGAGAGAGTGCACACCCAGAAAGGACCCGAACACGCCACGACCCTCCACCCTCCGACTCTCCACCCGGTCAGGATCCTGGGCTCTTGTGCACTGGCACGAAGCCCTTGGGACAGGGAGTCTAAGCCCAGGCGGCCACTGGAGACCAGCTTCCCCAGCACAGCCCCTGACTCCTGCGTCCCAGCCTGGCCACATGAGTATTTTACATTAAGAGTTAAATTTGTTATTTTTAAATAATATATGAGTACATTATAAAAAGTATAAATAGTAAATATAATATTTTACATATTGCATGTAATATTTGATGAATATACAATGAAATGTAATAAATAGTAACTATAATAAATATAAATAAATTATATAATTTATAATTATTTACAAAATAAGTTATTGAGTTCATTATTCTAAATAATTTTTAATTATTTGTAATTGTTTATTATTTATTAAGAGACGGAAGAAAAGGTTTTCTGAGGGGACAGCTGTTTTCATAACTCCCAGAGACAGACGTGTGTGGACCCGTGCAGCCCTCCTGGCTCCGAGGCTCCTGGGTGCCGGCCCCGGTAGGCCCGCTGTCAGCCGCCTGCAGCCATGTGGCTGACTCTGAGGGCTCGGCAGGGTGAGCTAGAGGGTTTTCACAGACTTCTGGAAACTTTGCCCCAAGAAGAGATGCAGCTTTCGCTCTCAGCACGTGTGCACACACAGGCAGCATGTGGCACACGCCTGCAAACAGACGTGGGAGGAGCACGGGACCATGGCGGCTTTGGGTAGAGGTGTGGCCTTGGTGGCAAACCTGCCTCACGGTGCTCTGGAGGGGCAGGTGAACTGGGCTGTAACGAAGACAGACGTGTACCTCGGTCACGTCTGTGGATCCCAGCTGTAGTGAACAGAATTCCAGGCGTTCCTCTCCATAGACAGGCTTGCACTTATCCATGAGTTGAAAAGGAGCTGGCTGGGTGAGAAGAGCAAATCCAAATTTCTGCACGTGGAAGAAGTGGAAGAAGTGGAAGGCTCATGTCTGTCATGGGCCTGTGAAAATTCTCAGGAAACTGTTGTTTGGGGAGAATGTTTTAGTCACTTAGTTTCGCAAACTTAGATGTCCTGCATAATGAGATGTCTACTTTGAAGTGAATGGATTTACACTTGCAAATGAGTATGCCCATGTTTGCTTGAAGAAGCCTCAGGAGCAGTTCTGTGTCCCCCGCAGACGCGGGTCCTGGGCCTGTGGAGACACACACGCATGAGTGCGGGGCTGGGCCAGGATGTGAGCAAGGCTTCCTCCTCGTCATTGCATTTGTGTTTTCCTGCGCTGCGCAACCCCAGGAGACACGCTCTGGGCCAGAGTCTGTCAGCAGTTACTCTGGCGGGTATGGAAAGGAACAGTCATCAAATACCGTCACTCACCCTCCTTTAGCCCTGACTCTGCAGATGGGAGCAAGGATCGAAAATAAGCACACGGAGACGTATTAGGTGTCCTTGGGCTTGAAGCAGTCTTTTAGACTGATAGGCATTAAATTTACTTACAAACACTATTTGAGCTTGCTTTCGATCTGTCTCTAGCTAGGTAAATAAATGCAATGGAGCTTTTATCAAGTAGAACAGCCCCCAAGTCCTCACAGGTGAGTGAGGTCACAGATCTGCTGCACACAGAGGCTATGAACACCCCTCCCCCGTCCCCATCTCCCCGTCTCCCCGTCTCCCCGTCCCCCCGTCCCGTCTCCCCATCCTCCGTCTCCCCCACCCCATCTCCCCATCCTCCATCTCCCCGTCCCCCGTTTCCCCCACCCCCGTCTCCCCATGCCCCGTCTCCCCCATCCTTCCATCTCCCCCGTCCCCCGTCTCCCCGCCCCCCTATCTCTCCCCACATATCCCCCGTGTCCCCATCGACTCCCAGCTCCCCATCTCCCCTCCCCGTCTCCCCCATCCCTCACGTCTCCCCCACCCCCGTCTCTCCTGTCCCCCCCCCCCCCCAGGCCCGTCTCCCTCCCTCGCTCTCTGGCCTGGCCCTCCCTCACTTCTGCAGCCTGCTCTCCCAGGCCTGCCACCTACAATCTTAGCTTTTCTCCCTCACAAGCTGGTTTAGAAATGTTCTCAACAAAGAGAGCTCTCCCTTTAAGAAAAATTCCAACTACTCGAAGAGAACGTTTTCATCTCAGTTAAGCACTGTATCAGTTTGTGATGAACTTGGGATCCATCATTTTGTAGAAGCTTAAAAGTACTTTTATTGACTGCAGTTGTCTCAGCTGTGCTGATGCTCGGTCAATTTCAGGTAACTTCAGCCATCTTCGTTTTATTTCTCCTTGACTGTGATCTGAGTGACTTAATTGATTTGCGAGCTATTTTAATTTTCCTTTTGTCTTTTGTAGAATTCTCATAAGGTTAAAAGAGGAAAAAGACCACATGAAAGTCACTTCTTACTTAGGGTCTGCTTCTGTAATACAGTGAAATGTTACTTTTGAAAACTGAAAATATCAAAATTTACCTTTTAGTGTTAGACTCTCTCACTGAAAGCACTGAACGAAGCCCTGGGGGCCTTTATACCTAGGAATGAAAAGTACTCGTGTGTGTGTGTGTGTGTGTGTGTGTGTGTGTGTGTGTGTTTAAAGAGATTTTTGCCATAGGGCTCATGCATTTGCCAGAGAGACACCAACGGAAAGCAGGAAATCACCTCCCAGGGGGATGGCCACATCACAATCCCTTCTCTTCCATTCTCCTCTCAGGATCTTGGGCACGCATGCACATGTGCCCGGTGTGAGTTTTAAGCTGCCGGGTCTGGGACTCAAACCTCAGTCAACTACATGGGAGCCCAGCACCCTAACCACTGTGCCACCTGCCGGCCCCCGTGACCGTGATTAACAAGAGCCATGCCTGGCATTACAGCATCGCAGAGGGAATCAGGAATATATTTTTGGCAGAAATTAAAATACATTCTTAACAGACAGCGCCACCGCTGTGGGCAGTCGGAAGCAGGGCTGAGAAGGGCACGCAGGCGTTTACCCATTCTGTAGACAGCATGCTGAGGCTGTGGATTGTCACCAGCGGGGCAGGGCTGGAGTTCCATTTCTTCAGATCTGGGCAGTGACCTCCAGGATCAGGTTCTGTGCAGGACGCCGGGGGGGCCGCACTGCTCCTGCCTCTGCCCTCTCTCCCTGACTGTCCTTTCCAACCTACAGGCTGTCCAGGAAGTTCTCCCGCAGGGGGCAAAGAAGCAGCCCCTCGCCCAGCTCCCTCCTCCCTCCTCGAGCATGGCACCGAGGCCTGTGCTGGGGAGATGCCTCTGGCTCTGGCTGAGTGTGGGATCCGTGCGAAACTGCGGCAGTTTCTCGAGCTGTCTCATCCTACACATGCCGGTGTTCAGACAGTCACAGAGACAGACCTGCCAGGCAGGGGGCGCACCTACCTCGCTGGCGACTGGCTTTACATACCGACAGTAGATGGTGCAGGTCCAGGGCAAAGCTCAGCGGCCTCCATGTTATTTCCCAGAATTCTCATGTTCCAGCATCGCAGATTGACAGGGAAGATGACGGTACGTCTTATAATGACCTTTACAAATAACAGCAAAGCTTAAACCAACCGAGCTACAAACACACTCAGGGCAGGGGCAGGTGCTGGTGCGAGGGTGATGGGCCAGATGGAGAGGGGTGTGCACGCTTCCCGACCACACCTGGGGTGAGTCGAGTGGAAGGAGCGCAGTTCAGAATTTGAAATTAACCACCTAGGAATGCACCCAAGAGACCAACATCACAAAACACCTAGCTGAACTTCTCAGCAAAACATGAGGCTGGGTGAGATTTCCGGGACCTCGTGCCATCAGGTGCAGATCTGGGAGGGCACAGAGCACAGACCCACCACCAAGGACTGCGATTCTACCTGAGGGAGGAGGTGTAGACATGTGTCGGCCCCTGGGCGTGAGTGCAGGGCCACCTGGTACCTGGGTGTGCGCAGTTCCCCAGGCGTGAGCGCAGGGCCACCTGGTACCTGGGTGTGCGCGGTTCCCTGGGCGTGAGCGCAGGGCCACCTGGTACCTGGGTGTGCCGTACCTGGGCGTGAGCGCAGGGCCACCTGGTACCTGGGTGTGAGCACCATCTCACAGGTAGCATTTCTTTTTTCCTCATTTTTATTTATTTCTATTTTTATTATTATTTATTTTAACTGCCCTACACCTGCATAGTTTGCAGCGTGTCTCCCAGCACGAATGCTCACATCACTTGTGTCTGAATGTTCCCCGTGAACTATTCTCCTGAAATCTCCACCGCTCCTCCGTTGTGACCTGCTGCCGTGGTTCTCAGGTGTTCAGATCACACAGCGTAACCCTTGTAAACAAAAATGAGAAGTGGCTGAAGAAAGCAGAGGAGGGCGTTGCTTTGAAGTGACTCAGGAGTGACCACCAGTCTCACCTGCCCTGCAGCCTCAGTCGGGGCTCCCAGGGGCCAGGGCCTCTGCAGGGAGTGGACGGTCTTCCTGGTAGGAGAAGCTGCTGGAATTGGCAGCTCGACTTTTTCTGAGATAGGTAAGTTTAAAGTCACCAAATAGCCCTTATTTCTTAGAAGTTTAAAAATATTGGCTTCGGTTGGGTCTTTAGGGAAGTGCAAAATACCAGACTCTAAAGAAGAACATCTTTTGGTTAACAGCCTGGAGAGTGCGAAGCCCAGAGCAGGGACTTGTGGAGCCCAGAGCCGCTGCCTGGGCTGGCATGTAGAGCCCGTGAGCAACGGCGTCAGAGAGCCGTGGAGCTGAGTGCAGGTGGGCTGTAGGCCCATGCCTGGCAGTGCTGGACACTGGAGCGGTGGTGGGACGAGTCCATCCCCTGTGAGTTGCACAGTTCCATTGTACACAGTGGCTTGTGGTCATTTTGCCCTGCTTGTGTTCCGGTGAAACCCCAGGCCGCACCCTGAAATCCAGGTACTGTTCATTCTCCGGTTTGCAACTGGACGGCGATGTCTCAGCCTTGGGCAGCTCTGTGACATTCTCAGTCCCACTGCACGCGTGTTCAGGTGTTTATCCCAGATTCGTCAGGGAAGCTGACCGCATGGAGCCCTGGTAACTCTGACCCCTCTGTGCTCCTGCAGCTGACTGCGCACTGGGGACCCCGGGCCGTCAGCTCTCTCATCTTCTGGCCACGCCCCCCAGGCTGTGCCATCCAAGGCAGTCTGAAGGGGAGACTCTCACAGTCTGCTTGAGCGCTGCTTTCCCAGGAATGGAAGTGGGCTTCGGCGCACAACCTGTTGCAACTTCCTAAGTGCCTCGGTGTAGAAACAGGAGGTCTTTTGAAGAACAGCTGAGCGTTCAGTGATGCAATCTACCCTTCACCCACATCCGCCCTTTGCCTGTGGGAAAGGGGCAGTATCTGCTACTCTCCGAGCACATGCAGAATAGGTCCGTCCTGTTTCCATCCAGAAAGGGTTCGAGAAAGGCACGTGGCACCTGGATGTGGCTGGTCACTCCCGGAAGCTCCGCTGCAGCTCAGCAGCAGTGGGGTTTTGTGCTGAGCAGTGTGGCTCTGAACCCACGTGCAGGGGCCTGGTGGCGTCAGGTCTGAGGAGCAGAGTGAGGCTGGCACACTGTCAGGTCTCTGTGGCCGCTCTGCTTAGTAAGGTGTGGGCAGGGCTTTCAGACTAAGGGTTGGTGTTGTAGGGACATGCTGAGACGCTGTGTCGTGTCAGTGAGAGTAGCCCCAGAGTACAGTGTATTGGCTTCTGTTTTGCATAAGCTGAAAGCTTTGCCTGATTCCCATGCATGTACTGCTCACACGGTGCTCATGCAGCCCTGTGCGTGAATGAGAGACAAAGTAGCACTCTCCCCTCCAATCACTCGAAACATTGAGTTAAAATTAAGTGTGGCTCAGGGACCAGCAGTTGGTGTAATGTCTATGTCACTGGGCTCCCATGTAGTTGACCTCGGTTTGAATCCCGGACCCAGTGGCTTAAACTCACACTGAGCTCCGGGGGCTTAAACTCACACCAGGCGTGTGTGCGTGCATGCCCAGGATCCTGAGAGGAAAATGGAGGAGAAGGGATTGTGGTGTGGCCATCCCCCTGGGGGGTGATTACTCGCTTTCTGTCTCTCAGTCTTTTTCTCTGTCTTTCTGGCTAGCGAAGGTGCCCTATAGCAAAAACCTCTCAAAAAAAAAAAAAAAAAAAAAAAAAAAAAAACCTAACAAAAAAAACTAGGCGTGGCTCATTAAAATGACGTAGCCCAGTGCTGCTGCGATTTGGTGCCAGCTTTTCCATGAGCTAAGTATGGATTTGCTTTCAGTATTCTCGGTGTTTTCAAATACTTAAGCCCAAGCCGTTATTTGTAGAGCTATGAGACATAGCTGCACGTTTTTCTCTTTTAGATTCTCCACTGCTACCCTCCGGAGTTTTCATGTAAAGTGCATGAATAGGAACGGGTCAGAGATAGTGGCCCGGTACATCCGCTGGTCTCCAGTCACGTGAGCAAGGAGCTCATCACCTGATTCAGTGGGAGTGAAAACAACCTTAGCCCTGAGGTTTGGTTAGATGCTTCCCTAGTTATGAAATTGCCTTCTTGGAACAAATATCAGTATTTTTAGTTGAGAGGCACTTAAAAATTATTTTTGCTTAATTCGCACTTAACTGAAATCAGTTTGAGAAAGATCATACATTTGTTTAAGCAAAAATCTCCGTAAATCTTTATGAGAATTGTGAAGCATTCATTGCAGTGATGCAGTTAAAGGTGGTGTTGACTAGAAGGCTTGAATGTGTCACAATCCCAACTCTGCCCTGACAGCACTGCCCACCCCGGGAAGCCCAGCGGGCTGGCCCTCAGCCTGTCTGGCAGTAGGAGAGCCTTCCCCAGCTGAGGCACATCCCCCGGTCAGAGCCTGGCGCTCCGCGCAGGTGGAGAGAGCTGTGCTGGCAGGAGACCTCCGCCTCACATGCCGGTCGGTGATGTCCCCAGGGCTCCTAAAACTTAGAAACGAACGCAGCTTCAGGCACAAAATAGAACACATTGCATTAGCATGTCAGGTCTGTGCTTGGAACAGGGAGTTCAAAGTCTAAAGCTAAATGTAAGTCAAAGTAGGCGTTTATATTTCAATGAAGAGAAGAAAATGACCTTCCTCGAAGACTGGAAAGAACTGAGAAAGCTCTTTTACCCAGTCTCTGTCCAAATGAAGAGCACTTCACTGAAACAGTTCTACCATCAAAAATCCATCCCACAGTCAACATGTGTTACCATTCTACAACATCCAGCAGGTGGCCTGGTGGTTCAGGCACTGGACTCCCATGTGGCTGACCGAGGTTCAATTCCCAGACCTGGAGGCTGGTTTTCTCTTTGTCTCTACATGTCCCTTTCTGGTGAGCATGTGTGCCCTGTAGCAAATTAAAAATAGTAATAATAATCAATAAAATAAATGAAATTATTTTTAAATAAATACATAGAGCAATGGGTAAAATGTATCCCCTCTGGAAGAAAGTGGAATGGTTGACTTGCCAATTCACACTCAGCTCTGGCTCGAATTCACACTCAGGGACAGGTACTCGACAGGACGCGGTTCCATGCTCTGTGCTCGCCGTCGCTGCTTCAGTGTCCCAGACGACGTCTGTGAGGCAGACTCAGGCGATTTATAAGGACATAGCCACCTGGAAATGCTGTAAGGATTGGCCAAGACCACGCACCTTCTGCCCTTTTGAAATGGCCTTTGTCAGCTCAACCTGATAGCAAAGAGCTGGCAGGCCGTTTTTTTGCCCAGCGACCCTCAGACTCGCCCACTCCTGTGTGGCCCTGAGTCTCATGAATAGGTATGAGAAGTGTCATTGCCACCAGCTTACAAAGATCTTTCCTCCTTCAGTTTAATAGCAAAAGGACAAAAATAACTGAACCTGGGACGGATTTCAGTCCTGGGACCTGTCGCTGCCTGCCGGCTTGCACTGTAGTCATTATTTGACATCTTGGTTATTTGGTCTTAGTTTTTCTTCACTGAGTTATTGCTTATTAAGTGCACTAGGCAATAAAAATGCATTTTTGCAATGCAAATGCACCGGAATTAAGGAACTTCATTATGCTAAAGTTTTAAATAAAACTGTGCAAATAATGCATTTCATTTAGAGCTGAATTAGCATATTCAAAATATGCGTTCATAAGATTCATCCAGGGGAACCTTTCTGGCCCGAATACCTGTGCATCCCGTGAGGGCATGTTTCTACGTTGCTTCCTTAGATGCGAGCACATTCCAGGTAGGCACGAGCCTTTGTCAGTTCCAGAACGTTGCAGATAAGTTATACGTGAAGACAGAGCCAGGCTTGGCTGTGCGGTCACCACTCTACACTTGTCTGTTTGGGTTAAAGTACGAGATCCTTCAGCACTTGGAGCCAGTAAGACTTCGTGTTCTCCATATCCTCTGCTTTCTCTCTTCTCTGTGAGACGAGAGGCCCTGTGTGGGTGCAGTGACTCCCGGTCTGCACCGTCCTCCTCAGCCACCCCACACGGCAGGGCTGGCCACCAGCAAGCAGACCCCAGCACAGCTGTGCCAGCGAGCCCTAGGCAGCACCTACACTGCGCCAGACAGAGGGAAAGTAAGTGCGTTCCAAAGGACAGCGGCTTAATTTTTTGAAATGTCAGTGTCTTGTCGATATTCTTCCTTGAAAGATCAACAGTTTATACTATTTCAATAAAGATCATACATGCTGAATTAGGTTTGGCCTTATTTTGCATCAACTGTTCCCAGTTTTTTCTTTAACATGAGAATGAGGGGGCTGGCAGGTGGAATAGTGGTTAAGATGCTGGTCTCCCGCATGACCGACCACAGTTCGAGTCCTGGACCCAGAGGCTTGAAACACACTGGGAGTGTGAGGACCCAAAATCCCAGGAGGAGAAGGGATTGTGGCATGGCCATCCCCCTGGGGGTGATTTCTTACTTTCCCTCTCACTGTCTCTCTCTCTCTCTCTCTCTGGCAAGTGCATGTGCCCTTTGGCAAAAACCCTACATTAAAGATGAGAATGAGTCAGTAAGACCCAGCAGTTCTGACGCTCACGCAAATGCTCACCGTGTTCTTGCTGGCTCCCGCAGGGGTTGGATGTAGCCGTCGCTGCCGGGCGTGGAGCCGTCCCTCACCATCTCTCCTTCTGCACGGTGTAAGGAGGTGCAGTTTCCATGCTCTGGGGCAAATCATGTGAGAAATTTCTAGGATCAGATCATGGGTGGCCGTGGTCAGCGAGCTGGCAGCTTGGGGTCCTCCTCACCAGTCAGCCACAATGCTACCAGGACTCCCACGGGCATGGGGACTGGGGGGACAGTCTGCGTCCTGGCAGCACCAGGGAAGCCGAGTGCCAGGCAAGTGCCTGCCAAAACCCAGGCAGTTTCACCACAACGATTCGGGAAGGAAATCCCGTTTTATGAATGGGTCTGTTTGGCCTCGGGCTGGTTGCTGAGGCCAAGCTGTGTGACCTGTTACTGTCAAATGCAGTTGGCAGCCCACAAATCTTTGTCTCCTTTGTCCCTGTCCAAATCAATATTAACCCAAACCAGAAGCCTGGCCTCCTTGGACACACTGTGAATGCTGGGCCTGTGTCCACCTGGCGAGGATGTTGGCCCAGAAGGATGGAGCGCACCCCAGTCCTCCTAATCCGCCCAGGTGTGCAGAGTGCCTCTGGGACACTCAGCCAGGGAAGGGGTGCCACTCCCTCCGGCCTAACATTCGTCGGGCCGAGTGCTGGGGGCCAGCATCGCATGGCAGAGATTTCTCAGTGTGCCTCGGTCTTAGCTGTTTTTGTTTTATACCCACTGTGTTTGGTAATGGCTACAAGTCAGTTTGGGAACGGAAAGTTGACAGGTGCAAGTGTGGGCTTTGCCCTCTGAATCCTTAGTGCTCCAGGAGTCACCGAAGCGCTGTCTTCTCCTACTTGTGAGATGTGGTGCAGGCCCAGCACGATTAGGTCACACATGTGAGTTGGCGCGGGGCGGCACAGAGCTGGTCAGGCCCAGGAAACGCTGGTGTCAGAACAGTGGGGAAATGACCCACTGGCCCGGCAGCCCCTGTCTCCCCACACACGTGTCCCACACGGACCTCCAGAGGCCCCCCCCACCTCTGCGTCGGGGTGTCCCCACACCATCGAAGCTCTGAGTTCTGGTTGATTCTAGTTGCTTACTGCAAGACCCTGTCCCCGCCCCGGGCTGAGGGTCTCCCCTTCTCAGTACCCTGCATGTGGTCCTCCCTGCGTCCTCACGGAGCGCTCATGCCCTGGCTTTCCAGCCCACTCCCGCGTCCCATGCCCGGCCCCGCTGACCGCTGCGCCGGCAGCCTAGGCTGAGCACGCCTGCCCGGTGGCCATCTCCCTGCGTCTTCCTCCAACAGCCCACTTGCACTTTGAAAAGAACTTAGTAAATGATCGTTTTAAATCATTTCACCATGAGAATACCTGTCGCCTCCTCACTATCTGGGACCAGCCGCGGCCAGGTGTCCTCTGCGTGCCGAATGGGACACGCGGGCCAGAGGCTGTCGTCTGAGCATCACAGCGGTTAGGTCGAAGCTGGGGAACTGAAAAGCCTGAAGCCAATGAATCATGGGCCACTGGTTTCCCAAATACTGTAAAATCAATCAGAAAGCATATTAAGAAAATATGTGTATAAAAGCTAAAACGTACTTTTACTGAAAAAAGAAAGCTGTGAAAGCATCTCTATTCCTAGAGTAATCACACATTATGCAGCAAGATTCACTTCTGTTTTGCTTGCTTTTTTAAGACAGGGTTGCACTGTCTAGACCCTTCTGCCCAGCCTCAGCCTCCCGCTGGGAGCAGGGTGCACATGCCACGCTCAGCGCTGTGTAGACGGGTCTGTGGGCTGCCCAGGCAGCCTCAAGCAGATCCTCCTTAGCCTCCTGCTGAGGTTACGGCTCATGGCACCGGACCCAGCCCCAAGCCAGACCAGGATGGGACAGGCCTCCTGGGGTCCCCAGCTCTTGCAGTGTTCACAGAGGAGGTCGTTCTCTGGCTGCTGGTTACACCAGTTGTTTCCGTGTTAGCCCTGCCCAGGTGACATCTCACATCTCGCTGCATAAATTCAGATAATGCCATGGCCTCATGGTTAGATTTCAAACTGCTTAACTTCTGGGATACGGTCTCACAAGGGTGCCCACGGAGGTCCAGATGTTCTGTTACCAATTTGGAAATGCTTGTGGGCTGATTGGTGGCTACCTTGAAATTGGGATTTTTTAACCAACAGAAATGAGAGTTTTGCTATCTAGCTAAATCCTGTGTGGACTCGCTTCCCTAAAGCCAGGCCTGGAGTTTGTAAAATACTTCCGGGGGGAAGGTAGATTGGTGGTGGAGCGGAGGCCAGTGCTTTAAATTCAAATGAGCAAAGGAATGACTTGATTATTAATGTATGCATATTTTTCACTTTTAAAATTTATTGTACCATATTATAAAATATTACTAAAAACACTAGTGTAAATGTCATTTTTTTAGAAATTTTTGCTATAGGGCACGTATGCTCACCAGAGAGACAGAGAGACAGAAAGTGAGAAATCACCCCCCAGGGGGACGGCCACACCGCAATCCCTTCTCCATTTTACTCTAGGGATTTTGGGCACACTCACACATGTACCCAAAGTGAGTTTCAAACTGCTGGGTCTGGGACCCCAACCACGGTCAGCTATGTGGGAGTCCAGCAACATAACTGTTACGCCATCTGCTGGTCGCATGCTTTAAATTTCCCCATGCTTGTGCCTTCTAGCACGGGTCAGAACACCACAGCTGTCGGGCGAAAGCCAGCCACGCTTGTCTGTCATCAGCCCTGCTCTCCTGCTCACACACCTGCTGTGCACGACAGGCTGAGCAGTTGTGATGAAGGCTGAGATAACTCTTAGGGCCCTTTCCTGGAAAGTGCATTGACCTCTGACGTAGACCTTCTAGGTCCTGCACTAATTCTTTCTGTGTAGATACAGTGACGTTGTAGATACTGTGACGTTGTTATGTGATTTGCCTGTGTGGTGAGTTTGTGCACAGTTTAACCTATTAGAATAGTGTAGTATTAGAACGATATTCGTATTGGTGACCTTCTGAATGTAAAGTGGTGGCCAACCCATGCTGCCCCGTGGGCTAGCGTGCTGCATGCTCCTGACCCAAGTCCCCGTCACTGGCCGTTACAGTTTCCCACTGTTATATTTGTTTGTTTGTTTGTTTGTTTTTTGAGAGGTTTTTGCTATAGGGCATGTGCGCTCACCAGAAAGACAGAGAGTGACAGAGAGACAGAAAGTGAGATATCACCCCCCAGGTGGGGATGGCCACGCCGCAATCCCTTCTCCTCCATTCTCCTCTCAGGATCTTGGGCACGCACGCACACATGCCTGGCATGAGTTTAAACCACCAGGCCCGGGACACAACCACGTACGACTACGTGGGAGTCCAGCGACATAGTCATTACGCCAACTGCTGGTCTGCCCACTGTTATATCCTGACTGATCCTGATTTTAAAACCTGCTTATGCTGGCCTGTGGCTGGGTTACAGTATTGAGTGTTGCTAGCACCCACGTCAAGGCCTCGTGCCAGGCTGGGGGACAGAGCTGACCAGCGTGGCGTCAGCAGTTACTCTCCTGACTCCGGAGGCCCGTGATGGTGTCGGGTACGCAGACCCTGGCTGAGGTCGGCCACAGTGAGCCTGTCTCCCACTGCATGGGGAACCCTCGACAGCCCTGTTTTAGTTTCCCTCTGTGAAACTCGACATGACGATAATCGTCTTATCAAACCAGCTCCAAGAAAGGATGTATTGATTAGACTAAGTGTCTGTGAACAAATAAGAATGCTTTCTCTATGTTATATGATGTATCTTTTCTTTCCTAAGTTTTTGCTGTATGGTGCGTATGCTCACAAGACCGGGGGGGGGGGGGGGGGTAGAAAGTGAGAACGTGGCCTCTGGGAGACGGCCACTCAGTAACCCCTTCTCCAGTCTCTCAGGATTTTGGGCACGCTCACACATGTGCCCAGCAGTTTTTTTTAAATCACTGGGTCTGGGACTCAAACTATGCATTCGGCCAGCCATGTGGGATTCAGCCTCCTTAACCACCATGCCAAAGTTGAGCCCTGTAATGACATTACATTTATATTATAATGCCAGCTTCTAGCAGTGCCTGGGAGACGCTGGTACTTGTCAGGTGTCTGCAGTCCGTGTCTGATGCAGCAGGGAGGCACCGAGTCAGGAAGGCTGTCTGTCCTGACAGTGGCCAGGAGCACGGCCCAGAGACGGGTCCCCGGGTTTGAAGCTTGGCTTCACCACCCACCACCCCCAGGACTTACTCACCTTATTCCAGCTCTGACCACGGTTTTCTTATCCGTGTGACAGGGACAGCAACAGCACCACCTCCTGGAGTTACTGTGAGGGCCAGGTGATAAAATCAAAATAGCGTGGCCATGTGTGGGGCACCCAGTCTGTGAAGTAAAGTGAGACTACCACGCATCAGTGTAACTGACAGCTGTGCAGTCCACCCCTTCTGGAGTGTATCTGTCTTCTGTTTGGACATAACTGTCATTCTGAGAGCCTGCTCTGACACCAGAAGAATGAATATTCTCCTGGTACCAGCAGGTACATTGGTTAAGGCGCTAGACTCCCACATAGCCACTTGGGGCTCTGATCCCAAACACGGTGACTTGAAGCCCACATGGAACACCTGTTGGTGTGTGTCCGAGATCCCGGGAGAAGAGAAGAGAAGGGATTATGGCGTGGCCATCCCCCCAGGGGGTGATTTCTCATTTTCCTCTCATTGTCTCTGTCTCTCTCTCCTGCCAGTGCACATACCCTGAGGCAAAAACCTCTCAAAACAAAAAAAAAGGTCTCATTTCAAAATGTCACTTTCATAATTTCTGTGCCAGTTGAGCCCTCACAGCGAAGATCTGTAACCTTTTTTGGTATCACCGATTGTTTAAAGCTCTTCATATAATTTAAAAGAGCTTTTGTGCTCCTTTTCCTGATTCTTATTATAGGTTTGGAATCATGTGCTATAAAAAGGGTTTGGCTCCATGTGCTTTTGTAATGAAAGTGATTTAACTGGGCACTCGGCCTCCACAGGTCACCAAGGGGCAAGACGACTTTTAAGAGTGCAGGAGAGTGCATTAGGAGGGAGGGCGAGGGGAAGAGGCCTCGTCGCTGCCAGCTCGGAGTTAGGGACCACCCTTGTCAGGCTGCCAGCTCGGAGTTAGGGACCGCCCTCGTCAGGCTCAGTGGCAAGGGCACGGGCGTGCTGCACACCTGCTCCCACAGACGTGGTCTCCGCACGTGCCCCGCAGCGGGCGCCTGCCACCACCACGGGGCTCGGGTTTGTATGTGGAGTTGGGCCATCCTGCACGGGACAGCGAGTGTGTCACACTGAACACGCTCACTCCCCTGGGCCTGGAACCCTTGCTGCCCCTGAGGTATCTCAGCTGCGCTGTTCTAAGATTATGTTTGTCACCCTATGAGAATGCAAGAACAGAAATGCCCCTCTTAAAAGGGGACACCCCGCAAGGGTAATTCATGTAATCTACTTCCTTTTCACACAGCGTGAGCAGAACCGCAGAGGTAACAGCCTCTCTGCCTGTGTGGGTGAGGGCTCCCCATGGGTGGAGAAAGCACCACGCCCCTCCTGACACATACACTTCCCGTCCAGGGCGGCTGGGCTCAGCTCAGGCTCGTTAGAATGACATTGGATAAAAGGTTGAACCTTAGGGGTGCTGGCAGGAGTTCTGAGCTACAGCTTTATGTGACGTGAAGACACACCCACTCTGACCAGCTGTGACTAGGAGTAATGATGAACAGTGATTGGAGACAGTCTGGAAGATGCATGTCCACTCATCAGACTCCTGCTCGGTTTGGCTGAGAGTCTTAAATCTGAATCTTTGCCCCATATCATTTAAGTTCACAACAATAGTTTAGTTGCTCTCCAAAACAATCAAAAATAGTATTAATTGATGTCTGTAGATAAAGCAAAAATGTTTCTCTTGTAGATGAAGGCAATTTGATTAATGGAATAACTTTAGTATATATTCAAATCAGAATGGAATTTGGTACACCAAGCCTTACTTTTTGGTCTAACTTTGAATCAAGGGTCTACTAAACCATTTCATGGAGCTGGCATGGTCTCCACACACAATCTTCCCCACATACTCGCACACATGCACTCACTCACTTGTGTATCTTGTGAACCATCAAAAGCACCGTCGTTGTTACTGTGGATGGAACCAACATGTATTCACCCGGCCCCTCACCCAGGGGTCACGGGTGCTCAGCTGTGCAGGCCAGTGTGGGCCTCGGGACATGTGTTGAACCTGTGTGTCTCCACGACCCTCCTGGGGAGTCTGGAGGTCAGGGCTCCCCGTGATGCAGCACTAGCTGCACTGACAGTACAAAGTGACAGTGGTGCTGCCGGTCTCTTGGCACAAGACATCAGGGACACGAAACCGACCCGTGGCCCCCTCATCCTTGGTCGTGTGCGTCACTTCAGAATGGCTGTGACACAGGAGTACAACAGAGGCGGACTGACCTCGCTTGGCCCTGCAGGAGTAAAGCAGGGTGGACTGACCTCGCTCGGCCGGGACCTTGCGGGCACGGGTGCTTTCAGGCTCTGTGAGTGCGGGTGGGCAGTCTGCAAGCTCCTGAGTGTGTGTGCATGCGGGCTGAGTGCCTCTCTCCAGGGTGCACATCTGCACCTGAAAGAATGACACACAGACGAGCCTAGTCATGCAGATGTTCCATTTGCAGATACTTCTCAGAAAGGGTGGGTTGAGCTGTCATTTCAAGGAAAACGGTTGACAGTACTTGTTGCCAATGATAAAATTTAGGCTTTCAAGCAAAAAATTAAAATTTTGGAAAAATTGCATCCACCACTGTGAGCTTAACAGCTTCATAATAGTTATAGAGTTTTCTGATGAGCCTGGTGGTGATGTTTATTAATGTGACTTTTTTGTATTATATAATAGAATGTGTCAAAATTTAGATGATCTGCATGACTCAGAGAACCAATGGTTTTTAAAAATGCATAATATAAAACCATGCATGGGTAAAAGAATTTGTTTGCCATAAAGCAGATTTTTTTTTTTTAAGACAGAGATTTTTGCCATAGGGTGCCTATGCTCACTGGAGAGACAGAGACAGAAAGCAAGAAATCACCCCCCCCGGGAGGATGGCCATGCTGCAGTTCCTTCTCTTCCATTCTCCTCTTGGGATTTTGGGCACACACGCACATGCTCCTGGCATGAGTTTTAAGCCACTGGTACAGGGCTGGAATCATGGCCAACTGCATGGGAGTCCAGCAATGAATGTAACCATTATGCCATCTGCTGGTCCCAGAGAAACAACAGATTTTAATATAACAGTGTAAAAACTTTATATAAATGGTTTTAGATTTGATATTGTTTAACTACTACTACTACTGAGTTTGGGTGTATTTTCAAAGTACAATACCCACTGATAGCCAGCTCTCTGAAAAGCTATTAAAGTACCAGTCTCCTGGGTTCAGCAGGCAGCATGGTGACTACAGCACTGGAATCCCACATGGTTGACCAGGATTCGAATTCCTGACCCTGCAGCTGGAAACTCGTGCCAGGCATGTGTGTACATTCCCGAAATCATGAGAGGAGAAGGGAGGAGAAGGGACTAAGGCATGGCCATCCCCTCTGGGGGGTGATTTCTCGCTTTCTATCTCGGTATCTCTCTATGTCTCTGGTGAGGACACACACCCTGTAGCAAGAATCTCTCTTAGAAAATATACTAGTCTCCTTCCAACTCTGTATCTGTGTGAAGCTGGGTTATTTATGTGTGTGTGTGTGTGTGTGTGTGTTAACCAAAACAACATATTCCATTAATTGATTGAATATAGAAGCAAAGACATAAGAACCTAGCTGTCTTCTCTTAAAAGCCAGACACAGGGACCAGCAGTTAGCGTAATGGCTATGTCGCTGGACTCCCACGTAGTCGACCGCGGTTCGCGTCCCGGACCCGGTGGCTTAAACTCACGCCGGGCGCGTGTGCGTGCGTGCCCAAGATCCCGAGAGGAGAATGGAGGAGAAGGGATTGCGGCGTGGCCATCCCCCCTGGGGGGTGATTTCCTGCTTTCTATCTCTCTGTCTCTCTCTGTCTGTCTGGTGAGCGCACGCGCCCTATAGCAAAAACCTCTCCCAAAAAAAGAAAAAAAAAAAAGCCAGACACATAATACCATTTGCAAAAATGTAACACAACACCACTCTTCTCAATACCTTTTTGTTTTGGAAAATGTAGCCACTGCTCAACAAAAGTTTGTAATTTTGTTAACATGTGACTGGCTTGTTTTAAATCCTTCAGCTTTAACTTATAATGTGGTAAATGCACACACAGACATAGACCTCCAACAGACGTTCTTTGGTGGACTCTGTAATTTCAGCACTGTGATGACGACTTGGGACCAATTCTGAGAACCAGTGTTTTAGGAATATGACATTGAAGACCTGGCCTCCACCCCTCATTTAAGGGAAGATGCAGGACACGCATTTCACATGGTACGTCCTGGAGGGCTGTAGGAGGCCGTGGAAGGCAGAGCAGGACTTCTAACTCACAAAGGCAGGAGTGTCAAGGGTTCTTATAGGAAATATCACTTTACCAGAGTCTTAAAGCTTATCTGAATCTTGAAGTCCAAGTGCACAGTAAGCTGATAAGGCAAGCAGACGTTCTTGTCGAGGGAGCAGCCTGTTCAGAGAAGCTCATTGCAAGAGCGCTCGCTATGTCTGGAAACCGCAAGGCTACGTCAGAAGCCCTGGGTGCTGGGTGGAGACCAAGGGCAGCATGTGTGTGCACGGTCCTGACAGTGCCTACTCGGGAGAGCCACTGAGGCAGCAGGGCGGAGTATTGTGTGGCATCGGAAAGCTTGGCAGAGAGAGTGGTTAACGTCGGACTCCATGCAGGGTCTGAGTGTGAACTGGAGCAGGAACATTGGAAGGAAAGCAAGTGAAGGCTGGGTTTCAGCAGGTTAGGGTCGTGTGTTCAGGACTTGGTGGGGAGTGAATGTCAGAGACGAGGAATAAGAAGACATCTGACTTCACAATTTAGCTTAGAGAGCTGGCAAACGAGGAGAAGCGGGTGGTGGCTAACACTGTGAACTGCACGTGTGCAGACCCCCAAGTACACTTGGGCAGAGAGGAGACACACAGAGCTGCAGAGACGGGTTCATGCATGCAGTCGGCAGCCATCCGTGTTTCAGAGCACCAGACCGGGCTGAAAGGCAAGGATGCAGCAGGTGAAACCAACTCCAGATGGGAACGGGCAGAGCTTCACGGGTGCTGAGGCTGTAAGAGGCGGGGGTACGGGCGAGCACGCACGGGACAGGGGAGACGGGCAGAGTGTGAGTGTGCAGGAAAATGCGTTTCTAGAGCCGCTCTCCCCCCCCCTCCCGAATGCCTGCTGAATTTAGATCATGTAAACTCTGTGAGTTTGGTTTTGAGCAATTTGCCATGTATGATCTATAAATGGCCTTTCAGATGGTTCTTGCAAAAAAGGGCTTCAAAACCTTTACTGTGGGCTTCGATGATTGGGCAGAAAAATGACAGTCCAAAACAGAAAATGAACCACTTTAATAACCGTGTGTTTGTGTTTCACATTTTGAAATGTATGTTAAACTACTTTATGGAATTATGGTTCTCATTTTTTTTTTTTTTGAGAGGTTTTTGCTATAGGGTGCATGCGCTTGCCAGAAAGATGGAGAGAGACAGAAAGATAGAAAGTGAGAAATCCCCCAGGGGGAATGGCCATGCCGCAATCCCTTCTCCTCCATTCTCCTCTCGGGATCTTGGGCACGCACACACTCGCACCTGGTGTGAGTTTTAAGCCACTGGTTCCGGGACTTGAACCGCGGTCGACTACATGGGAGTCCAGCGACATAGCCATTATGCTAACTGCTGGTCCCATATGGTTCTCAATTTTAAAGAGTAACCATAAATAAATGGCTCAAATATGATCATCAGAAGCTTTCCAGTTTAGTTCTCACCAGAGGCACTTCTAGACTTAGGAGGAGCTTGGGGCTGCAGAGAGGGCAGCTGCCACATCTCCCACACATCTGTGCTCTGGCTGCCCCGCCTGTGCCCTGATGAAGTTCAGTCAAATGGAGCAATCAAATAAAGTCTTTAAAACATATAGCACATCTTAAATTTTTATTTCATCTTAGTAACGAAGGAGGGCATGCATGTGTACACGAGAGACAGGGTGGGGCACTTCCTCCAGGGCCTGGTTACTCCAGGCCCCCTTGGCTGGTCAGGACCTTGGGCTTGCAGGTGCTCAGTGTGTTCAGGACCAGCTGGGATCTGAATGCCGTGTGCTTCCATAGCTGCCAACTGTGCCCCAGAGGCTGGGCTGCAAGGACATTTCACAGATACTCTTCAAAACCCCTTTTGCTGGTTTAAATGAGCCGCCTGTATCCAAAGAGGACTGAATGTCACTTCACACGCTCGCGTTCCCAGAAGTGGTGTTTTCCCACAGATGTCTCCGTGGCCTGCTTGCTGCCATATTCTACTGACCGTTTTGTCTTCAGTTGCTCAGTCACTACTCAGACCAACAGAAAGCCACTCCCTGCGCTCTCCGCCTGTCTGCATCACACACCTCTCTGTGCCCTCTGATCCTGACCTCCCAGCTGGAGCGAGCCTGGAGACCAGGGGTGCTTCTGAGTGCGCCCAGGAGGGAGGAGCTGCAGGAAGCACTTGAGTGGAGGTGCTAGCTGATAGTCACAGGTTAGAGACCATAATCATTGCTCGTTTGTGATGGGTCTCCGTCGATGCATATAAAGGTACTGTAGTTTTATCACAAAGCACTTCTGTATTCATTTTAGAGAACAAATAATTTTGAAATGAAATTGAAGAATGAGAATTAAATAGGAAATTGAGTTGAACCAAACTCGGATATTGGCTCACCTAGTATTCCATACAGAGCCCTGCATTCCCCTTGTGTGGGGAAAGAGGAAGGGACGGGAAGGAGCCAGCATTTACCAGTCTCCTATCATGCCAGACCCTGCGCCCTACAGCACCTTGTTAATTTAAGGCGAGCCCCTTCTCGTGCCTGTAAGTAAAATACTGAATGTTTCCCCAGGTGTTATGGACCCAAGTTTTATTCTCATTCAGGCGATTTTCTGAGTACCGGAAGTTGTTAGCCCTAAAGACTCCCCACGCAGGCAGAGGGGCAGGCCGACTGTCAGCGGTTCTCACCCTCGACGCAGCGACTGCCCTGTCTCTAGTTGCACAAAGCGAAACTCGCCCCTGAGAGGGAGCCGGCCGGGTAGCTCCGAGCACCCACGCATGCAGACCTCGGTCTCTGAGTGGGGGGCTCCTGTCGGGCAGGCGAGGGGGGCGGCGCACACACAGCACCACGTGCCAGACAAATGAGGCTGCCGTCAGTGGGGGCTCAGCCGACCATGTGGGCTGCCCACTGAGATGGTACAATTCAGTAACAAGAAAGGGCACTGATGGCGCTGGCCCTGCAGGAGCCAGAGGCCACGTGGCCACCACAGTTTGAATCCTGACCCTGGTAGCTTGAACACCACACAGAGTGCATGTGCGTGCCTGCCCAGATCCTGTCAGGATCGAGAAATGGGAGGGACTGAAGCGAGTACGTGCCCAGGGGTGGCCCCTTTCTCTTGCCCGCTGACCCCTCCTCTCTGAGAGCTCATGTACCCCCTGCGATTGAAAAGTCAATTGAATATTCTCAATTGAAACTCATTAATTGAAACTCATTAAAGTGTTAAATTCTATGGATTTGTAGTAGTAATAAAAGAAAATTGATAACTTTTTTTTTTTTTTTTGGAGAGGTTTTTTGCTATAGGGCGCGTGCGCTCGCCAGACAGACAGAGAGAGACATTAGAGACAGAAAGCGAGAAATCACCCCCCAGGGGGGATGGTCACGCCGCAATCCCTTCTCCTCCATTCTCCTCTCGGGATCTTGGGCACGCACGCACACGCGCCCGGCGTGAGTTGTAAGCCACCGGGTCCGAGACGCGAACCGCGCTCGACTACGTGGGAGTCCAGCGACATAGCCATTACGCTAACTGCTGGTTCCCCAAGAAAATTGATAACTTTTATAGAATGGCAGGACACTCCAAAAACTGGCAAATAAAGAGAAAGAACCCAGCATCGTCTCCCAGCCTCTCCTCTGCAAACTGCATCTGTGATTGTGCAAAATAATTGACGAGGGGATGTACGTGTCTAGAAAGATTCCAATTCATAAGTGATCATGGGGAACTTAGAAATATCAGCACTTTTAACCCTTAGATGAAATGAGCCGTCTGGGCAGTTACCATCAAACACTGTCAAAACTATCAGAAAAAGTGATGAGAAATGGAGACACAGTGAGTAAGTCAGGATGACCAACAAAGGAAGCAGAAGGGGGCTCCCAGCCTAAGACCTGAAGCCGGCACACACATGTCGGCCTATGGTGACCCTGCCTTGAACACGCTACCCGTAAAATAACATTCATGATATAATCGAAGAAATGTTATTAATGAACATCACTTCTAGTTTTTCTTACTTGGCTTTAGAGAGATTTTTTCCATAGGACACATAAAGTTGACGGAGAGACAGAGAGGAAGTGAGAAGATCTCCCTGGGGGGATGGCCACACCACAATCCCTTTGCCTCCATTCCCCTTCTGGGGTTCTGGACACTCACGCATGCACCTGCCATGAGTAACTTGAACCACAGTTGGTCATGTGGGAGTCCAGTGCCTTAACCACTATGCCTGCTGGCCCCAACTTCTGTTGTTTTCAGGACGTGATACTGACATCTGCACTGTGCATTTTCAAGTGCCATCTAGTGACATTTACTGATAAGGATGCAAGCTAGCTGGGGTTTGCTTCAGAGCACCCACGACGGAGAAAAGTAAGTGAGAATTTAGATGAGAACAGATTTGTCAGATGTTGACAGTTGTTGAAACTGGGTGATGGAATTTGGTATACTCTGCATCTATGTTTGTGTATATTGGAAATCTTTCATTATTTAAAACTTTACCGATTTCCCTACTCCGTAGTGTCTACTCACTCAGGATACAGGGCCCTTACATTTACTCCTAGGAGTGATTAAGTTAGGACAGGAAAATAAAGACCATACTTTTTACTCGGCTGTTGCTGGGGATGGTAGAATGATTGCATGTTCTCAGGGATAGAAAGCTTCTTATAAAATGTGTTGTCTCTAATGCCAAGATCTGTGTGACAAAGAGGAAGCCCAGCTCTTCCACGTGGGTTTCCCTCCAGAGCAGGCATCGAACAGCTTCTGCTGCCACACGCCATGTGCTGACCTGTGGGCACACCGTGAGTCAGACACGGCCATGCCCGCCTCCTGTGGAGCCCAAGAACTGGCTCTGCGCTCGCTCTGCCACAACACAGGTGTCCGTGTAACTGGCACATTTTAAAGAAGAGATCATTCCTCCCACTTTCATTATTATTTTAAAAACTATCATTATTTTTTAATTATTTTAAATCATGGGATAATCTTGAATGTTTTTGTCAAAACAGGGTCATTGTCAAACTTTTATTTCCTGGACATGGATTTGTTAATTCCGAGTCGAATGAAGGCCATCAATGGCTGGAGTCCCTCTGCAGGTGCAGGGGTGCAGAACCCTGTTCCCACCAAGGCCCTGGGAGGCCAGCTTCGTTTCAAATGCGTTCTTGTTCTTTTGTCTGTGCGAATGTGCCACTTGGAGAAAACGGTTCCTCCTCTCAGGAGAGTGCCGGCACCTGAGCGCTATTCTGTGGCTCACAGAGACACGGGTGCGGTGGGAGAGCTCTCTGCCGAGACAGGGTTGTAGCAGTGGCCCACAGACGGCCGCCCCGGTGATGCTGGTGCACCGTCAGTCCTGGCCATGCTGTCAGCAGTGAGGACCATCGTCAGGCACTGCAGAACGTGAGTCACGAGGACTCTGCCAGCTTCACTGCCGGGGGATTGAGCCCAGAGCACCAGCCCACGTCCCCCACATGGCAGCAGCCATGCGGCCTCATCTTGGCGCAAGCAGCCCAAGTCCTCCGTACGAGCCACCTCACTCAGCACAGAAGTCCATGAGAAGGAGAGCCTCATTGTCACTGTAAGCACACACGTCATGTGAGGAGCCAGTGGGACAGGAAAGGGATGAACTGCCCCAAAGAACCAGGTTCAAGGCTGCCATCCCCACCCAGGCATGCTCATCTTGATCACCCAAAGAGCAGGACAGTGTTAGAACACGACTGGGGGCAGCAGGTGGTGTAGTGGTTACGGTACCAGATTCCCACATGACCGACCGTGGTTCCAGTCCCAGACCTGGTGGCTCAGAAGCTATGCATGCCCCCAATTCACAGGAGGAGAATGGAGGAAAAGGAAGTACAGTGTGGCCATCCCCGGGGGTCTGGCTTCTCCCTCCCTGTCTCTCTCTGGTAGCACGTGTGCCGTATAGCAAAAACTTTAAAAAAAAAGAAAAAGAAAAAAAGAAACCACAGCCGAGCTGACCACAGTGGCGCCGCAGCGAGGCAGCTCCATAGTGCCACATGCGACGCAGGAGGTGGACGTGGGTCCTGGGTCCACCTGCACCTCTGGGCGCTGTGCCAGGACCCTGGCCAGCTGGAAGGTGGGGCTGATGCTTGCACTCTCTCATGGAGTAAATAACTTAAAAAAAATAACAAAATAGTAATAATGAAACAGTAACACTAATCATTAAAAAGTTGATACATTGGGCCAGCAGGAGGTGTGGTGGGTAAGGTGTAGGACTCCCACATGGCTGGCCACGGTTTGAGTGCCGGACCTGGTGGCTTGCTTTCTCACTTTCCCTCCCCCTCTCCCTCCCTCCCTCTCTCTCTTTCTCTTTCTCTCTCTGTCTCCGGTAAGCATACATGCAAATTAAAAAATAATCATAATGAATAAGTAAAATCATTTTTTAATAAAACATTGATACGTCATCATGTAAGTCTGTCTGTCTCGTACTTCCCTAAAGCCAGGGACGTCCACTGTGAACATGTCACGTGGGCAGGCCGGTGCACCCATGGCCATTGCTGTGGCACAGGGACTTTAGGGCATGCTATCTAATAGCGAACCGAATGGCGATCAGGTTAATGCAGGGCACCACCCAGAAAAGACACATAATGTTGCAGCGTTGCTGTATACCCTTGATTTGAATATCTATCTTGGCATTTTTATTTCAAACATTGTCTCAGGCTCTGACTGCTGTGTCACCCATGCTGGGGTGACAGCCTGTGCCAGCAGCGCGCTGCAGCCCACCCTCTGTTGCCCAAATGCAACTGGTACAAGAAGTGACGCGAAGAGAAATGGCCACAAGTGCAGACCCACTGCGGGCCCCCCGGGCGGCCATACCCTCTCCTCAGCTTGTCACCTGGCTCTGATGAAGCCCAGCCTCACTGCAGCGAGTGGCAGCACCATGCGGCACGCGTATAGGATTACTCCTCCGGACTGTGTTTAAGTAGGTCACTGTCCGGGGTGCCTCTGGGGCCCTTTGTTCCCACAGACCCACCTCTGAACATCTGCACCGTCCTCACTGCTGTCCTCACGGTTGACACCGCAGCCACGCAGTCAGCACACGTGGCCCTCCACTTGAGACTCTCCGCCACTGGGCATTCTCACTACTAGGCTTTGCAAACGTATTTTAATAAAATGACTGATAACTTTTATCATTTAAGTTAATATTTGTGTTTATAAAGGACTTTATAAGGATCCTTTTGACTAAATGAATTTTCCACAGAAAGTATGAGCTAATAGTGGTACGTATTAATAAATGTAACCATTAAATCTGAGATCGGTCACCAAAAGTATGATAATGTCACTATTGGGATGCTGTTAAAATCATTTAAAGATAAAGAACAAAAAATGACAAGTCTTAGTTACTTATGGGTGTTCAAATGTTCCAAACGGCTGTTTGCCAAGTCCCAAAGATGCAGTTCAAAACAGAAGGCTTTCCAGGTAGTTCTGGCCCGGCCAGCTCACTGGCTGGCTCACCTGGCCCGCTCTGCCCTCACCCCATCCTAAGAGCTCTCTTCCTGCCCTTGGTGTCCCTAGTCCTCGCAGCCCAGCCCGGCGCAGGGCGGCCCAGGAGGTGGCGTGGTCTGCAGGGGGGGCGTGGTCTGGCTGCGGCTCTGCTAAGCTGATAGATCGCTCAGAGCTTGCTCCCTGAAGGGTGCCCGGGGGGCGTCAGGGTGGCATCTTTGAGGTCACGGCTCAGAGAGAACAAATGAAGTCAGCTCACATTTCAGATCACAGTCAAAGGAAATAAAGGGAAGAGTAAGACCGGCCCCCAGCAGCCGATGCAGCCCGTGGCGGTGACCTAGTTCCTTCCTTGTGTCGTCAGCAAGGACAGTGACGGCCACAGCAGGCCCGTGCTGTGGGTGCCGCCCTGCGGTTTCTTGCTGCGCTTTACTAGCAGCAAGAAGGAAGAGGATTCCTGGGAGAAATAATGAAAACAAGTGTTGCCCCATGGCAGTCCCATGGAGGGACATCGGTGTGACAGTCGTGCTGTAAGCCCTCGGCCCCTTCCCTCAGCCTGGTGCCAATCCCCGACAGCCCCTCCCTGCGCATCTCACTCCACGTCACCTGTCGCTGTAGGTCACAGCTCTGTTTATGCAGAATTCGGGAGAAGCCACAGGCCTCAGGCCCCCTAGGGAAATCCCTGCAGTTGCTGATGGCCCAGTGGCGGGACAGCAGGTGACCCTGCCAGCCAGGGGGATTGTCACCCAAAGGCAGGTGTGGAGCAAGCTTGGGGTCCAGGGCTCTCCAGGGAGGACTGGGACACACGAATCCCAGGGCCATCAGAAACCACCCCTCCCTGACAACTGTGACTCTAACCCTAGGTAGAGGGTGTGGCAGAGCCATGTCCAAGCCTTGCTAAGGTGGACACAGGAATGCAGGGAGGAAGGGGTGCAGCCAGTCAGGGCTCCCCTCTCACTTCAGTTCCCGTGCTCTGGGAACAGAGACCTCGCGCGGGGCCATGGGGCCCAGCCTCGGTGGTAAGCCCAGAGCACGTGGCGCGGTGGTGCGGGGGCCACCCAGTGCGCACAGGCTCGGCTCCTGGGCCACCCTCAAAGCACCCTGGATGCACTCAGGCACCTGGGACCCTGAGAGGGGGTTCATGGCGTCACAAGACCTTGTCAAAGTTCTCTTTATTTATCATTTTTTTAAAAAAGAAGTCTGCTCCTTTTTCTGCTCTCTCAAAAGGTCCCAGGGTAGGGACCAGCAGTTAGTGTAATGGCTATGTCGCTGGACTCCCATGTAGTCAACCGCGGTTCGTGTCCCGGGTCCGGTGGCTTAAAACTCACGCCAGGCGCATGTGCGTGTGTGCCCAAGATCCCGAGAGGAGAAGGGACTGCGGCATGGCCATACCCCCTGGGGGGTGATTTCTCACTTTCTGTCTCTCTCTGTCTGGTGAGCATACGCGCCCTATAGCAAAAACCTCTCAAAAAAAAAAAAAAAAAAAAAAAAAAAAAGTCCCAGGGTATATTCTCTGCCCTTAGAAAGCACAGTGCAGACAGCAGGCAGTGCTGAGAGAGCCGTGTCACCGGGAAAGGGCTGCTGGACGCCCGCCCGTGTGTGACTGCGAAGGACAAAACTCTCCGAAGCTGTTTGAGGCAGGGGCACAGGCTCACTTCCGGGGCACCTGGAGCGTCTGCCTCCTCCCCCACCTGTTTCTGTGGATTTCAGTCATTTTGCCAATGTTCGCTTCAGGAAGTCGCTAAGAGTACTCCTGCTGCCTGAGCAGGGCCTACCTTGGGGCATGAAGGGTGGCTAAGTCAGTGGCCAAGCCCAGGACAGGTAGCACACAGGTGGCCCACGGTGTTCCATGCTGCATCTGACGGGCATCCACACCAGAACGCTTCCGTGTTAGGAAATGCACCATCCAGCTCTGATTGAAAGCCCGTTACTGTAGAGGACAGTGGCGTTCACTGGGCTTGGCCACTGAGTTTGCAGAAACTGCAGAGGAGTTCAAAATGTGCGTGTGCGCTGTCCCCTCGGTGGAGAGGGAAACCTGGGGCCCCACTGCATTAGGGAGCCAGGCGTGCTTTGAGGCAGGAGGCCTCCTCTGGGCACAGGCTTCCAGGACCCTTCCTGGATGAGGACGGCCAACGTGAGGGTCCTGCCTGCCTGGGGCAGCCACTCAGCTTGTGCTGCCATTACTCCAGGGCTCAGCCTGGTCATTCCCCTGGGGAGCCAGTCAGGAGCTGGGGACTGGGTGATCTGTTCTCGGCTAGTTCTAGAGACTGATGCTAGGGGCCAGCAGGTGGCGCAGTGAGTACATTGCTGGACTCCCACATGGCTGACTGTGGTTTGAGTCCCACACCTGGTTGCTTGAGAATCATGCCAGGTGCATGTGCATGCCCAAGATCCCGGGAGAATGGAGAAGGGATTGCAACCCTTCTCCCTTGGGGGGTGATCTCTCACTTTCCCTCTCACTGTCTCTGTCTCTCTCTCTCTCTCTGGTGAGTGCAGGAGGCCTAAGGCAAAGCCTCTTTAATAAAAAAGAGAGAGAGAGACTAATACCAGGAAAGCGGGCGTGTCCTAGTCATCCCAGTGAAAATGATGACACGCGACGTGGTGTGTTTGCTTCAGTGACCTGGCAGTGTCTGCAGTGGGCACATACTGCTCTCTGTGCTCAGTGGAGGTGCCTCTGAGAGGCCCTGCAGGAGCTTGTCCACGAGATGCATTCCATGGATGTGCCTCGCTCTGGGCAGCCACGCAGGTCATGCACACGTGCCACTGGCGGTCAGGAGAGTGCTGAGGGACACAGACCCAGAGGGGCTGAGCACGGCGGGGTGGTCACAGTGAGGACCCACTGCTGGGCTGTCTGGCCTCCAGCAAGGCCACTCCCTGTCACGCGCCCTCCCACTCCCTGTAGGGCGGGAGCACACTACGGTCCAGACATTCTATAGTCCAGCAACTTTAGAGGTCAAGACAAAGTCAAGAAAACTATTATCTTCTAACACAACACCTGGAGATAGCTTCAAAATAGTAAAGTGAAGGGACCAGCAGTTAGTGTAATGGCTATGTCGCTGGACTCCCAGGTAGTCGACCGCGGTTCGAGTCCCGGACCCGGCGGCTTAAACTCACGCCGGGCGCGTGTGCGTGCGTGCCCAAGATCCCGAGAGGAGAATGGAGGAGAAGGGATTGCGGCGTGGCCATCCCCCCTGGGGGGTGATTTCCTGCTTTCTATCTCTCTGTCTCTCTCTGTCTGTCTGGCGAGCGCACGCGCCCTATAGCAAAAACCTCTCAAAAAAAGAAAAAAAAAAAATAGTAAAGTGAAGTCCTTTCCCCAGGGTTTGCAAAATTGTTTCTATTTCTCTATTGTTTACTGTTTTCGGGGCTGGAGGCTTGGAATCTTGACAGACTGCGCTGGCTTGCTGAGGTGCCACTGGCTACCCAGGAAGACAGCTTAGGGTGTTTTCCTAACTGTGCACAGAGGTGAGCAAGAGGTTAAAGTTATTTGAATAAGTCTTTGTTATTTTTAAAACTGTTTTCTTCTGGTTAGCCTCAGCGTTCCCTAATTGTATTTTTTCCTGCTGTACTCATATTTTTTCCCCCACAGCTCTGTATATGTTCTGTAAGTCCCAAAGAGGACAACAAGTGTGTTTTCCATCACCAGGGTCATGGCTGATGTCTCTGTGACAAAAGATAGATTAACAACAGAAAAGCGTAAGAAGTTATGTAACTTTCATGTGACACGAGAGCCTTCAGAAGTGAAGACCTTAGGAGCAGGTCCCCGTGTGTAGTTCCCTGCTGGGTCCTTGAAAGGGTTGTAGAGATGTGGCTGGGGACCAGGGGCACCGCATGAACAGGTTGGCCAGCACGCGTGCGCGTTCTCTGTGTCTCTGCAGCTTCTGCGATGAGGACGTTCCTTTTCTCCGCGTACAGAGGGTCCACGGTCTCGTGACCTACTTTGGGGGAAGGTCACAGATCCCTCTGGGCTTTATGGCCTGCTCCAGGGGAGGGTAAGAGAAGGTGGGAGAGCCCTTCCTGGCTCTGCTGCTTTCTCGACTGCCAAGGAAGAGCCATTTTTGGGTAGCGTGCCCTGAACCCCGAAGGCTTCTATGTGCCCTGGGAGATGGGACTCCGACCAAGTCAGTAAAGGATTCTGTCCCGAAGCCGTCCGGGCTGGAGTAAGGCTCGGGAGACACCATCTTGAGAAAGAGGAAAGCATGGAGAGAAAGTGCCGGGTGCCTCCGCCCACCACCAGGAAGGAAGGGCTCCTCTCAGGCAATCGCACTGCTCTGGGAGATGCAGGGCGCGGGCACAGTGTGTAAGTGCCTGAGAGACAGCTGGCAGGCCCGTTTGACCATCGCTGGGGTTATACCTCCCAGGACTCTTGAGTCCTCATCTGCTCCTCCTGGGTCAATGTGACCTGGCAGTTACAGAGCCTGGAGGGGGTGGTCCTTGCCAGGACTGGGACCAGTTCTGCAGAAGTCCGGCCTGGAGCGACCCAGGTGCTGCTCAGGAGTTTCACTGTGGGGACTTACAGAAGCCAGTTGAACATGGGTTGAATTCGGTCAGTGAAAGCCTTTTTACTCTTTCACGAGCACCCACCCTGCACACACACAAGGGCTGTGTGAGCGTAATCTGAAGTTGTGTTAGACTCATGAGGACAGAGTTTGAGAGTTGTGGAGCACTAGGAGAAAGTAAGACTTCTTTTAGGAAGCTGAATGTCATTTCATTTTGCCCACCAATCTCATCTCTGCGTACCCGTCAAGCACGTGCTGCTCAGAGCGAAGCCAGCCCAGCTGCCAGGGCTTCACTCTGCCTGGTTCCTCCTCCTCCTGCGCCCACGCGGCCCTTCGTGTTGCTGCTGCAGGTACGATGTCTGCTTCTTCCCTGTTCTTATAGTTTTGAATTCACTTGATAAAAGAGAAATTTACATTAAAAGAACATATTTATGCTAGGAAATATTTTTGTTATTGAAGGGGTAAACTTGCCACATTTGGACAGCTGCCCTAAGAGGGTGTGGTCTGAGCAGTAGTTGCCCGTGATTGGCTGAGGCCCCAGGGCACTCACATTCCAAGTCAGGTTCTAGCTTTAGGCCAACCTGAGCTGAGCTGACTGCAGCGGAGGTGAGGTGGGTTCAGCACCTCTGGTGTCGGGCTTCCTGTGGGCACTTTGCGCAGAAATCCCTGCCACCCTCCTGGTGACAGTCTGCAGTGTCTGACCTCACAGGCAGCCAACCCGGATAGGGCCAGCCCTGGCCTGTCTGGGTGTGACGGCAACCAGACAGTGCAGGCCCAGGTCTCACTCCTTTGGGGGCTGGTCAGGATTAACCCCTTGTCTTACCCTCGCTTTGGCACCCTCCATTTTGACACCTGCTTCACCACATACCTTGTCCAGCCTCTCTGCATCTGTCCATGGCCTCAGAGCTCCCAGAAACAGAGCGCCCAGCCCCGGGGTGGGTGACGCAGCTGTCTAGTCGGGGACAGAGCAAGCAAGGAGCACATGCAGGGTGCGAGCCCGCGGTAAATACCTGGGGAACTAGGAAGGGAAGGAGTGGGCAGGGCAGCAACGGGGAGTGAGCAGCTTGCAGCTTCGTTTTATTTATGTCTATTTATTTACTCCATATGAGAGACCGAGAGAGACAAGCCCCAAACAGTCTTCACACCATGCTCCACTGCCCGGATCGCGGACATGCACCCTGTGTGCTCAGGAAGACCCCAGGGCACAAACCTGGGGCCTTTCCCTTGTGTCCGGTGCACCTTCTCTGCACCACCTCCTGGCCCCAGCCGACAGTGACTGCAGAGAGGGAGGCCAAGGGCAGCTGAGCAAAGGTGGGGCTGTGAAGGAGCGAGGTGTGAAGCAGGGGTCGGGCAGAGCACCGTGAGGAGCGAGGTGTGAGGTAGGGGTCGGGCAGAGCACCGTGAGGAGCGAGGTGTGAGGTAGGGGTCGGGCAGAGCACCGTGAGGAGCGAGGTGTGAGGTAGGGGTCGGGCAGAGCACCGTGAGGAGCGAGGTGTGAGGTAGGGGTCGGGCAGAGCACCGTGAGGAGCGAGGTGTGAGGTAGGTGTCGGGCAGAGCACCGTGAGGAGCGAGGTGTGAGGTAGGGGTCGGGCAGAGCACCGTGAGGAGCGAGGTGTGAGGTAGGGGTCGGGCAGAGCACCGTGAAGAGCGAGGTGTGAGGTAGGTGTCGGGCAGAGCACCGTGAGGAGCGAGGTGTGAGGTAGGGGTCGGGCAGAGCACCGTGAGGAGCGAGGTGTGAGGTAGGTGTCGGGCAGAGCACCGTGAGGAGCGAGGTGTGAGGTAGGGGTCGGGCAGAGCACCGTGAGGAGCGAGGTGTGAGGTAGGGGTCGGGCAGAGCACCGTGAGGAGCGAGGTGTGAGGTAGGGGTCGGGCAGAGCACCGTGAGGAGCGAGGTGTGAGGTAGGGGTCGGGCAGAGCACCGTTGGCTTGTTGAGGGAGAGCGAGGGCCTGGCATGGCTGGGGCAGGACCAGAGGAGAGGGCGTGGTGGGAGGAGAGCGATTGTTCCAGGTGCTTTGATTTAGCACCTGCCGAAGTGCATGGGGAGGTGTGGCAGAGGCATGTAGGTGGGTTTAAGACTCAGGAGTACAGGGAGGGCACATAGGCAGCTCATACCCAGGAAATCATCGGATCATGGCATTTTAAGGGGTGTCAACCCAGAGAGGGAAGAGAATGACAAACTGCTGGGGGCTGTCCATGAAGAGATGCACCCTTCGGGTTGGGATCTGGAGCCTGCATGAGACAGGGAGCAGGAACTGGGAGGGGGACGCAGAGGGACCCATTTGTACAGGATATGAACAAGCGACTACTTGAACGCAGAGGAGCAGGGAGGGCTCAGGTGTGGCTGTGGCTGTGTCACAGGACAGCACCGTAGAGGCCAGGGAGCACGGGGGAGGGGAGCAGGTTAGAGGAGCAGATTGGAGAGCCAGATTGCCAGGGTCTTTATGTGGTAGGCAGGGGATTTGGCGCTCGTCTACGCCCAGATGGGAGCTACTGAGGGGTTTTAAGCAGGATCATGACATGATCAGATGCATGATTTAGAAAAGTAACTGGTATTACAGTGAAGGTTAGATTGGAGAGGAGAAAGGCTTAAGTCAAGTTCATAATAATTGTCAAGAAGGTTGAAAGTGAAGGTCACAGGACGTTAGGTCAAGTGCTGTACCTTCTCACGTTGAAAAATATTCCTACGAGGACTGACAGAGGTCTGTGGTTAACGCCACTGCTCGTGTTTTCGTTAGAGCGTGAGGCGACCTGCCAGCCTCTTGTCTAGAAGCGCCATCACTCTGAGTGAGAGCACCACAGACACTCACACCTGCTCGCTGCACTCCTGGAGGAGCAGAGTCAGCTTCCTTGTGACTGAACGGCCATTTTGATTGAATATATGCAAAAGAAATATGATACCTATTTAGAAGTGCCCTCGTGGCTCCTGGCTCAGAGTGGCATTGCCTGTACGATGTCAGCCCCTGGTGTTCACTGCCTGAGCACACGCTGCAGAGCCCGGGAGTGTGGGCAACATGGCTGGCTGGCTCTGCCCTCCCACCTCACTCGTGAGCTGCGCCCTGGCTTTGGCAGAGATGGGGCACAGAGCCACGTTTTCTGTGTCCTGTGCCAGACACTTTCCCGTGAGTTTTTATTTAATTTTAAAAACTTTATGATACAGGTGTAACATTACAAGTGGCAAAACCGAGGCTCGAAGCTGAGAGTAAATGACTTGGTTAAGGATATACATGCCTTATCCAAAGTGATTGATTTTACCTCTGCTGAACTCATACTAGAAAACGCATTTGTGTGTAAAGCAAATGTACGTACAGACGTATGGAGGGGCCGCCGGCAGCCTCTACAGGGAGGGGGCGTGCGAGTCCCCAGAGCCGCCATCCCAGCCTCACCTCAGGTCCCAGTGACCCCCGCGGGACAGCAGCGAGGTTCATCATGAGGAAATGCGAGGATCGATCCCCCAGACCCACAGCACCGTCTCAGGAGCTGAACCCGGACTGATGGGGACTGCACTCTGCTCCCTCGAGCCCGACCACAGGAGCAACTCCCATCCCTGTGGGCTCTGCAGTGCTTGGGAGCTCCTGGACTGCGAGTGGAGCAGCGGAACGGTGTGTCCTGTGGACTCCCTCTGAGGCTACGGAGCAGAGAGCAGCGTCACCCCAGTCCAGCCCGCCCAGGCAGCTGCCGCTTCACCTCTCACTTCCACGTCCAGGCCTGGGTACACCCAGCTCCCACTGCACCCCATACCTGTGTCCTGCCCAGGGGACACAGCCCACCCACCACTGTCAGGTCCCCAAGGCCCAGCCGCACCAACGGTCACACCTGTCCCTGTCAGACTGTGGCTGATCCAGCCCGACTGGACGGGTCGGAGCTGGCACTCCTGGCCCCACCTGACCAACAGCTGCCTGGAGAGAGGGTGCTGCACCACCTCGGAAAGCTCGGCTGGAGAAGGCAGCTTGCCCCTCCAGAGACAGCACACAGACTACCTGAGTAACCCGCCACGCTGAGCCCCAGCCCCTCAGCCAGCACCTGCACCCCTCCTGTGCAACCTGCCCAGACAGGACAGCACTCATTCCCAGCAGACACTTCCATTAACCCACTCGCCTGGAGAGGGATCGCCTTCCCTTACTAGTCTAAAATCCCAGACAGCCGACCTACAGGGAAGCAGCTGGCCTGAGTTCAAGCAAAAGCATTCCCTCTGCAGGAGGGCACCAGTACACAGCACTGGCCTCACCTAGAACCTGAAAATGAAAGCCTAGAGACCCCAAGACCCCACCATATTTTCTGAAAATACACAAAGTCTGTGCTGTGCCCATCAAGACCTAAATCCTGTAGGATCCAGGCAACAAGTTCTAAAGCACACAGCCATGGGAAAAACAAATAAGGGAAAAAATATGGCCATTATAAAATCCATAATTTAGAAAAAAGATGGTACTCTACCAGATGCCCCAAAAAATCAACAGAGACACAAGAAATCTCCCTGCCCTAAAGGAGCACAGTAACCCCTCACCAACAATGGGCAGAGTGCAGGGAGTCCGACGTGGACTCGGAGGGTTGGTTGAACACAATACACTGAGTTGCAAGAGGATACCAACAATTTCAGGAGATCAGAAAAAAAAAAACAATGCTTGACGAGAAGGGAGTTTCAGTAGAGAGATAGACATTTTTTTAAAAAATGATTACAAATGTAGGAGATGAAGCAGACAATACAGGAAATAACACATCCTATAGAGAGCATCAGCACTGGACCGTGAGGAAGAAAGGCTCTGAACTTGAAGACACAAACCTTGAAATAGCCCAAACTGGAGCCAGCAGGTGGTGGTAGTTAGGGTACTGGATTCCCACATGGTGGGCATGGTTTGAGTCCCAGACCTGGCAGCTTGCTTTCTCACTTTCTCTCTCTCTGTCTCTCTCTCTGATGAACACATGTACCCTATACAAATTTTAAAATAACAATAAATAAAATTAAATAATTTTTTTTTGAGAGGCTTTTCGCTATAGGGCGCGTGCGCTCGCCAAACAGACAGAGAGAGACATAGAGACAGAAAGCGAGAAATCACCCCCCAGGGGGGATGGTCACGCCGCAATCCCTTCTCCTCCATTCTCCTTTCGGGATCTTGGGCACGCACGCACACGCGCCCGGCGTGAGTTGTAAGCCACCGGGTCCGGGACGCGAACCACGGTCGACTACGTGGGAGTCCAGCGACATAGCCATTACGCTAACTGCTGGTTCCCAAATTAAATAATTTTTTGTAAAAAAAAAAAAAAAGGTGGCCTTAACCATTTAAAAACAAATCACCGTTTACAGTGAAGAGAACACACGGGAAGCCCCACTGTCACAACCGTCCGTCTGCACGGCAGCTACCCGGGAGGCAGCGAGGTACGAAAAGGCTTGAGAAAAGTCTACTTCATGAAATATTAACTGAAAACTTCCAAATCTACAGAGACGTAGACATCTTGGAAACTCAAAGAACACCAAATAGATTCAACCTAAGATCTTCTCCAGGGCACGTTATAGACAAAATGCTAAAAGTCAAAAAAAAAGGAGAAAATCCTAAAAATGGCTAGAGGCAAGGGTCAGGTTCACTATAAAGTTCACCTTGTCAGACTAACCTCTGGTCTCTCAGCAGAAACCTTACAGGCCAAGAGGGAGTGGGGTTATATATTTAAAATTCTGAAAGAAAAATAGTTATAATCAAGAAGTATACTCAGTAAAGCTATACTTTGAATTTGAAGGGAAAACAAAATAATTCCCAGACCCAACCCCCCAAAAAAAGAAAGAAAGAAAAACGTATGAAATACATTGATTTTTAGAACAACTTTTCAAGAAGTACTTCAGGGAACACGACAACTAGAAATGAGATGAGGATGAATGTCACCGTAAAACATGAAGAGATGAAACTCTCCAGCAACACAAGACAAGAAGGGAGAAGTGCTCAGATCTCTGCCACTACGGAAACCTACAGATAGCAAACATTAGCAATAACAGAAGAACAGAGGAAATGAAATACAAATACTGAACCAACCAGCACACGGCAGTTGTAAGTCTGTGCACACAAACAGATCAAACTCCCCAATCGAAATACACGAATGGGTTAAATGGCAAAACAATAACAAAGGAGCACTCTGCGTGCTGCCTGCAAGAGACACGCCTCGCTGGTGGAGACGCAGACAGTGAGAGGCAGGAAAAGTCACTCCATGCAAATGGAAGCCAACAAAAAGAATCAGAAGTAACTATCCTAATATCAGACAAAATAAACTGCAAGATAAAATCTACAAAAAGAAACAAAGAAGATCATTATATAGTTTTAAGGGCGGGATAAACTCACCAAGAAAATGTAACAATGATAAATATCTATGCACCCAACATTGGAGCACCTAGATAGTAAGCCTCTAAATTTTAAGATGAAAAAAGTATATCTAGCATCTCCTCTGTCCACAATGTAATTAAACTTGAAATCAACAACAAAAGAACTTTTGAAGATACACAAGTATGTGCAAACCAAACATCATGCTACTGATCAATTTCAAATCTATTGAATAAATAAAGAATGGAATTTTTAAATTTCTTGAAACAAATGGTAATGAAAAGACTATATTCTAAAACCTTTGACGTACGGCAAAAGTGGTGCTAAGAGGGAAGCTTACAGCAATCAGTTCTCACAAGAAAAAAAAAGGAAATATGTCAAATAAACATTCTAATACACATCTCAAGGAGCTAGAAAAGTAAGAACAAGCTAAACCCAGAAGTAATGCGAGAAGGAGTGGCAGGGCCAGCAGGTGGCGTGGTGGTGAAGGCTTTGGGCTCCCACTGGTCAGCAGTTTGACTCCCTGACCTGGCGGTTTGAAAATCACACCAGACTCATGTATGTGTGTGCCCAAACCTTAGGAGGAGAATTGAGGAGAAGGGACACTGGTGTGTCCATCCCCCAGGGGAGTGATTTCTCACTTTCCCTCTCACTGACTTTGTCTCTGTCTCCAACCAAGTGCATGTGCCCCGTGGGGGGGAAAATAATCTTTTTTTTAAAAAAAGAAGAAACAAATAGTGAAAAATAGAGCATAAATAAATAAAACAGAGTGCGACACAAAAAAAATCACCAAAACTAGAGGCTGTTATTTTGAGATTAACAAAACTGATAAACCACTAGCTATACCAAGAAAAATTGAGAAAAGAACCGGATAAGTAAAATTATAAATGAGAAAGAGAACATTACAAAAGATGTCACAGAAATACCAAAGATCACGAGCGGGTGCCATGAGCAGCTACGAGCCACGCTGGGAAACCAAGGTACAGGCAAGCTCCCCCTAGACACATGCAGCCTGGCTAGATCGAACTAGGAAGGCAGGAAGCCTGGGCAAGGCCATAACAAGGGACAAGATTGCGTTAGTAATAAACATACTCCAAAGAAAACCCAGGTCCAGATGGCTTCTCTCCTGAATTCTACAAATCCTTTAAAAGAGCATTAACGCTGATTCTCCTCAACTATTTTGAAAGACCCAAATGGGGGGAATGCTCACCAACTTATTCTACAATGTCACTCTCAGATTAAAGCCCAAACCAGACCCACACAGAATAATAGTAACAAAACAAAATGCTATGGACCAGTATTCCTGAGGAATATAGATGCAAAAATCCTCAACAAAATACTAGTAAACTGAGTCTAACAACATTCAGAAGATTATACACCGTGACCTACAGGACTTATCCCAGGGATGCAAAGTTGGTTCAACATATGCAGAGCAATAAGTGTAATATATCACAGTAACAGAAAGAAACACAAAAATTACATGATCATGTCCATGCAGGAACGGTGTTAGCTAAGGCATTTGTTAAGACGCTGGACCAAACAGCTATAGCACATGCATTCCTAGCACCGTCGGGGCTGTGCGCTACAAGTCATAGCTCATCAGACTCTGTGGGGAGTGTTGAAACCTTCTTCTCCCAAAACTGGAGCTAGACAGAGATGCCCACCTTGTCCACTCCTGTCCAGCACAGCATGGGAAGCCCTCTCTAGTGTGTCAGAGGAGGAAATGAGAAGAACCAGTGAAATTACCCTTCTTTGTGAATTACATGATTATACACATAGAAAAACATAAAGAACCTACCAGAAAATTGTTAGATGTCATAAACAGCAAAGTTGCAGGGTACAAAATAAGCATGATGGACCAACAAGTGAGTGAGCTTAGGGTGCTGGACCCCACATGACCAACTGCATGGTTCACGCTGGAGACTCACACCAGGCACCTGTGTGTGCATGCCCAAAATTCAGAGAGGAGAATGGAGGAGAAGGGATTGCAGCATTTGGCTGATTCCTCTCCCTCCCTATGCCTCTCTCTCCCCCATGAGCACACACATTCTATAGCAAACAAACAAACAAACAAAAAATCAGCATACAAAAATGTGTAGCACTTTTGTACACAAAAATGAACTGAGACAAAAGTGAAGAAATCAATTCAATTTACAGTAGCCCCACATACAAAAAGAAGTTAAGAATAAATCTAAACAAAAATGTAAAAAACCTTCTACTATGAAAATTATTTTTAAAAAACTGAATAACAAAATTGAAAAAGATACAAAAAGAAATGGGAACACATCCCTTGTTCATCTTGTGAAGAATCAACATAGTTAAATGTCAGTACTGCCCAATGTGATCTACTGCCCTTTATTGTACAGTCCCTATCAGAACCCCAGTAACTTTCTTCTCAGAAGTAGAGAAACGACTGTGATACTTGTGTGGAATCACAAAAAGCCCTGTGTCACCAAAGCAGCGCCATGAAGAAGCGCGTCTCATTCCGACTTCAAAGGAGTGTTAACAGCAGCAGCAAAGCCTGGTAGCCAGAGCACCACGGGCTGGCACAGACAGACACAAAAACAACGGGCAGAATGAAGACCCCGGAAAGAAACCCACAAATACAGTCACCAAATTTTGACAAAAGTCTCACAATAATGGAGAAATGGTCTCCAGTGGAGAAAAGATTATGTTTCAATCGATGTTTATAGGAAAACTGGATACTCACTTACAGAATATGGAACTTGACTCCCATCTCTCTCCGTTTACAAAAATTAACCCAAAATAGTTTAAAGCCCCAAACCATAATACTACCAAAGGAACACAGAGAAATGCTTTAAGATATTGGACTAGGCACAGATTTCTTGAGTAAGACTCTTAAGGGCAATACCACCAAAAAAGAGAAGTGGAATTACAAGATAAAAAAATAACAACAACAAAAAACAAGTACTCTGCAGTGCAAGAGAGACAGTGAGGAGACAAGCCGGGGGTGGGGGGATTGGGGGGGTGGGTAGGGCGGCACTTGTAAACTGCACTTCAGATAAAGGGTTGGCAACCCAAACAGGCAGGGGACTGGGACAGCCCACCTGCCAAGAATTAATAATAATCCAATAAAAAATTGGCAATTAAGCTGAACAGACAGCTCCCAAACGAAAACTTAAAATGTCTAAAAAGTATGTGAAGGGGCCAACAGTGGTGTAGTGGTTAAGGTGTTGACTCCCACGTGGGCAGCCATGGTTCAAGTCCTGGACTCCGCGGCTTGAAATTCATGCCAGGCATGTGTGTGTGTGTCCCCAAAATCTCAAGAGGAGAATGAAGGAGAAGGAATTGTAGTGTGGCCTTCCCACCTGGGGGTGATTTCCCACTTTACTTCTCTCTCTGTCTCTGGCAAGCACATGCACTTGATAGCAAAAATCTAAAAGGAAAAAAAAGCATATGAAAAATTTTCAGTATCTCTCATTACAAGGGAAGCATAAATCAAAACCACGAAAAAGACCAGCTTCCTAGCAAATGTGGCCATGACCAAGAGGAAGGAAACCACAGGGAAAAGAAGCAGCAGACATTTAAGGGACACAGAGAGGGAGAATTACCTGTTGGTAATGACGTGCGAGGTGATTTCTTTAACCGCAACAATATGCAGGGTATTCAGGATGGGGAACTTCATTTGTTATGCTGCAATGATACACAGTGCATGAATGTAAAAACTTTTAAAAATAAAGAAAAAAGAAACCAAGGAATAGCAAGTGCTGGTGAGATTGTGGACAAAAGGAAACCATTGGGTGCTACTGGTGGGAATGTAATCGTACAGCTGCTGCAAAAAACAGAATCAGGTTCCTCCAAAAAGTCAAATTAGAATGACTGTATGGTCCAGTAATCTCACCCTTGGGTACTGACCAAACAGAGAGGATCACTCAGTGAAGAAGTCACTTGAACATCCATGTTTACTGCAGCACTTTTCACAATAGATAGGTCATGGATTCAACCTCAGTGCACCAAAACAGGTGAAGGGATTGGGAAAATGTAGTACATATACCCAATGGAATACTACTCAGACATACGGCTAATGAAATCCTCTCAATGGACAAAAAGTGAATGAACCGAGAAGATAAAATGGCACGTGAAATTAGCCAGATCGTGAAAGACCAACATTATGTGTTCCCTTTAACATGTACCAAAAATCCACACTCTATGGCAGAAACTAAGAACTTGAAAGTGTAGAAATAGAGTAAAGGTGGGTAACAGAAGTGCATGAGGGAGTGGATTCGCATAAGAAAGGTTTTAATGTACATGAGAATGAATGCAAATAAGGGGAAGAGGTTATGGAGGTGTGGAAGGTTGGAGCAATGGAGTGCACTCCCCCATCACCACTGCCGCGAAGGGGGCAGGACGTGGTGTGTTCATTGTCGAAGCTGAACATGCTTTATTCTTGATTTGATGATTATACACTGTGCACATGCTTTGAAGAACCCTACACTGCCCTACAAAGATATAGTAATATCTTCAATATATGTAAACCAGAAATCACAGTAGAAAAAAGAAAAATTAAAGTTAACATCTATATGATGTAGAAATAGAAACTATTTTATTCACCATGTGCGTGAGCTGATTTCCGGTGTTACTTCATTGCGCAGTGCTCAGAAATGTTATTTGTTGTACACGTTGTCGTGTACCTGCCGGACCTTGTTCTGAGAGCCAGGTAGGAAACCGTAACCAAAATGAAGGGCAGCCCCTCCCTTGCGGGAGGGTGAGTGGGCACTGAGTCTGCACTTGCCTTGAGTTCAACTGAGACTACAGCCAAACTACCCAAAGAACAGCTTAAGCATGTAGAGAATCCCCCAGGAGCCCGTGAGGATTTTTGTTCTAAAAGCTTTGCAGGGGAGTCTGGCCAGGAGCACAGGTGTTAAACTTTAGAAAGTGGTGGCCACTCACATTATTCTCCCAGTAGAGACATTCTTGGCCCCCCTCCTTACCAAATCTCTACCTGTCATGCATCGTGAAAAAAAATTTGAAAAAAATATAGGACTCAGAATTCTTGCTTTGAGAATTATGTCTTTCCTTGTATTTTAAAATAAAGTGATTTTTAATCAGTTTTATAAGTAGAATAAAGCTTTTAATCTATCAAAACATTGATGTCTAAAGGAACACTGTGAAAATAACAGTAAGGAAAAGATTTTATCATTTTAATAGACACCTATAGATTTTAATGTTTTATAAAACTGGGCATGATTACCAACTTTGGGTGAACCTTCAACTCACATATGCTCACTATCTGTGCTGACTGAGGATATATTGGATATTAACTGTTTTGTATCATTAATTCCCATTTTAAGAGTTATAGCCTCCATTTCTTATTGCTTTATTTGGGTTTTCAAAATATCGGATCTTGGGACCAGCAGATGGCAAAAGGTTTACATTGCTGGACTCCCACGTAGTCGACCACTGTCCAAGTCCCGGACTTGGCGACTTAAAACTCACACCAGGTGCGAGTGTGTGTGTGCCCAAGATTCTGAGGAGATGGACCAGCAGTTGGCGTAGTGGCTATGTCACTGAACTCCCATGTAGTCGTGGTTCGAGTCCCGCATCCAGTGGCTTAAACTCATGCTGAGCGTGTGTGTGCATGCCCAAGATCCTGAGAGGAGAATGGAGGAGAAGGGATTGCGGTGTGGCCATCGCCCCTGGGGAGGTGATTTCTCACTTTCTGTCTCTCTGTCTCTCTCTGTCTTTCTGGTGAGTGCACGCGCCCTATAGCAAAAACTTCTCAAAAAAAAAAATATATGTATATACATATTCTGAGGAGAAAATGGAGGAGAAGGGATTGTGGCATGGCCATAAGGCCATGCCCCCCAGGGGATGATTTCTTGCTTTCTGTCTCTGTCTTTCTGTCTGTCTCTCTGGTGAGTGTATATGCCCTATAGTGAAAATCTCTCTCTCTAAAAAAAAATGTTTAAAAGTTCTCTTTTCCTTAGTGAGCTCAGTCTTTTATTATCTTCTATTTTTTTTTTTCAGCCTCCTCAGTTCCTCAACACTGGCATTATTCAAAAGCATAATATTCATGTGTTCATTCCATGGAAGTTTTAAATACACAGTGTGTTTTAGAAGGACTTTGAACAGCTAAAGAATAAATTCTGTGCAGAAATCAGTGTTTAGTTCAGAACATTTTAGACTATGAAGTTATTAACGGAACTAATTTGCAGGGATCTTGCTTCATCGTTGCCTGTTAGGCAGGGCCAGGGAGTGGGTGAGTAGTCCAGCAAGAGCGGAGTTTGTTCATGTGGTAAATACAGTCAGCCTTGGAACATCGGCTTCATCTAACCAGAAAACGTGTGCAAGACAAAGGAGGCTGCTGCAAATTCTGATGTGCCTCCTCTCAATCTGTGACGTGACCTTCACGTCCCGTGGTGGCTTTGTTGGCATCTGTGGAGCATCAGCGTTGCACTGCTGGCTCCGTGCAGGCGAAGAGCGTGGACCCTGAAATGTTCGGGAAAGATGGCGTCTCCTTAGAGTGCAGGCTAGGGACCCGGCGTCGGGCGTGTGCTCACAAGACGCGGACCGCTCTGCTCCCCGGTCAGGATGCCAGTGTGCTGCTGTCCTCCCTCAGGGTCTGCTTTCTCTCCTCGTGAGATTCAGGCTAGGGACCTGCAGTGAAGAAAGGCATCGTGACTGGTGACCAGACTTTACCTCCTTTTTCTTTAATGGCCACCAGATGCCTGTGCTTGTTCAATGGTAAGTAAGGTGTGGTCCTCCCACGGGAAGCTCTGACGCGCCCTGAGGCCAGTCCGAGGTGGCTCCGCATGTTAAGCACTGGGGATCCGAGTGCTGGAAGCCTGGCTTTGCAAGGGCAGTGTAGACACTAATCAGAACCATGGTGTTTGGTTAAATAAGAGTTTCTGTTGTAAACAGATTGAAACCTGAGTATGGGGACAGCAGATGGCGTAATGGCTATGTTCCTGGACTCCCACGTATTTAACTGTCACTGGAGTCCCAGACCCGGTGGTTTAAACCTCACACTGCACACATGTACGTGCGTGTCCAAGATTCCAAGAGGAGACCAGAGGAGAAGGGACTGGTGTGGCCATCCCCTCTGGGGGGTGATTTCTCGCTTTCTGGCTATGTCTTTCTATCTCTCCATCTCTCTGGTGAGTGCATCCACCCTGTAGCAAAATAAATAAATAAATAAATAAGTGTGACAGCCTGGCCTCAAGTTTGAAACAGCCCATTTTCGGTACAAGAAGTACTTTGCAAAAGGGGGTGAGGTCCCGGAGTTTGAGGACCTAACCCAGAGTAACACAGCCTCTTTGTCTCAGTTAAGAACTGGGCTGCCCTGGGGCTTCTGTCTGAGACATTACTCACAGCCTGACCTCCCCTAATGGGCATCGTACCTGCTGCGTGCAGTCCTTCTTTGGCAGCACCCACCCTGGGACTCTTGCCCGAGCCCACCCTTTCCTACCTTGCAGGTCTGTCCATACTTTAACCTTTGCACTTGGAAGGACCTTGAGCTTGCAGCGTGCAGACAGCCCTGGAGTGGATTGGCAGGCAGCTGTGTGGCTCTCAGTGATGCAAACGTGAAACACACTCGTAGGAACCGTGCTCTGAGTGCTGGTATACCCTGTGCTGCACTTCCAGTACACTGTGACAAGTCACAGGCCATTCTCAGCACTTCAGCATAAACAGGCTTTGTGTTAGATTATTTTGTCCATTTGTAGGCTAATGTACGAGTTCCAGGCTAAGCTATGATGTTCAGTAAGTGAGGTGCATTAAATGCATCTTCAGCTTATGATATTTTCAACTTACAGTATAGGCTTATCGGAATATAACCCCATCATAGTAAAGTGCAAGTCTGTATTGGATGGGCTGACAGCAAAGGGTTTAGAAAATACCTGCAGGATGATAAATGATAGATGAAGCCATATAAAAGCACTTGAAGGAAAGTACATGGACGACTATAATTAAGTGGAAAAGCATCGTTAAGAACCTGTGACGGGGACCAGCAGTTAGCGTAATGGCTATGTCGCTGGACTCCCACGTAGTCGACCGTGGTTCGTGTCCTGGACCCGGTGGCTTAAAACTCACGCCGGGTGCGTGTGCATGTGTGCCCAAGATCCCGAGAGGAGAATGGAGGAGAAGGGATTGCGGCGTGGCCATCCCCCCTGGGGGGTGATTTCTCGCTTTCTGTCTCTCTGTCTGTCTCTGTCTGTCTGGCGAGCACACGCGCCCTATAGCAAAAACCTCTCCAAAAAAAAGAAAAAAAAAAAAAAAAGAACGTGTGATGCACACTATTCTAGGAAGTCTCCAATGATGTGTATTGGTATAGTCCAATGGGTTTTTACGTTTTATTTAGAAGTTTCTTTTTTGACAACTTGTGTTGCTTCTGTTTCCACAAGAGGACATCCCATCCTAGGAATTAACGCCGCCCGCCAGCCGTCTTCTTACCAGTCACCTCTGCACGGGTCCTTCCTGTGTCTTCATCGGAGGGTAAAGGGAGCCTTCGAGATTTTTCTGCCAACATCAGTCTTAGGAAATAAGCTGATTAGCCCTAGAAGGGGTGTTCAGTACCACTTCCATTATGCATCCTCTGTGTTCTTCTAGAAGACAGGGCAGATTCCCGGGCAACAGAGCAGGTCATCCACAGATCTCCACCATTTGCACCAGGCATCCCAGAATAACTGAGAAAAGACAGACACAGATACAGTTACAGCCGCAGCCGGACACAGATACAGTTACAGCCGCAGCCGGACACAGATACAGTTACAGCCGCAGACCACAGACACCTGGTTACAGACAGACATGATGCAAGTGCAGACACAGCTCTAGACACACACAGATAAGCAGCTACAGATGCTCAGCAAGACACAGACACAGATTTGCCTGAGTGAATGTGGAAAGCTGAGCTTGTCCGAATCTGGTTTACACAAACAAGCTGTGGGTGCCAATAGCTGCTTCAGAAACAAATGTGTGTTCCAGGAGAACACTTTTTTTTTTTTTTTTTTTTTTTGGGGGGGGGGAGAGGTTTTTTGCTATAGGGCGCGTGCGCTCGCCAGACAGACAGAGAGAGACATAGAGACAGAAAGCGAGAAATCACCCCCCAGGGGGGATGGTCACGCCGCAATCCCTTCTCCTCCATTCTCCTCTCGGGATCTTGGGCACGCACGCACACGCGCCCGGCGTGAGTTGTAAGCCACCGGGTCCAAGACGCGAACCGCGGTCGACTACGTGGGAGTCCAGCGACATAGCCATTACGCTAACTGCTGGTTCCCAAAGGAGAACACTTTTTAAAGGTGTTTCCTATAGGGTGTGTGCGCTCACCAGAAAAAGACAAAGAGACAGGGAGAGGGAAAGTGAGAAATCACCCCCAGGAAGGATGGCCATACCACAATCTCTGCTCCTCATTCTCTCCCTGGGGTTTTGGGCATAGGAGCTGGGCCTGAGTTTCAGACCACCAGGTTCAGGACTCAAACTGTGGTTGGCCACTTGGGATCCAGTGCCTTAACCACCATGCTATCTGCTGGTCCCCTCCCAGGAGAATTTTTAAAGGACATTTTTTGGCCAGATAAGAAAAGCGGCTCGCAGGAAGGTGGTGTCCTGTGCTGACCTTTCAGGCCCAGGAAATGCTTCGTTCCTGTTTGAGCACAGGTGTCTTGACTGCTAGGTGGGATCTTGCTGTATTTGTTTATTTACTTGTTGTTTTTTCAGTATTACTTATACCAAGCATTGTAACAGACAGGAACAAAAGACCGGACAGATGTTTAGTGATGCGTGAATCGACAGCACGATGCCCACAGCGAGCACCTGGGGCCACGTCTGCTCAGAGGCAGGCAGTTGCCAGAGCCTTGTACCCAGCACGGTGGAGGCACTGGTGACCCTGAGAGCTGGCACTGTAGCTGCAGAGACAGACGAGAGGACAAGGACCCTTCCCTGACAGAGCTTCCAGTTAGAGCACACAGACACGCCCGCAGGCTCTGGGTCTAAGCAGACTCAGAGCTGGCTGTAGCAGAGGGGATGCCTCAGTGACCGCTGTCCCAGTGTGGAGACGTGTCTTCCACATGAGCACCTAACTTAGGGCCTTGATATCTGCATCTGACTCAGTGCTCGTCTTGTGTCAACCAGCATGAACTTTTTTTGGATGGGGGCTTCGTAGACATTTCAGCACAGCTTCTAAGGAGCCTTCCTGTGGGAGTACAGCCCTCCAGGAGGCATTTGGAAAGATATTAGGCACTGCTGGCTCTCCTGTGACTGGGCCCGGGCAGAGGCCAGGATCCCTCACTGCCCTGAGCACTTGGGTAGGACAGAGGCACTCCACCCAGAATGTCTTCAGCCTGATGGTGAAGCTCTGGAAGACACCAGTTGCTTTCCCCTTCGGTGCTCCAAAGGTCGCATTGGGCATCTAAGCACAGGACACGGCGTCCGCTCCCACATGGAGCACTGGACAAGAACCACATCAGAGCCTGTGAGAGTGTAGGGAGCCCCGAGTCTTAGGTTAATAGATAGTGAAGGAGAAGTTCAGATCCATGAGTGATGGGCTAGTCCTCAGAGGATGGAAGAGGCACACAGAAGGGCAGATTTTCTCTCCTAATATATTTGACTGTGGACAAGAGTGCCTGGTCTAGTCTTCACCTCCAGATCATTAATGAATTTTAGATATACAGACCAAGGCTGTCCAAGCTCGTCTTAAGGAGGAGTACGTATTGGATTAAGGGACTCCTGTGTTCCACCAAAGCTTATGAGAGCTTTCCTATTCTATTCAGGTAGAATTATTTTTTATTCTAATGAGATTTACCCTTTCTTTGTTCTCTTAAAACTGAATCCAAGCATCTCCTTATCAGCACTTCCATTACCCAAGTTCAAGACTCCAGAAGATTCTATCTTCCTGTTTTTTGAAGGAAATGGGTCCCAAACCACTGGGGAGGCTATGATGAATGTTCTGAAGGGTTTTCTTTACCTCGAGTATATCAGGCAGCCCCACTGAATGCCTTAAGCCTTGGTGTTTCATCTCCGTAACACGATTAGCTTCCGTGTCAGCAGGCCTCTGTGGCCCTAACCCATCTAGGCACGTATTAAGCCCAAGCAACAAAGTTCCTGATTTTTATACCAAAAATGGAAACCCTTCAGCCTCTCCTCAAGGTCTGTTTATTCTTTTTTTTTTTTTCCCCCTAGAGAGAGGATTTTGCTATAGGCCACCACAGTCCCTTCTCCTCCATTCTCCTCTCAGAATCTTGGGCACAAATGCACATGTGCCCAGCATGAGTTTAAGCCACTGGGTCCAGGTCTTGAGCTGCGGTAGACGACATGGGAGTGCATCCATGTGGCCATTATGCCATCTGCTGGTCCCAAGTCTATTTATTCTTAATTTGCACACAACTGTAGAAGCTTGGTTTCCTGCTTTTTTGGCACATAACATAAAAAGAACAAGGGGAGACTTGGTTGGTTTGGGTCGACCACAGAAGCAGAGACAGCGGTAATCTAGCAAAGAAGCCATGCAGAAAGGCCAAACAGGTATTTCACAGTGAACAAACTGACAATAAGAAGGTCAAAACCATGAGCATCTGGGACCACGTCTGCTCAAAGAACTGCCCAGGTTGGAGGCGGCATTCGTGACCCTGATGACCACACTGCAGGGTCAAGGGAGTTGAAGCACATTTTACAAGGTCCCCGTCAGGCACGGACTATTTTATGTTGTGTTAATATAAGACTAAGTTGTAGAGGTCTGGAAATAAATCACTTATTTAGAAATCTTATTCCTTGGGGCCAGCAAGTGGCATGGTGGTTAAGGTGCTAGATGCTTCCACATGGGCAATCATGGTTCAAGACCCAGACCTGGTGGCTTGCTTTCTCACTTTCTCTCTCTCTCTCTCTCTCTCATCAAATTAAAATAAATGAATGAATAAATAAAATAAAATAAAATAAAGTAAAATAAAATAAAATAAAAAATCTCATTTCCTAATAAACCAGATACTTAAAGCAATTATATGTGAAATGCATTTTGGAAATCCAACTTAGAAAGTTGGGACTATTCAAAGCAGAAAGCAATTACCTGTAGCTCTCTGGCACCCCTGCCCCAGGTGGCATGTGTCTTTCTGACACTGCATGCAGCTTGGTGCAGGCGACCCCTCCCCGCAGACGTAGAGTCGGGGGACTCATGGTCACAATTCCAGCCCTCCTTACGGCTGTGGAGGGGACTTTTCCCACTCAGTCTGCAGCACTGTGGAGAAAGAAGCTGAAGTGGGCCCGCTGGGGGCATGGTGATTGTGGTGGCCGGATCCCACGTGGCTGACAACATGGCTTGATCCCAGACTCAGCAGCTTAAAAACTATGCCAAGTGTATGTATGTGCATGCCCAAATCCTGAGACGAGAATGGTGAAGAAGGGACTGTGGCTTGGCCATCCCCCCAGGGAGTGGTTTCTTACTTTACCCCACCCCTCTCCCTGGCAAGCACACATACCCTATAGCAAAACTCAAAGAAAGAAATGAAAGTTTAAAAAAGAAGCTGAAGAATTGAACTGAAATCAAAGGCTACCAAAATGGAAAATATCTGTTACATCATAAGTCATACATAGCATATTATCTTTTTGTTAAAAACTCTTAGATTAGTATTATTGCATTTATATTTATAGAGGAGGTTTCTATCCATCCATTTATTTCAGGGAGGGATAAGTCCATGTGGACGATGTGAAATGCACAGCACTGAGGGTGTAGCTGTGCCTGCTGGTCCCTACATTCCCACACTGAGTGTTTACTAGAGAGAAGACACCAGGCTGCTGAGATGCGGAGAGTGAGGGATTCTGAGAGGTGAACTGGGTGCCGCAAGTAAGAGCGCAGCAGGGAGCTGACTGCGCGTCTGAAGTTCCGAGGTGCAGAACATCAAGTCAGAGCTGGGTTTTGTTGCCTGGCATTGGGAGGTGGACGTTGTCCCTCCTCGGTGCTGTGTCTTTCCTGAGATCCTCTTCCACACAATAATCTTCTAGGCTGTTCATGTCTTTTTATGAGGGGATTATGAGATACAGGTTTTCCTTTGAGGTTTTAGGGGTGTGGGGGGGCATTGTAGACTGGGTCTCACTGCTTTGCTGATGCACCTGCCTCAGCCCCCCACACATGCACCACCATGCTCTTTAGTGACCCGACCCTCCTTCATGGCCCCAGCCTGCCCTCACCAGTGCCCAGCACAGTCTTCGGTGGGCCATCATCTGAATTTTGAAACATTAGATAAGTGACTGGTATTATCAAAGAGTTTAATAATTACATGTTGTCTATTTAATGGAATATAACATTGACCATATATCTTGTTGTAACTTCCTGTTTCTCATTTGACAGCAAATTGCCATTTCTCTCTCATATGATGATAGTACACGTATTATTTTTATTATTATTATTATTATTGTTATTATTTTTGGAGAGGTTTTGCTATAGGGTGTGTGTGCTCGCCAGAAAGACAGAAAGAGAGAAATCACCCCCCAGGGGGATATGCCGCAATCCCTTCTCCTCCATTCTCTTCTCAGGATCTTGGACACGCACGCACATGCGCCCGGCATGAGTTTAAGCCACCGGGTCTGGGACTCGAACCGTGGTTGACTCCATGGGAGTCCAGCGACATAGCCATTACACCAACTGCTGGTCCCACAAGTATTATTTGTCAAGGACTGAGAATTCCAAACAAAAGTGCTAAAGGTTTTGTTTTGTCTTTTTAAGAATGACGTATTAGGTCGTCATATAGAAAGTCATGACATAGTTTTTATGTTTTTCTATGCGAAAATGCATCATGACTCTCCCGAAAATGCATCATGACTCTCCTGACAATCTAAAATTTCAATTTATTTATTAGTATTTTTTAAATTTTGCTCTAGGGCATGTGCATGCACCAGAGAGAGAGATAGAGAGGGAGAGAAAGAGAGAAAGCGCACTGCCAACTCCAGAATTCGAACTGCAGTCGGCCATGTGGAGGTCTAGCACCCTAACCACCATGACACCTGCTTATCCAAATAAAGGTTTTTTACTTGTGGCAGCTTTTTATTTATTACCCTCATTCATGAAAAGGCTTCAGATTAATTTCTATTTCAAACTTCATTTAGTTGTTAATTCAAGGAGTCAGATAGTGAAAAGTCCACTGTTTACATACTGTTACTCTCCTGACTGGTGGGCAGATATATGCATCTCCATTCAGTTTACACAGCCTGTTTTGAAGTGATCGAGGGAGTCCCCCCCCCACCACTGTCGGGCCGTGAAGGGAGACATGGAAGGGGAGGGCACGTATCTGCCAGGGCCCCATGTGTGCAGAGGTCCTGCTGAGCCGTCCATTCAGCCCCATGAGCCCCTTTCTCTGTTCCTCCGTGAACATCTGGTGAACAAGTCCCCAGAGTTGACTCGCACTGTGTGCCCTTCTTGGGAACAGACCAGGAAGCAGCCCCTGAAAGAGGCAGCTGTGGCCCAGCACTAGGCACCAGCGGCCTGGGGTTTGTCCCATGCAGCCCACTCTTCCTTCACGGTCCCACCCAGGCAACACTACAGCTACATGTCAAACTCAGTTAAGGAACCCGAGTTAATTCGTGCAATTAAACAGTTCCCAGACTTCCAGACAGACTTGTGATAGGCTTCGGAAGTTGGCCACGTGAGTTGGCTTCTAGCCCTGAAATCCCGCAGCCCCTCTGCCCACAGTGGCCCACTGGCCGCTTTCTCACTCGTCACAGGGGAACCCTTTCTCCTGCCTGTCACCAGTAGAACTTCAGTCTCTGATTATCAGGAAAACACCAAAAAATGCGTGGAAAGATTCAGTAATTGCCTGCATTTTTATGGAGTCAAATATCAAGATTTAAGTCCCTTGTTGAGTGGTAGGAAGAAGGTGTGCCTTGACCTAAGAACAGGCTTAGTTCTGCTCTTGGAACTTGAAAGGAATGTTTCTAAATATTAATCATTCGTGGTCCTTCGGCAGCCAGCGTCACGTGCCTGTGTGATGAGGACGGAGAAAGCTCGTTTCCTGCACATCCCCCAGCCTGCTCAGTGCCTGTTCACGGTGTCCTCGACACGCACGGCTGTCAGGGCCGGCCAGCACACAGCTGTGTGCCGTGACGGTGCTGGGGGAGGGAGCACGTGGCGCAGGACCTGCTGGCAGCCCCTCACTGAAATGTGAAGGTATAAATAGCATGTATGTAAATGACTCCAAATTTATCCAACCTCCTGTCTTCATACTTCATAATTTTTGAGTTAACTGAAATTGTTAAATGCCTGAACATTCTTATGTTTTAATCAGCTTGTCTATTAAAAGCAGTTCTGCTTTAAATTGGCTTACTATTAAAAGCACTCCTTTCAAAGGAAACATTACTTTTTATTTCACAGTTTCATGATTTTTTTCTTGGTTAGAAAAGATCTCAATTTACAGAACCTATAGTGTGTGTTTTTATTTTAAAATATTATTTTTTATTTACATTTCATCAGTGCTCACCATATAGCCATGGTTTTCCCAGCAGCCACTGATGAGTCTCAGAGTGGACTGCTTGTTCTGTGGACATTCGTGGAGCCACGCCCGGACCTCATGAAAATGAAGGTGGGCCTGGGCATGGCTTTCTGGCTCTGGCATGTCTACCTAGCAACTGGAGGGCTGGACCATAGCACCGTCCGGCCGTCCTACCAAACAAACAGAGCTGTCTTTCTTGTCTGTTTTTGTCTTAGAGATTTTTGCTATAGGGCTCATGCACTCACCAGAGAGAGAAAGAGAGAGACAGAAAACGAGAACCCACTTCCTGGGGCGATGGCCATGCTGTAACCCTTCTCCTCCATTCTCCTCTCGGGATTTTGGTCATGCACCCACACGTAGGTGAGTTTGTTGAGCTTTTTAAGCCGCCAGGACTCAAACTGCAGTTGACTACATGGGCGTCCAGCAACATAACCGTTACACCATCTGCTGGTCCCATTGCCTATGTCTTTATAGATACCTAGATTTGTTTGAAGTGTGTGTACAAAAATAGAAAAAAAAAAAAAAAAAAGCAAAAACTAGTCCTGTTGTTACTTTACAAATATTTCAGAATACACAGTAAAATTATGAGTTTTGAAATCAAAAAATGGGTGTGGTCATGCCATCTTTTGCCCAGTTTTACACAGCCAGGAAGTCTCAGTGCAAACTTGTACATTTTGAGAGCTTTGTTATCTAAGGAGGAAGAAAACTATTATTATTTGTTTTCTTTTGTTTCACCAGAGGATATATATGTTCATCAGTGAGATAGATGGGAGTCAGAGGCAGAAAGCACCGTCAATGGGGCATGGCCATACCGCGGCCTTTCCTTTCTCATTCTTCTGTCTTGTCGGGATTTGGGGCACTCACGCACATGTACCTTGCATGGCTTTCAAATTGCTGGGTCTGGGATTTGAACCACAATTGGCCAAGTGGGTTTTGGCTCCCTTAACCTCTAGGCTACAGGGCCAGCCCAAGAACATTAATTTTGAAAGCACCTAGAAAGACGTAATTGGCCAACACAGGCAGAGGTGGAGGTGCCTGGACGCTTTCTGTCCTGACTAGCACTGGGGTCTGGAAGGGGGGCCCAGGCTCGGGGAGGCCGGCAGCTTCACAGGCCTAAAGCTGAACCCAGAGGGCCAACACAGGCAGAGGTCTTATCACCAATCTCTAAGACATTCTTTTATATACATGGATACATTTATATTGAATACTTTTATTGTTTTTTAAAGTTTTTTATTTCTTCTGAGAAAAAAGAGACAGGCACCCCCAACAAAGTCTTAACACTGCAGATCGCCCTCCCAGGCTCAGCCAGGCCATATGATGGGCATGCATGTGCCTGGCGTGCTCCGGGAGGACCCAGGAGCATGTGTGTGCTCTGGGAGGACCTAGGACTTGAACCCAGGCCCTCCCTCTGTGGACCCAGACGCGTGAGCACTGTGACACTGCCTGACCTGACTCTGACGGCGTCTGTACACAGAACTTCATGGTTCCCCCTCTTTCCAAAGTTTGCCTCACCAGTGGGTTCTCCATTTTCCATTCAGAGCAAGGGTCTAAAGTACTGTGAGGTGCTTGTCTACTGACGATTGTCGCTGAAGTCCCCCCTTCGCCTCTACGAGAACCCGCCCACCACCTCGGCGCCACCCTCCTCTGCTCTCCTTCCTTCCTGCCGGCCGTTCCTTTCCACCACCCCCTGGACTCCAGGCCTTTCCCACTGGCTGGCCCTATCTTACATTGTTTCCCTCTTCTCTTATTTTACCTGCGTATTTGCAAAATGTCTTCTCTGGCCCTGATCCTAGGCTGACTGGTTATTTTTCCCTTTGGTAGTTGGCGTTACTGTTCTGCTTCCCCGGGGTGTGCACGGTCTCCTCCCGAGAGCACTGCTGTTCTTCCCTCCCTCCTCACGTAGCTGTGCTTCTGCCGAGCTGCTCCTCCGGCCTCATCCTCACCATCTTACGCAGTCTGGTTATAAAGTCCCTCGGTTAGTTTTGTTTCTTGTACTTGGTGTCGGTCAAGATTCCTGAATCTGGCTTACACTTTCAGCAGATTTGGACATGTTCTACATGTTATTTCTCTGAGGGTTTCATGGTTCCCCTGTGCTCCCTGCCCTGCCCGCCTGCTTCTGAGGGCCCGGTCCTGTTTGCTTGGCCGCCCAATGCCCTGCCACGCACGCTCTGCTCCTGCGTCCCCAGCTAACCTTCCTTCCGCAGTTTCAAGCATGCTTTTAATTTCGGATGATTTCTTTCTCATCACAGACAATTATGTATTTCGTTTTTAGAAGTTTGATTTTTTTTTTTAACTCTTGTATGATTCTCCTTACCATGTTCATGCTTTCCTTTACCCCCTTAAACTGTGTGTGTACAAGTGTGTTGCACATATGTGTGTGTATGCGTGTGTGTATTTGTGTATATACACATGTGAGTGTGTGTGCATGTATATATAGGAGTGTGTGGGAGTGTGTGTATATATTCATACACACAAAAGTGTGTGCACATGTGTGTGTATTTGTGTATATACACATGTGAGTGTGTGTGCATGTATATATAGGAGTGTGTGGGAGTGTGTGTATATATTCATACACACAAAAGTGTGTGCACATGTGTGTGTATTTGTGTATATACACATGTGAGTGTGTGTGTATGTATATATAGGAGTGTGTGGGAGTGTGTGTATATATTCATACACACAAAAGTGTGTGCACGTGTGTGTATTTGTGTATATACACATGTGAGTGTGTGTGTATGTATATATAGGAGTGTGTGAGAGTGTGTGTATATATTCATACACACAAAAGTGTGTGCACATGTGTGTGTATTTGTGTATATACACATGTGAGTGTGTGTGCATGTATATATAGGAGTGTGTGGGAGTGTGTGTATATATTCATACACACAAAAGTGTGTGCACATGTGTGTGTATTTGTGTATATACACATGTGAGTGTGTGTGCATGTATATATAGGAGTGTGTGGGAGTGTGTGTATATATTCATACACACAAAAGTGTGTGCACATGTGTGTGTATTTGTGTATATACACATGTGAGTGTGTGTGTATGTATATATAGGAGTGTGTGGGAGTGTGTGTATATATTCATACACACAAAAGTGTGTGCACGTGTGTGTATTTGTGTATATACACATGTGAGTGTGTGTGTATGTATATATAGGAGTGTGTGAGAGTGTGTGTATATATTCATACACACAAAAGTGTGTGCACATGTGTGTGTATTTGTGTATATACACATGTGAGTGTGTGTGCATGTATATATAGGAGTGTGTGGGAGTGTGTGTATATATTCATACACACAAAAGTGTGTGCACATGTGCATAAGCTCTTTTCATGCCCCGTCCCCTGAGGGCACTGATGTCATATCTGAGGCCATTTATATTCATTGGCTTTTTTTCCTCATTATGGGTCTCATGTTTCTACCTGTTTACATTCCAAGGATCTTTTCTTTGAAACCAGATTGTTTTGGGTTGGATCATTGGGTACGTCATTGAGAACTGGACTTTCTGTGTTTCTCTAAATGCCTCGTCTGTCCCGGAACGTGGTCAAATTGGAAGCAGTTTAGTCTTTTGAGGCATCTTCTGAGCTGCGGGAAGAATGTGACGCCCTAGTGCGAGCTGCCCTGGCCCTTCTGCATCCTGCAGGGGCACGGCCTGGGGCGCACTTGGGGGTTGCCCCTCGCTGGTGCAAGCAGGACTGTGGGGCCTGTGGCACCCGCACGCTCTGCAGACCGCCCCTGGACACCTCCCTTCTTACATGTCGCTGGTCAGTGACGCCTGCCGGCCTTCTGGGCCCTCTGCACCTCTGCTCCCAGGAGTCCGCCCTGCCGATCCAGTGGCCGTGGTCTCCTTGACCTCCGTGGCTCCTCATGAGCCTCGGTTCTGCCTGGCTTCCGGCCCCTGCACAGCAACCCAGATGCTTGTTTGAGGCGGTGGGCGGAGCAGGCTCAGGTTCCCTTTGTTTGCTTCCTCCTCCTGGGAACCACTGCCTGCACCTCCTGTTGTCCATGTGTGAACACTGTAACTTCATGTTCTTTACCCGGTTTTGTGGTTGCGGCAGTCTGGCTTCTCTCACTCCGTCATGACCAGGAGCAGAAACCCAGCACCCATCTCACCTTTAACCCTAGTCCGACTGTCACAGCCCTAATGGGAGTTCGGGAATAGCTTTTCTCCCCAGAAGGGCTGTGACCGCTCCGCAGTTCTGTGCTCTCCACTCCCGGAGTGTGGCAGCTCATTTCTGCTCTGGGCCACAAGGCCTGCAAGGTTTGCAGAGACCTCTCCTAACTGGCAAGCTTCTCGAGGGAAAACTATGACATGCCCCGCAAAGTCCCCACTTCACAGGATGGCATGATGGTGCATAGATGTCTATAATAAGTCGAGTGAATGAAAATGAAGTATCTGAAAGGTCATCTCTGACATGTTCGCACTGACCACTGCGAGAGCCAGGGCCCGTTTACCGCCGCGGTGACGGAGAGGCGTGTACAGTCCACGCATCTGCACTGCGCCTGCCCTTTGCCCTTTCGGTAGAACCCACCAGTGACAAGAGTGAGGGAGGGCGACAAGGACAATCACTAGACCTGCAGATGATCCGAAGAGGATCCTCATCTCCAGATAAAGATGAGGGCAAACTGCATGCTTCACCAGGAGGACAAGTGCTCACAGATACAGATGTCGTTAGGCAGAGCCGCGTGGTGTCACGTTTTAGAAGGAAACTAAGCCACATGTACCGAGAGAAATGGCTCGTCCAGGCAGATTATAGGAGCCACAGTGAGCCGGCAGTGGAATGAGTCCAATGCAGTTTCCTGCTGATAAGATGCAATGTGAGAACGGTAAAAACAATTACCTTCCTGCAGCCACCACTGCAAGGCCTTAGTAAGGTTCTGTGGCATTTTTAAGCCCATTTTTATTTTAAGACCATTAGAAAATATAGGGTTTGAAGAAGAAACCTGTTAAAATGCTGCAGATGGAGTCCATCAGGAAAATTTATTCCCTTTTGTTTTTTTATTTTTCTGGGAGAACAAGGTACAGATACAGAAAATCAGCAAGTTGTAACAAAGAAAGCAGCAAACAAAATGTAACAACCGCTGCTTACCCTGAAGGCCTAGGACAGGCCTCTGCAGATGAACTCGATGCTCCGCGTCCGCACATTCTGAGGGTGCACTGGCCGCTTTTGGGGGGTGCGGCAGAGCACCTGGCTTTCAGATAGCTCCTCGGACTTTTCAGAGGGTGCCTAGTACGCAACACCGTGTAAGCCATGGGGTATTGCTTCCGTTTCGCAGATGGTAAAATTCAGTTTCCCAGAGAAGTGAACTCCCTTTCAAACCAGGTGGCTCAGCTAGCAGCCCTACGTACTGCAGGGGACAGCCATCGGATATGTAGAAGTGCACAGGGGCGCTGGGAAAGGAGAGCTGGCAGGCCGTCCTCTGTGGGTGGAGACCGGTCCCCCAGACGCAGTGCTGCCGTGAGCTCCCTTGAATTCACTTGGTATGAAGGAAAAGAAAGATGAACCCCTTGTTCCCATGTTCTGGCTCAAGGCAAGGGAACTGATCTAGGACCTTTGCCCTCGGGGTGCTTTGACCTCTGACCCTTCAGAGAGGTGGCACTAGTGGGCTGAGCTCACCATGCCACCACTTCCTCCCTAAGCGAGGTAGGCACTGTGTGACCACGCTATCCCACGCATGTCGTTCTGTGTCGGTTTGTATGATATGCCTCTTTGAGAACTGTGAGTTAATAGAGCTCCTCGGAGTGGAGGCTAAACGTTCGGGCAGGAGGCAGAAACAGTGCTGGTTGGGGGCCTCGTCGTCCGCTAGGACAGGCAGACGGGAGGGCTGGCTTCTGCCTCCTCTGGACCCTGTGAGCAGGTGACCACTCTGCACACGTGTGCCTGGCAGGAGACCTAGGGCGCTGAGGCCGTCAGGGAATCCGGAGCTAGAAACCCCACACTCTGAGACTGTGTCCTCGGGGAGCGTGTACAGGTGCGTGTGGCTGTTTTCCTCACCGGGAGATCGCCAACTGCAGGAAAATGGATTGGTACGTTAGGCTATGTCAAGTCGATACAATAATAGACAAAAAGAAACATTCTTTTTTGAATTAAAAAACCTACTTTATTAACCTTTATCACGAGGCCTCCAAGTACTTGAATAAATATAGGAGAATTATACAGGAACCATCCCCATAAAAATACTAATTCCTTCCAAATTACTATATTGATATATACCATTTTAACTGCGATCTTAGTGGAGAAATTTGCAGCATGAGTATTTGGATGAAAAAGAAAGAGTAGGTCACAAAAGTGAATATGCCTTGACCCCTTTGAGAGCATCTGGCAGCACACGCAGCACACGCAGATGCACATGAAGACGCACACGCAGCACGTACAGCACACGCAGCTGCACACACAGCTCATACAGTGCACATAGACACACACACAGATGCACACGCAGCACACGCAGATGCACACGCAGCACATGAAGCACATACAGCACACATAGCCACATACGCAGCACATGCAGCACATACAGCGGCACACACAGCTGTACATGCAGCACATACAGTGGCACACACAGCCACACATGCGGCACACACAGAACATACAGTGGCACACGCAGCTGCACATGCAGCATATACAGTGGCACATGCAGCTACACACGCAGCACACACAGCACATACAGTGGCACACGCATCCGCAGGGTGACGACAGTCCTCTCTGAGGCAGTGACTGTGGTGGGCATGTTCTGTGCCGTGCGCACATTTAAGTGGTGTCAATACCTCGTAGAGTTCTTGCAAAGCCTGTTATTTTAATGCTCACATCAAATGTAGATGGGAATGTTTTTTAAGCTATGAAATGTTATGCAAATAAGAACATTTAAAATTATATAATAAACATGAATGAACTAGCTTTTCAATCCAAAGTGGCATTATTTAACTACTTCCCATCAGCCTTGCATCTGGGCTTGACAAATTCAAGGGGTGGCCACGCTGCAACCCCTTCTCCTCCATTTTTCTCTCGGGATTTTGGGCACCCACACACACGCAGCTGGCATGAGTTTTAAGCTGCTGGGTCCAGGACTTGAACTGTAGTTGGCCATGTGGGAGTCCAGTCCCCCAACCACTATGCCACCCACTGACTCCAACAAACTTTTAAGTGTAGACATTTCCCATAGTGACTGGAGCAGGTGGGGCCTTTAATTGGCTGGCGTGCAGATGCGACAGGGTCGCGTGGGTAATGCCGCTGCGTGGCGGACGCAGGCTGGAGGCCCTCTGCCTTCTCCCTTCCTCAACACCTCGTAACGTCCCAGGACGGAGAGGCCCTAGGCCTGGCTGGAACCAGACTCACGTCCACCTGGGTATCAAAGGGCCTGGGAGACGTCTCTCTCTCATGTGAGAGGGCCGCGCTCTGTGCTGCAGAGGCCGTGGAGCTAGAGCGCCTGTCCTTGACCCTCCGTGAGCCGGGCGGATTCTGTCCTCTCCGCTCTCTGTGGTCCGGAGTGCGGGTTCTTTGCTGCTGGCCCCTGGGCCTCATCCCTGTGCACCAAGTTGTGTTCAGGGTCAGGCCTGGTTAATGCTTTATTATTTTCTGGTTATGACGTCTGCAAGGCTAATTGTTTATAGCCACAGACAGGAACCCATGCAGACTTTATTTTTATGGTCTGTGGCATTTGAGAGAAACAAACTGAACTCACATTTTTAGGGCAAAAAACAGTGGCTGAATTTCCTGCTGTTGCTGATGTCAGGTTGGTAATAAAAGCAGAGCCACTCTTTCCTTACACAGAACGGCTTGTAGGGAAAGGGCCTGACCTCCCAGGTCTGTCTGCTTTATTTGACGCTGGAATGAATGGGCATGTTGGAAAAGGCCCTTGAGCAGACGGCGCACTCAGCATTTATACAGTCAAGTTGCAGGGAAGTTTTTCAGACTAACAATGAAATAAGTTTAGTAAAATGATTGAATATTTTCTTAACAAAAATAAATGCTAGAAATGACAGAGCTAAGTAAAAAGAAATGTTATGTGTAGGTCACGGTAACCCTGAGGACTTACCTCCAAATGTGGGATTAAGGTAAATGGACACAGTGATTGTGGAGAGAATAAAATGGAGGAGAAGAAGAAAAGTGCTCGCCTCACAGTGCCCTGCGTCCCACGACGACTCACCAGGGCCTCTGAGCACAGCACATGAGCACTTACCCACCCACCCCGCAAAGAAAGCAGCTTAGAGCCCTGCCCTATTCAACTTTAGAATGCAATGCACTATTGGTGTCACTTTGTTCTTATTTGCCGTTGTTAAGCCTAGTAGCGAGCTGTAGACTTCACCAAACTTCAGCCCTCCCTGAGTCCTCTCCCTTTGTGAACGTCTCGTGGAGAACTTGCTGAAGCGGCTCCCACAGCCAGGACCTGCCCACCCTCATGGCAAGGCGGATGGAAAAATGACGTCTACCTAAGACAGACGGCCACGCTGCCCACCAGCTGAGCTACTTTGAGAACCTGCAGGCTCCCACTCTCAGAACCAGGACTTCTGGAAACTTCCTGTTGATGCCAGAGAGATTTAGCAGAGGAATGGCATGCAGAGCAGCCTGGCAGTGACAAGCCCTGACTCTGGTCCTGCTTTTCCTACTCAGTGCCATGTGCCACTTGGCAAGCTTCAACCTCCCCAAGCCTTGGAACCCTCATTAAAAAGTGCACTGTGGGGACCAGCAGTTAGTGTAATGGCTATGTCACTGGACTCCTACGTAGTCGACTGCGGTTTGAGTGCCAGACCCGGTGGCTTAAAACTCATGCCGGGCACATGTGGGTGCTTGCCCAAGATCCCGAGAGGAGAATGGAGGAGAAGGGATTGTGGTGTGGCCATCTCCCCTGGGGGATGATTTCTCATTTTCTATCTCTCTGTCTCTCTCTGTCTTTCTGGCAAGCGCATGGTGCCCTATAGCAAAAACCTCTCCAAAAAAAAAAAGTGCACTGTGTGTGTCTGTCTTGGGAACAGGGTGAGTGGAGAAGTCACTGAGAGACAGCCTTCTGAGCATGTTAGATATGGGTTTTACACACACGAGGTATAGAATGTGTTAGCCTATAACTGTAGAATGTAGACCTATCACAGAGATTAAAACACACCATTTCAAGGAATTTTACTTTTTTATCACCCAAAGAAAAACACAAAATGTGGTCTGGCCATTTAAAGCATCTGTGTTCACAAAATACAAATAGGAGTCACAGAATGAATATTAAATAATATAAAAAATAGAAAATGTGGACAGCAAGGACTTCTGCTTGCAAATCGTATTTTGTTTCTCATTCAGTTTTTCTCCTTTCCAGATCTGTCGTATACTTGGCTTTCTCATAATATTTAAGAAGTCCCACTACAGGCAACATGAAAATCAGACTGGTGTGACATCTGTCTAAAAATGGATGCTGTTCATACATGCCTGCAATAAATTGAAGTGCTATTGCTAATTCAGTATTAGAGTATTAATTTAATGGCAAACGTGGTCCTCAGGGACCAGCATTCCCTGCGTAGGGCTTATGTTCCTAATCCACATACTTGGTTTCTGCTCCAGCAGGGAAGGGAGGCGGTGCTCCAAAGAGAAACATCTCGTACATGTATAAAATATCTTCCCATTCCTCCAAAGGTAGAGGCTCTCTGAAATAGAATCAGCTCATTTGAATTTAAAGTAAAAGGCAACTTTTGGGATCATGAGATTTACCTAGTATGATAGTATGCCAGAATTCATTTGTTAATACCAACCTTGTACAATCAATATTATTATTGAATTAATTCAGTCATTGGTTAAATGAATAACCATAATTATATAGTATGAAATAAGTAATGTATATGTAGGGCAACAATAATAAAATTGGTGATTTACTTCCTTTTACTACATGCTAGGTGATTGAGGTATATCTTGTTTAATCTTCACAATGACCTTACAAGATATTATACATATTTTCTGGCAAAAGGTCACGCAGTTGTAATCAGTGGGAACGGTAGCTCTCACGGCTCTGCAGATGGAGGCCTTTCTGCTGCACCAGAGTGTGCCCAAGTGTGTCTGTAGATATCTCCGTGCCTCAAGTCACGGAGTTTGATGTCTGGAGTGGCCCAAGCTTGTGCCTCAACACACCCTGCTGTGGGCAGTGCTTCGAGCCCAGGGACTGCACTTTGAGCAGGGAACATCTAAAAGACCAGTGATCCCAGAGTGTGCCAATAGATAGGATTGAGACAAAACAAGTCCCGGGTAACTTAACAGGAAAGACCGGACTGGAGGGCTCGCCACTGCAGGTGTCAGGGCTGTTTGCCAACACTCATCGCAACTGTCTGCAAGGAGAGAGCCCGTTTTTCGGAATGACTATGCAGTGTATTTTCTTCTCCTGAAATGTGTCTCAGGATCAGCATTCACTCCAGAAGCACTGAATTCCTTCAAGCCTAATATTTAGCTTTGGGGGGGCACAGTGAGATAAGCATTTGACAGTGGTCAGGCCGGGTGGAGCCCTCAGTTGCTGTGGTGTCTACCACCTGCCAGGTCAGCACCAGGTCGGGAAGGGCTGGGGTGAGTTCATGACATTAGAATGAATGAAGCAGAGCTTGCGTATTTCAAGGAAGCTCAACCTGGTGAAGACGGACACGTAAAAAGTAGATTTCATATGCTTTCTGGCTGTTCGTATGTCTTCCTTAAAGAGTGGTTTATTCAGCTCATTATATAGAAGATGTGTTGCTGAGTGAAGCAAGTCAGGCTATGAAGGAGGGACATTGCATGTCTCCACTTAACATACACCGGCTGTCCGCACTCTGTGGTCGGGACTGAAAGACTGGGGAACATAAAAGTATTAGTAATTGTAATGGACACTAGAGACAAAGTGGAAAGAGAGTGTGGGGGGAAGAGCGTAGGAAATTTGGGGGAAAATGGAGAGGTAAGACACTTGTGGGACACAGATAAGGTTTTTTATCTGTTGATGAGGATGTGTATAATAGTCTCAGCTGGGCTGGACTGAGGTGTATATCATGCTGGGTAAAGTCTCTTCACAATCTAAATGATGTATAGTGATTTAATGTATGAATAGTTAAAAAAAATTTCTCATTAAAAAAGTTGCTTTCAAGGCAGAATTAAATAAATTTTAAATGCAAATCAAGAGAAGGGTGTTCTAAGGAATGGAGGGAGAGGTTATTCTCAACATTTGTTGGCAATTCATCATTTCTTTTCTTCGCCCGATCTCCCGTGAACACCGCAGTGATTACTCACGGAGTTTGACGACAGTGGTGCACGTTCTCTTGTCGGTGCCTTTTTCCCTGCTAAGTTTCTTCTTTGCCTACTTTTCCTGGGGGCCAGGCAGGGCTGTAGTGATTGTGTTCCTTCAGAGTGTGGTCTGCATGATTCTGCACGTCCGTGGCATGACTTCGTGTGTCTGCACCATGAAGGTTCTGCATGTTCATGCCATGGATTTCGGCTTTAACTCAGTTGCTGTGTGGGGAAGTGGCAGGAATGATGACTCACTGCTTTTCCCTCCCAGGACAGAGAGAAAGAACAGGCCAGGCACAGGGACTGCCTCATGTCACCCCCTGCACCGAGACATTCTCGGGATGTGCAGCCTTCTCAGTCAAAGGCTTCAATGCGTTTTTGCAAACCCGTGAGACTTGGCCCCAGAGTTACCGATTAAGAACCTTAGGCTGAAGGGTCCCAGGGTGTCCTGTACTTTAGCAGATGGATTTCGGCAATGATTACCAATGGAGACGGCGTTTGGCATGGTTGTATCAACGCCATGTTTCAGAAGGAACCAGGACGTTTTGCCGTCAACCTTCTCGCTGTATCTCTTCCCTGGGTCCCTCAGTGAGGCATGGGTTTCCCTCCCTGGGGCCACAGGCATTTGTTTGCCGCAGTTAGCTTTCTTTTTGGTCAACATCTATTAAAGAGGCGACTTCCTGCTTCAAAACTGCAAAAATAAATAAGTAAATAAACAGCAAACCTTGGCTTGCCCTTCTGTCCCAAGTCGGCTACATTATGGTCCCTGGGCAGCAGTGCCTGGCACGGATGAAAAGCAGGTGTTTTTGACTCCAGAGTAGCAAGACCCAGCTGGTGTATTTTCTTGAGAGAGACAGATTGCTCACATTAACAGCAGTCCCTGTGTTGCTTGGTCATAAAAGCAAATTAGTCCTTCAGTGTGGAGAAGGAAGATTTGCACATTCTGGTGACAGACCAGTGAAGATGGGATTTCTCTTTAAGCCAAAGTTCTTGGGTGTCATCTTTTTGTCAAATGAACTTTTTTCCTCGATGATGACAGACTCTCCATTAGGTAAAATGCAGCGCTGAGGATGGCATGGCTTTTCAACAGTTTTGTCTACCCTTCCTCCACAGTGTGCTTGGAGCCCGGGAGGCGGTGGGTCCTGGGAGGAGACTTTGTCCCACCTTGTCCTCCTTTCTACAACAGAGATCCGAAGGTCCTTTCCTTCTCAGAGGAGAACTCTGTGGGCACCTGTCCTCAGACATCTCCTAGGGGCTGCTCCGGATGCAGCGAGGGGTCAACGCACGGAAGAGGACAGAGCTCTGTCAGCCTCAGTGTTCAGTAGTCTGGGACTCTCCTCTTCTAGGACAGATTCAAGTTCTGTGGGGAAAAGGCTGCAAAGTGGGAAGACCCACAGAGCTCCCGTGAGGTCTTACGTGGTCTTACGTGGTCTTACGTGGTCTTACGTGGACTTACGTGGACTGGGTCTTTCTGGAGCCTCTATAGTTAGGACTTTACAGCAAGCTATGTGATATTCTCTCCTTACCCGCCAGTTTCTTTAATCTGATCTAACTTGAGGTATGACTAAAAAAGGCTCATTTTACTTAGGTAAGTCTTAAAAGAGGGCCAGCACTTGGTGTGGTAGGTAAAGCACTGGACTCCCACATGGCTGACCATGGTTTAAGTCCCAGACCTGGTAGCTTGCTTTCCCACTTTCTCTCTCTCTCTCTCTCTCTCTCTCTCTCTCTCTCTCTCTCTCTCTAGTGAGCACATGTGTCCTATATCAAATAATAATAATAATAATAATACATTTTTAAAAGAATAATTTAAAAAGAATTCAGATTAGTTTTGAGAAGTACTGAAATATCAAGCAGTAATTTTATCTTTGGCATCCACATTAATAATCCTCCAATACTTTCATGCCTATTGCTGAAATAGAACTGTTTGAAGATTGAAGGTCCACCCTCTTTTCAAGGATGTTTGAGCTGTGGCCTTGCAGGTGTGTGTGAGGTCTTACTTTCTGAGAAGTACTTATTTGGGAAACTCCATGTTCTCTTTTTCTATGAATATGTCAGCTTTTAAGAGCTACAGGACTGTCTGTGAAAATGTTTTTCCCATATGGGAGGGGATTTTCAGTTTTCAGAACCTTACCTAAAACAAATTCTGTTGTGAAAAGGTTCAAGAACAACATTGTCTGTTGTGACAGGAATAGAGATGTGTCCTGTGACCTTAAGCAGAAGGTGAACCCAGCTCCAACTCACTCTTGATGAATTTTTGAGATCTCAGTGCCAAGTAGCAGTTGCTGTCTTCCCCGAGGGGTATAATATGGCAAGAAATCACTGCAGATCTGACCGAGATGCCCTCCAGACTGCCGGAGCAGGCAGCCCAGGTGTCACGCACATGCAGGGTGGCCCGTGTATGCGGAGACAGGAGTGGCCGCTGCACCTCCTGTAGGTGAGTCTGCAAAGTTCGAGGAGCCTGAGACTTAGGGCTGCTGCTGGCGATGACAGAACTGGGAGAAAAGAAACTAGTTTCCCATTCAGGACAGGTATGAAAAGAAGGGAAATTTCTAGAAAAGACCGATGACTAGCATGCCATGTTGCCGGTGTCTAGACTGGAAGTCCTCTAGAGAGAAGCCAGCTGGACAGCGCATGTCCCTGCACGTCTGCCTGCTGTCCCTCGCTGTTCTTTTACTATGTCTTCTCGGCAGCAAATCGCGATTTCTCGGGACATTTCCCGCCTCACTCCCCAGAAGCGTGGTTCATGGCTAACAGCACAGACCCGGAGCAGGCTCCACGCCAGCTCTGTGCCTCGGTTTCCTACCTGTGGAATGGAGACAGTGGCAAGTGCCTTTCTGGTCCTTGGAGGAATTGTGTGAGTTTATGACTCAGAAGTCCCTAAAACAATGTCTGACACATAGTAGGCATCCTATGGCTGTGTCTTAAATAAATGTTCACATGTGTCCCAGCTATTACACAGGATGACAGGATGAGGGCTGGCCGAGCGCGTCCTCAGCCCTCTCAGTGTGGCTGCTCAGAAGCAGGTGCCACCCTCTGTACCGCCCTCCCCCACTGCGGACAGTGGGTCTTCACAGAACTGGCAGAGGGGAGGAAAGAGGAACAAAGGAAGACGACTTCCAGGCCAACTAGTGGTATGTCGGTTAAAGCAGTTGAATCAAATGTGGCCAACGAATGGTCGAGTCCTAGACCTGGCAGCTTGAGAAACACTAGGAGCATGTGTGTGTGCCTAGAAATTCCAAAAGGAGGAGAAATGGAGAAGGGATTGTGGCATGACTGTTCCCCACGGGGTGCTTTTTTGCTTTTTCTCTTTTTCTCTCTTTGCTTTCTCTCCAATAGGCACATATGCCCTCTGGCAAAGTTTTTCTTTTTTTTTTTTTTTTTAAACAAAAAAAAAAAAGGAGAAGAAAAGAAAAAGAGAGTATCTTTTCCTGGCAAGAGTCCACTGCAGGATCACCACAGGAAGTGTCCACACGGGGCCCGTCACCCATGAACGGCTGCAATGATTCCCTCAGCCTCCGCCACTGGGAAGGTTGTGTTCTAGAGGGGCTACACAGGCGGTTGTAAACAGTAAGAAAACAGGACTCAGCACTCGTATCTAGGGCTAAGCAGGAACCACTGAAAGCGAGTCAAGCAAAGCACCCACCGTCACGCGTGGTGGAGCAGGCTCGTGAGGGAGACCCACTGCACACCAGTTGGTTTTGATTTCAGAAAGACATTTGACAAAGTTTCTGAAGGAATTTTGGAATTTTGATTAAAATCAGACAGATTATTTGATACTACAGTGAAATGGATGTTTAATTATCTCAGTAATTAAGAAGAAACTAGCATTATTCAATAAATGAGGACTCAAGAGCTGCCCTACCCACAGCCCCTTCCTCAGTTCTGGTTTGGACAGTGCTTGGCGAATGGCCCTGTGTTTCCTCTGCCTGGACCCTCTTGGTTTTTATAGACGTCCATGGGCTTCTCCTGACACTGATCTCAGCAGACAAGGACTTACACTGATTTAACAGCCTCGCCGACATGGCTCATGCCATCGCCTCTCCCTGGCCCTTCTCCAGCAGGTTCTGGGTCCTGAGGGCCGAGACAAGGGGCCTGAGTCCCGTGCTCTGCAGTGGGTGACTGAATCCTTGATTCCCATGCAGAGGCTTCTGGTGGCAGCTTGGAGGTTTGGATTTGATTCAGAAACAACTTGGACATTACCCACATACAACCCTGTAACTGCTCTTGGTGTTGCAATCACACGGTGTCAGGTCCTATTCATTTTGGCCTTTTTTGTCCAACTTCTCTTTCTCCAATTATAAACACTCGCAATGACCATATAAAGCACTGTCCTTCCTTTAGGAAGGCAATGTCTTTGATCGTGGTTACATTTTCATTCTTATTCTTTCAATAAGAGAAGTCTAAACACATTTTTCTCAGTGGTCAGAAGGATAAGCTGACAGTTTTTTTCAGTATTTACAGTAATTCCTTACCAATGAGTCTTCATTAATGGAAATCTGTTTGTGATTTATGTGTTTCATTTTTGATAGACTTTAGAGCAGTCTCAGGTTCACAGCAAAATTGAGAGGAAGATATGAAGATTTCCCATATTTTCCCCTGGCCACACGCATACACAGCCTGCCCCATGGCTGACATCCCCTACCAGAGTGGTACAGGCATCGAAACTAAAGACCTGCATCGATACGTCATTATCGGCAATTTCTAGTTCACGTTCTGGCTCACTCCTGCTGTGCACACCTTGACTCTGCCCCGTCATCACTGCGTCAGGGCAGTCCACCATGCTTCGCCTCTTCCTTCCCTCCCTGCCCTGTCCCCTGGCAGCCGCTGATGTTTTCACCCTCTCCATTGTTGCACCTTTTCCAGAATGTCAGTGCGTGGAGTTTTACGGTGTGCGTCTGTTCATATCGATGCGTCTCTCTTGATACACACTTCCAGCTCTGCCATGGCTCGATGGCCCTGGGCAGTATGTCCCACCTGGCGTACCACAGCCTGTAACTGCTCACCTGCTGGTTGTCTATTCATATTCACATGAAGTTTTTGGGTGCACATTAATTTTTGGCTACTTTGAGTAAATGACAATATGATTGCTGAATTGTATGGCGATAGTACATTTAGCTTTGTAAGAAATTGTCCAATAGTAATCCAAAGTGGCAAGGTCATTTTGCCCTCCTGCCAGCAGTAAGAGAGTTGCCATTGCTCCACATTCTTGCCAGCAATTGGTGCCTCAGTGTTTTGGATTTTTGCTGTTCTAATAGGTGGGTAGTGCCAGCTCTTTATTGTTGTAATTTGTTATTTCCTAGTGACATTTGATGTTGAGCATCTTTTGAGATGCTCACTTACCTTTTATATATCTTCTTCAATGAAGAACCTGTTCATTGTTTCACCCATTTTTAAGTCAGGTTGTTGAATTTTTATTGTTGAGTTTTAAATTTATTGTCTTTTTAAGGTAACAACCCTTTAACAGGTATGTGTTCTGCAAATATCTGCTCCCAGTCTGTGGCTTATCTTCTCATTCTCAGTAGTGTCTCCAGCAGAGAACATTTTAATTTCAATGAAGAACTTACAATTCTTTTTTTCATGCATGATTACTTTGGTGTTGAAAAGTCATTACCAAACCAAGGTCATCTAGATTTTTCCTTTGTTGTCGTCTATGAGCTTTATTATTTTATATTTTATTTAGATCTGCAATCCACTCTGAGTGAGTTTTGTGAAGGCTGGAAGGTCCGTGTCTAGACGTATGTTTCTGCAGGTGGAGGAGTGGCTATGGCAGCACCATTATCTTTGCTTCATAGTGTCACTTAATCTCCCAGTATTTTAGCATTTTTAACATCTTTCCTTTTTTATTGATTTCTAAACTTATTTTGGTTTATACATATATTGTATGATTCGTATTCTTTAAAATTTGTTAAGGTATGTTTTATGGCCTAGAATATGGTCTGTCTTGGTGATTTTCCATGTGAGCTTGAGAAGAATGTGTACTCTGTAAGAGTCTGCTTCTGGCCTTCCTGGTCTGGGCCCCCTCTCTGGCTTTACTGCCATCAGGTACCACTTCCAAGATCGCCATATATGTCGCTGCTGCAGACTCTTAGAAAAGGAAATGGCACCTGGCATTAGTCTCGGGGTGCCAAGGCCAGGCTGAAGTGCTGCCTATTGCCATTGCCCTGTTGCCTTGGTCAGTGCCCAGTCATGACCAGACAAAGGGAACTGGGAGACACCTTCTGGGTGCATGCTTGAGAAGAAGAGATCGTCAGCTGGGCGAGCACTGACATCTTTACATGGTGTGTAGTGTCTCAGATCAGACATATACTCTGCTGCCATTATTCAGAATGCCACCTGCCCAAACGTACCAGATAAATGTGGGTTAGTTCCATTTTGAAGATGTCTTGTGGGCCTTTTGAGGATTTATTAAGACCCATATTTCCTCTAGCCTGGCAGTTGTAGAGCTAAGCAGAGATGGCCATAAAGCTGTTGGTAGAATTCAACAGAAATTACCAGACCTGCTGCGTAGAATAGTAGTCTTATAAGCTCCTGGAACACAAACACCACAGAGCAAGGTCTAGGTTTGTGCCTCAGAATACAGCTTTGTATGATAAGTCTCAACTACACCTACTCTGATATTGTGTTAAACATATAAATTTGTGAAAATAATTGTTAATAAAACAGACAATGAAATAATTCACAAATAATAGAGATTTAATTTTCTGTTTAGTTTTCTATTTTTACTAGTAAAGATAAAATAAAAACAGAAGGATATTTGTAGGAGTTCCCTCTTGAAGAAAAAAAAAGGTATGTACTCTAGCTTGTCAGGTTCGGTAGTGATTTCTTTAAAGCGGCATCCAGAGTGCTTTCAGGAGAGTCTGTTAGGTGAGGTGAGCAGGGAGACGAAGCAGGTCTGAGGGGTCTCTCTCTTTAGTGGCTGTGAAATGGAATATGGGCCTTCATTTTCCTAATTCATTTTCTTTCCTGATAACGTGAGTCAGGAGTGTAGTTTCCCTGCTGTCCTGACACTGTAAGATGAGATCACAAACCAAACAGAGGGCCCAGTATAACCCTGCTAGGTCAGAGAGCTCAAGTGACAGCAGGTATTCTGAACTTTTCCCAATAACAGAATGACATGAGTTACTGAACTTAAGTGGAACACAGCTACTTTTTGTTGGGTCTTTTAAGATAAGTATCCATCTTAAAGGTGTTGTACGCTGCGTAGTTCTTTAATTCTGTAGAGGTACTTCAGCTCAAGACACTGGGTGGTTAGAAAAGTATTGGCATATTTTTATATGTGAAAATACGTCATGAGTTTTCCAATGACCCAATAGTTAACTTTGTTAGTATAATTGCATGGTTTGTTTCAAGAGGTGAAGATTTAGTGTGCCTCTGGAAGTGACATGTAAAATGACAACAATCCATTGTCTTTCCCTGGGATGATGTTGTCAAGGGCACTGGCAGGACCTATGAGCTTCCTGTTGGTGGGAATCACTGGTTCTCCTCAAGGTGTCTTAACTCCAGAGAAGAATAAAGGGGAACACGTCCGTATTAGAAGCTCCTTGAAGCTGATAGTAAGCAATAAGACCACAAGTCTGAAGAAACATCCAGAATGCTACCTGCCTGCTCAGGCAGAAGAGGGAAGTCCAGCAGATCAGGAGCCGTGGAGCAGAGGATGCTGTAGACCCTCTTACCTGTGAGATTTTAGGCATGAAAACATTTCATTTGCTAAGACTGAGCAGAGCACATAGATGGTAGGAACTTGGCATACCTCCTCGGTTTTTTTAAAGAGTTCAGGAAATGCTGACTTTATCCCAACCTTCTGTGTTAAAAGTGAGTAAATGAAAACTTGTAGCAAATGAAATGTGTACTTCCACCTTACAATACCGCCTTAAATGGCTCAGGTCAGAAAATGCTTGTTTGACATAGCAAGTATTTCTGAATGGAGAGGGTAAAGACTACAGCAAAATAAATGATATCCGAGTGATCAGCCCTGACATTTCTGACTGGGGACAGTGGTACAGAGCACACAGTGAAACCAGTAATACGATGTTTGTTCTTGTGATTGCATGTACATGGCTGAAGAAACCCCACAGGTGCAGAAAACACCTTAGGACAACCTTGCTTTGCCTTCCCCACTCATTAGCTTGTTCCTTTGTCTTTTTCCCTCAGGATGACCCATAATTGATGTCAGATTTATTGAATAACTATTGTAAATCTCACAAGGGTGATACAATAACATTCAAGTTTTCAGATGTTATTACAAGAGGAGGCTAGTCAAAAATCTTTACATGCATCTCACACTTGTTTTAATTAGTGTCAGTTGGGCATTTGATACATAATCTCTCTCTTTTTATTTTCTCACCTGTAAAATATGGGATGGGGTTGAATGAATTCAAAGGCTTGTTTCTGATATAACTGCTTTTAACTGCCACCCTCTAAATATGCAGAAATGTTTCTGTTTATTAATTTACAAGTATTATAACATATTGAACCATTTAGATATTAATTAACTGATTTTATATTGATGTATTTCCACCCCACCTTTTTTTCCAATAAAGGAGTCTGTTGCCCACTGTGCAGGAATACCAATTAATGTCCCCCTGAGTCTTAAAGCAAGACTTTTCTTACAGGACTAGCCAGCAGGAATGTTGCAGCTCACCCTCAGATCTGCCTTGCTTCTGCCAGGAGTACTCACCCCAGGCCTCAGTCAGGGCTGACTATGCAAATGAAGGGGGAAACTGGTCCTGTTCTGATTGGTTGCCCTGCTACAGCCAGCTTCTTCTTCTTCACTCCCTGCTGTACCTGCTGTAGGCATCAACTCCATCACTCAGCCTTTGCATCTTAGGCATCCTACCAAGGAACTTACAAGACAATAGTTCTTGCCAGGTTTTTTTACTGTTTAGGCCAATTCTGGCTGGTTACACTATTACGTATTTCAAGACATTTTTTATCACATCAATACTTTTTTTTTTTTTTTTTTTTTAGGTTTTTGTCATTGGGTGCATGTGCTCAGCAGAGAGGAAAGGTAAGAAATCACCCCCTGGGGGATGGCTTCACCACAATCTCTTCTCCATTCTCTTGTCAGTATTTTGGGTACACACGCACATGTGCCAAGCCTGATTCTCAAGCTGCCAGGTCCTGGGGTCAAATTGTGCTCAACCATGTGGGAGTCCAGTGCCTTAATCACTACACCACCTGCTGGCCCCAATCATATCAATAAATTTAATGTCTTTCTGTTTTTTGTATTTTTGTTTTTTGTTTGTTTTTTTTTTTGTTTTTTTTTTTTTGAGAGAGAGATTTTTGTTATAGTCTGTGTGTGTGTTCACCAGAGAGAAAGAGACAGTGAGAAATCACCCCCAGGGGGATGGTCATGCCACAATCCCTTCTCCTCCATTCTCCTCCTAGGATTTTGTGCATGCACACACACATGCCCAGTGTGAGTTTCAAGCGAACAGGTCCAGGACTCACACTGCAGTTGGTGTGGGAGTCCAGAGCCTTCACCCCCTATACCACCTGCTGGCCCTGGTTTGACAGGTCTTTCAAACAGTAGAATAGCCATTACATGGGCCAGTTAGCTTTATTTAACTTATTATCACATCTCTGTAAATATCTGATATTGGATAATTTCCAAAAATGCATCATGATCGGTACATAAAATAGGTCATTCATTAACTAACTCATAACTTGTGAATTATTGATGCTAAGAATCTTTACAGTATTGTTGTATTAGTTATTCTTATGGGATACAATTTCTTAATAAATATTTTACTTTTGGGTCAGCAGGTAGCATGATGGTTAAGGTACTGGACTCTCACATGGTTAACTGCAGTTCGAGTCCCGAATCTAGCGGCTTGAAACTCACACCGGGCACATGTGCGCACGTGCCCAATATTGTAAGAGAAGAATGGAGAGGGGATTGCTGCATGGCCATCCTTGCTGTGGGCACACGGGGAGGGGGTGATTTCTCGCTTTCTGTCTCTCTGTCCAGTGAGCACACAATGGTAAGGAGATACTAGCTTCCCTAATGCTAACTTTTTGGAAGTCCTTGACTGATTTTGTTGAGTGGTTATTTTGAAAATAATCTGGTAAGGGATATGGATATTTTTATAGGTGATCTTTAAAAATAATTTTACTTTGCATAGGTTAAGATATTTTTACTGATGATCCTTAAAATTTTTTCTCCAGATTCTCCCAGAAAATACGTGTTTTAGACTAATGTGTCTTTAAGTTAAACTGCATCACCAGTTGCATTGAGAGCGAGGTGGCAGTGGCCCATGGTGGTACCTCAGGCTGGGAGTGTGCCCCTCAGCATGTCTGTCTAATCTCGGGGAGGATGGCCCCTCAGTGGGTGTGAGTGTCTGTCTCAGCCCTGGCAACTGCCCACATCCATGCCGACAGAGACCGGTGTGATAGCATTTCCTTCAAGGAATGATGGGGCATTTCTCTCAATGCACTCCTTGACTATAGAGCACTTTATTTACCTACAATAAAAAGTACATCTTAAAATTTACTGTTAACCTCAAAATTTTGAAAACATGTACAGTTTTTCTTGAAAACTGATCATCCTTCTGTTTTCACAAAATTGGAGATATTTTCCTTCAGATTCATTAAGATTATGTTTTCCAACAACAGAATTCCTGTGTTGATCTCACTGGTACCATGCTGGGTCTGAGCAGGTCATCTCAGTGTGAACTGAGTATAAGCCAGTCTCCACGAGGGCGAGGAGGGACTCTACCCTGAGAGTGTCACGTTGCTTGTGCTCAGTGACACCTACCTCTGGCATGGAGCCTTTTGGCTGAACATATTTTTAAGTTCATCAACTAAATGCAATATATTGAAAATTCATTGCTATTACGGATCATTCCAGAACCTCTTTTGAGTATAGCTGCCTTGAACAGAGAGCTGTGAGGCAGGAGCCCGGTGGACTCGGCCTCGAGGAGCAGCCAGCTGCCCTTACACTGAGGGCTGAGTGGATGTCCTGCTCCCACTCTGTCCTGGCTTCCTGTCAGAGCCTACGAAAGAAAGTAGCATGAACATGCCTGAGCTGGGGGAGGGCAGTCGCACGAACAAGGAAGGTGGGAAACAGCTGCCACCTCCCGCGGCTCGCGTGGGGAGCGAGCTGTGGAGTGAGCGCAGGCAGGAGCACAGTTCTGTGTGGTCGGTCACTCGTGAGTAGTGCATGCACGCTGGCCATGAGCTGTGGGGCTCCACGTGTGCGAGCTCAGGCTGTCTGTGGGCAGAGTCGGCCAGAGCCCATCAGGGCTCTCTGCTGGTGTGTGACAGCGGGTTCCCAGTCTCCTCCTGTCACCGCCATGTCCCATGTCCGTACATTTTACCCCATCACTGGTAAACAAAATTAGCTGAGCCCATCAACCAGATGGCTGCTTCCTTTCACCTACACGAACTATTTTTATAGCAAGAGTAATCTCAATTGCTCCAAAATACTATTTTTAAAAATAAGAAAATGACTAGGCCTATCTCAAGGAATAATACTGATACCCAGTGATTTGTGGCCAAGACACATCCTTGTGCTGAGCCCCTGGGAACATATGTGGGGACACCTGGGCAGCTCTGTCTGGGGGACATGGGGGCAGCTCTGTCTGGGAGACACGGGGGCAGCTCTGTCTGGGGGATGCGGGGGTAGCTCTGTCTGGGGGACACGAGGGCAGCTCTGTCCGGGGGACGTGGGGACAGTGCTGTCCGGGGGACGTAGGGACAGCTCTGTCTGGGGGACGTGGGGGCAGCGCTGTCTTGGGGGCACGGGGACAGCTCTGCCTGGGGAACGCGGGAAAAGCTCTGTTTGGGGGACGTGGGGGCAGCGCTGTCTAGGGGATGCGGGGACAGCTCTGTCTGGGGGACGTGGGGACAGTGCTGTCCAGGGGACGTAGGGACAGCTCTGTCCGGGGGATGTGGGGGCAGCTCTGTCTGGGGGATGCCGGGGCAGCTCTGTCTGGGGGACGTGGGGGCAGCTCTGCCTGCAGGCAGTGGCTCCGGGAGAGCCCTTGTCCCTAAGGAGCTGTTACACTGATGTGAAGGGAGGATTATTATAATTCCCATGCACATGTTTTATCTTATCTTCTTTCTCTTGCTGTATAAGATGCCATTTGTGTGATAAATGAATGAATGCTGTGTACCCAAGCTTACATCTTGAATATGCTCATGAATAAGAATTTGGAAGATTAGATTTGAAAATAATAAGAATGTACTTCTTGAGATATTGTTGTTATATCATAGAAGCTACTGTGCAAGGCAGGGGGCTGTCCAGAGTGTGCAAGGAAGAGGGCTGCCCTCAGTGTGTGTGCAAGAGGCCTGTCCTAAGTATGCATGTGCGGGAGGACTGTCCACAGTGTGTGTGCAGGAGGGCTGTCTGCAGTGTGTGTGTAGGAGGGCAGTCCTTAGTGTGTGTGCAGGAGGGCTGTCCTCAGTGTGTGTGCAGGAGGGCTGTCCTCAGTGTGTGTGCGGGAGGGCTGTCCTCAGTGTGTGTGCGGGAGGGCTGTCCTCAGTGTGTGCAGGAGGGCTGCCCTCAGTGTGTGTGCGGGAGGGCTGTCCACAGTGTGTGTGCGGGAGGGCTGCCCTGAGTGTGTGTGCGGGAGGGCTGTCCACAGTGTGCATGTGCGGGAGGGCTGTCCTCAGTGTGTGTGCGGGAGGGCTGTCCTCAGTGTGCATGTGCGGGAGGGCTGTCCTCAGTGTGCATGTGCGGGAGGGCTGTCCACAGTGTGCATGTGCGGGAGGGCTGTCCTCAGTGTGTGTGCGGGAGGGCTGTCCTCAGTGTGTGTGCGGGAGGGCTGCCCTCAGTGTGCATGTGCGGGAGGGCTGTCCTCAGTGTGCATGTGCAGGAGGGCTGTCCTCAGTGTGTGCGGGAGGGCTGTCCTCAGTGTGCATGTGCGGGAGGGCTGTCCACAGTGTGCATGTGCGGGAGGGCTGTCCTCAGTGTGTGTGCGGGAGGGCTGCCCTCAGTGCGTGTAGGAGGGCTGTCCTCAGTGCATGTGCGGGAGGGCTGTCCTCAGTGTGTGTGCGGGAGGGCTGCCCTCAGTGTGCATGTGCGGGAGGGCTGTCCTCAGTGTGCATGTGCAGGAGGGCTGTCCTCAGTGTGTGCGGGAGGGCTGTCCTCAGTGTGCATGTGCGGGAGGGCTGTCCACAGTGTGCATGTGTGGGAGGGCTGTCCTCAGTGTGTGTGCGGGAGGGCTGCCCTCAGTGCGTGTAGGAGGGCTGTCCTCAGTGCATGTGCGGGAGGGCTGTCCTCAGTGTGTGTGCGGGAGGGCTGTCCTCAGTGTGCATGTGCGGGAGGGCTGTCCTCAGTGTGCATGTGCGGGAGGGCTGTCCTCAGTGTGCATGTGCGGGAGGGCTGTCCTCAGTGTGCATGTGCGGGAGGGCTGTCCTCAGTGCGTGTGCGGGAGGGCTGTCCTCAGTGCATGTGCGGGAGGGCTGTCCTCAGTGTGTGTGTAGGAGGGCTGTCCACAGTGCGTGTGCGGGAGGGCTGTCCTCAGTGTGTGTGCGGGAGGGCTGTCCTCAGTGTGTGTGCGGGAGGGCTGTCCTCAGTGCGTGTGCGGGAGGGCTGTACTCAGTGTGTGTGCGGGAGGGCTGTCCTCAGTGCGTGTGCAGGAGGGCTGTCCTCAGTGTGTGTGCGGGAGGGCTGTCCTCAGTGTGTGTGCAGGAGGGCTGTCCACAGTGTGCATGTGCAGGAGGGCTGTCCTCAGTGTGTGTGCGGGAGGGCTGTCCTCAGTGTGTGTGCGGGAGGGCTGTCCTCAGTGCGTGTGCGGGAGGGCTGTCCTCAGTGCATGTGCGGGAGGGCTGTCCTCAGTGTGTGTGCGGGAGGGCTGTCCTCAGTGCGTGTGCGGGAGGGCTGTCCTCAGTGTGTGTGTAGGAGGGCTGTCCACAGTGTGTGTGTAGGAGGGCTGTCCTCAGTGCGTGTGCGGGAGGGCTGTCCTCAGTGCGTGTGCGGGAGGGCTGTCCTCAGTACGTGTGCGGGAGGGCTGTCCTCAGTGCGTGTGTGGGAGGGCTGTCCTCAGTGTGTGTGCGGAAGGGCTGTCCTCAGTGTGTGTGTAGGAGGGCTGTCCACAGTGCGTGTGCGGGAGGGCTGTCCTCAGTGTGTGTGCGGGAGGGCTGTCCTCAGTGCGTGTGCGGGAGGGCTGTCCTCAGTGCGTGTGCGGGAGGGCTGTCCTCAGTGCATGTGCGGGAGGGCTGTCCTCAGTGCGTGTGCGGGAGGGCTGTCCTCAGTGTGTGTGCGGGAGGGCTGTCCTCAGTGTGTGTGTAGGAGGGCTGTCCTCAGTGTGTGTGCGGGAGGGCTGTCCTCAGTGCGTGTGCGGGAGGGCTGTCCTCAGTGTGTGTGCGGGAGGGCTGTCCTCAGTGCGGGAGGGCTGTCCTCAGTGTGTGTGCGGGAGGGCTGTCCTCAGTGTGTGTACGGGAGGGCTGTCCTCAGTGTGTGTGCAGGAGGGCTGTCCTCAGTGTGCATGTGCGGGAGGGCTGTCCTCAGTGTGCATGTGCGGGAGGGCTGTCCTCAGTGTGTGTGCGGGAGGGCTGTCCACAGTGCGTGTGCGGGAGGGCTGTCCTCAGTGTGTGTGCGGGAGGGCTGTCCTCAGTGTGTGTGCGGGAGGGCTGTCCTCAGTGTGTGTGTAGGAGGGCTGTCCTCAGTGTGTGTGCGGGAGGGCTGTCCTCAGTGTGTGTGCGGGAGGGCTGTCCTCAGTGTGCATGTGCAGGAGGGCTGTCCTCAGTGCGTGTGCGGGAGGGCTGTCCTCAGTGTGTGTGTAGGAGGGCTGTCCTCAGTGCGTGTGCGGGAGGGCTGTCCTCAGTGCGTGTGCGGGAGGGCTGTCCTCAGTGCGTGTGCGGGAGGGCTGTCCTCAGTGCGTGTGCGGGAGGGCTGTCCTCAGTGCGTGTGCGGGAGGGCTGCCCTCAGTGCGTGTAGGAGGGCTGTCCACAGTGTGTGTGTAGGAGGGCTGTCCTCAGTGCGTGTGCGGGAGGGCTGTCCTCAGTGTGTGTGTAGGAGGGCTGTCCTCAGTGCGTGTGCGGGAGGGCTGTCCTCAGTGCGTGTGCGGGAGGGCTGTCCTCAGTGCGTGTGCGGGAGGGCTGTCCTCAGTGCGTGTGCGGGAGGGCTGTCCTCAGTGCGTGTAGGAGGGCTGTCCACAGTGCGTGTGCGGGAGGGCTGTCCTCAGTGTGTGTGCGGGAGGGCTGTCCTAAGTGCGTGTGCGGGAGGGCTGTCCTCAGTGCGTGTGCGGGAGGGCTGTCCTCAGTGCGTGTGCGGGAGGGCTGTCCTCAGTGCGTGTAGGAGGGCTGTCCACAGTGCGTGTGCGGGAGGGCTGTCCTCAGTGTGTGTGCGGGAGGGCTGTCCACAGTGTGTGTGCGGGAGGGCTGTCCTCAGTGTGTGTGCGGGAGGGCTGTCCTCAGTGCGTGTGCGGGAGGGCTGTCCTCAGTGCGTGTGCGGGAGGGCTGTCCTCAGTGCGTGTGCGGGAGGGCTGTCCTCAGTGTGTGTGTAGGAGGGCTGTCCACAGTGCGTGTGCGGGAGGGCTGTCCTCAGTGCGTGTGCGGGAGGGCTGTCCTCAGTGTGTGTGTAGGAGGGCTGTCCACAGTGCGTGTGCGGGAGGGCTGTCCTCAGTGCGTGTGCGGGAGGGCTGTCCTCAGTGCGTGTGCGGGAGGGCTGTCCTCAGTGCGTGTGCGGGAGGGCTGTCCTCAGTGCGTGTGCGGGAGGGCTGTCCTCAGTGCGTGTGCGGGAGGGCTGTCCACAGTGCGTGTGCGGGAGGGCTGTCCTCAGTGCGTGTGCGGGAGGGCTGTCCTCAGTGCGTGTGCGGGAGGGCTGTACTCAGTGCGTGTGCGGGAGGGCTGTCCACAGTGCGTGTGCGGGAGGGCTGTCCACAGTGCGTGTGCGGGAGGGCTGTCCTCAGTGCGTGTGCGGGAGGGCTGTCCTCAGTGCGTGTGCGGGAGGGCTGTCCTCAGTGCGTGTGCGGGAGGGCTGTCCTCAGTGCGTGTGCGGGAGGGCTGTCCTCAGTGCGTGTGCGGGAGGGCTGTCCTCAGTGCGTGTGCGGGAGGGCTGTCCTCAGTGCGTGTGCGGGAGGGCTGTCCACAGTGCGTGTGCGGGAGGGCTGTCCTCAGTGCGTGTGCGGGAGGGCTGTCCTCAGTGCGTGTGCGGGAGGGCTGTCCTCAGTGCGTGTGCGGGAGGGCTGTCCTCAGTGCGTGTGCGGGAGGGCTGTCCTCAGTGCGTGTGCGGGAGGGCTGTCCTCAGTGCGTGTAGGAGGGCTGTCCACAGTGCGTGTGCGGGAGGGCTGTCCTCAGTGTGTGTGCGGGAGGGCTGTCCTCAGTGCGTGTGCGGGAGGGCTGTCCTCAGTGCGTGTGCGGGAGGGCTGTCCTCAGTGCGTGTAGGAGGGCTGTCCACAGTGCGTGTGCGGGAGGGCTGTACTCAGTGTGTGTGCGGGAGGGCTGTCCACAGTGCGTGTGCGGGAGGGCTGTCCTCAGTGTGTGTGCGGGAGGGCTGTCCTCAGTGTGTGTGTAGGAGGGCTGTCCTCAGTGCGTGTGCAGGAGGGCTGTCCTCAGTGTGTGTGCGGGAGGGCTGTCCTCAGTGCGTGTGCGGGAGGGCTGTCCTCAGTGCGTGTAGGAGGGCTGTCCACAGTGCGTGTGCGGGAGGGCTGTCCTCAGTGCGTGTGCAGGAGGGCTGTCCTCAGTGCGTGTGCGGGAGGGCTGTCCTCAGTGCGTGTGCGGGAGGGCTGTCCTCAGTGCGTGTAGGAGGGCTGTACTCAGTGTGTGTGCAGGAGGGCTGTACTCAGTGTGTGTGCAGGAGGGCTGTCCTCAGTGTGTGTGCGGGAGGGCTGTCCTCAGTGCGTGTAGGAGGGCTGTACTCAGTGTGTGTGCAGGAGGGCTGTCCTCAGTGCGTGTGCAGGAGGGCTGTACTCAGTGTGTGTGCAGGAGGGCTGTACTCAGTGTGTGTGCAGGAGGGCTGTCCTCAGTTTTCATGTAGGAGGGCTGTCCTCAGTGTGTGTGCGGGAGGGCTGTCCTCAGTGTGCATGTGCGGGAGGGCTGTCCTCAGTGCGTGTGCGGGAGGGCTGTCCTCAGTGTGTGTGCGGGAGGGCTGTACTCAGTGCGTGTGCAGGAGGGCTGTCCTCAGTGTGTGTGCAGGAGGGCTGTCCTCAGTTTTCATGTAGGAGGGCTGTCCACAGTACTTGTGCAGGAGGGTTTCCTCAGTGTGCGTGTGCAGGAGGGCTTTCCACGGTGTGTGAGTGCAGGAGGACAGCAGTGGTCTGTGTGGCCAGCCTCAGTTTGACTTTCTGTGACTGTGGTGCTTTCCAGAGCAGTGTGTCTAGCAGTGAGGTTACCAGGCACATTTAACAAATGACCCCTCAATTCTCCACCTGTATATCAGACTTAAAAGTCAGGAGCTCAGAAGGGCTAGGGTGGGTGGGAAGGGGAGTTGCTCACTGGTCACTGGGTGCACGTCTCTGACTGCTTTCTGGCGTCCTCAGTCAGTGTGGTGACCACAGTTCTTCGTCATCAGTGCCATGGACATGAGAATAGCTAAACGGTGTAAGCTAAATGTTCTCACCACAAAGATAAGAAAACTGTTTGGGGTGATGGATACTCCAGTTATTCTGATTTTATTATTGTACTGTATGGACATGTATCCAAACATCACATGTACTCCATAAATATGTACAATTATTATCTGTCAACTAAAACTAAGAAAACTCCAGGGACCAGCAGATGGCATAATGGTTATGTTGTTGGACTCCCACGTAGCCAACCGTGGATCGAGTCCCAGACCCAGCAACTTAAAAATTACACCAGGTGTGTATTTGTGCACACCCAAAATCCTGAGGGGAGAATGGAGAAGAGATTGTGGCATGGCCATCCCCCCAGGGGATGATTTCTCACTTTCTGTCTCTGTATCTCTCTGTTTCTCCAGTGAGTGCACACACTCTACAGCAGAAATCTCTCTCTGTATATAAAAAGAAATGAAGAGGCTGTCAGGAGCATGAGTGAACTCAGCACAAGCCAGAGCTGGGGGCAAGCAGAGGCCTCAGGGCGAGTGACCTGGGTGTGAGTCAGTCCTGGCAGGGCCTGTCTGGGACAGAACATTGCTGTTTGCCCTTCTAGAAAACACATGCATGCTCACATGCTATCTCTTCTTAAAACCAGATGAAATGTTAACTATTTATTTTAAGTAGTTCTTCAAAATAGGCAGTGCTGGAAGGAAAGGGGGATGCTGACGAAGGTGCTAGAAACAGTCTCTGGCACCACCAGGTGCACTTCGGTCATGTTTCAAGACACAAAAATAGCAAAGTAGGTGCAGAAGAGCCACAAGACGCACCTGCCCTGCGCAGAACAGCACCTGCCACTCTGTGGCTGCCCCTGGTCAGGCGCTAGGTTCTCGCGCAAGGACTGCCATGAGTCCCGCTAGTGCAGCTTTTCCCGAGGTTGGTGTGGAACAATGTGGAAACGAAGCGCTGGGGCTCAACATATGTTTCTTTGGGAGCTTTTACCCGTTGTCACAATGGAAAAAGGAGCAGAAATGAGTCTTACCTGGGTAGAGACTAAGTGGTTTATTTTTTTGCGGATGTTGCTTATTTTATTTTCCTTATGAGAGAGAGAGGGGCCCCACCAGCAGGTCTCGTGCTGACCTCTGCCCCCAGCCTCAGGCAGGGCAGTCACGTGTGCACAGATGGGGTTCACATGTCAGGCAACCCGGTCCCAGCTCGGTTCGCACATGGCTCCAGCATTGGAGAGCGGTGACCCGAACCCTGAGCCGCTGTAGTGGGGCCGTTAATGTGCCTTTTCAGTCTTTAAAAATGCAGTTTCCTTTTGTGTCTCTAGAGAAAGACAAGTAGCTCCGATTCTTTGTAATAACTATTCTTCCAGCCTGTGATTAGACAGTGTTGGTTTATAGGTTTTTATGGCAAGAATAATGTTTATAGACCACAAAACCTGGAAAAATCACCTTGTTTGAAATTGGCCTACCATTTTAAATGTCGTATCTTGGCAATGAGTACTTCTAAAGTAATCTCTGCCAGGGCAGGAAGCCCATAAACAGAAATGCTAACGGGACAGAAAGAGAGGCCTGGCGTGCTGGACACGGAGCTGTCTCTGTTTAGCAGGAATGAGCCTGGGGTTTACGTAGCTTCTCAGGCCATAGAAACAGGTTTTCTTCGGCTTAGTAATCCTGCATTGCATTCAAATATTTAAGTAAAATGTCTGCTGGCTTCCCTCACTTTGTCTTTGATCTTTACATACTCTGCTGTGTTGTAGCTTCAGCAAATACAAAAATCTGTTATAATTTTCAAAATAGTTTTTTAAATGATTTTTTAAGTTTATTTTTATTCATCTCTTCAATGAGTGAGACAGACATTCCCAGCAAGGCGCTCACACCACAGTCTCGCCCAGGCCCTGCCAGGGCCCGAGAGTCTGGGTACACACAAGAGGCCGGGGAAGCAAACCAAACACCTTCCACATGGGCCCCAATTTACATGTTTGCATGCATGTGAGAGAGGCGTGTTTTGCATAGGGCAGGAAGACCACATGGAACCGAGGTCTATGGTTTACACACACACATATTCCTAAATGCTGAAGTATGCCAGAAGAATAAACCGGAATGATAAACCTCATTATTCTTTTTTCCCTGTTTCCAAGCTATTCTGTAATGAATATGCATACATATATAAAAATAAGATTTTTTAAAGACACATTCCAGAATTCTTTCAAAGTTTAGCAGTTACTGTCCCTCTCCTTGCTGTGAGAAGCTGGTGTAGCCTGTGCAGTCCAGCTGTAGCCAGGCTCTCGGGAGGGAGCACACCTTGAGTGTGGGCACAGCCTTCCGCAAGCCCTCAGGCACCCACGCTCACGGCAAGTGTGGCTCAGGTCAGAGTGGAGAACAGACCGAAGAGTGGAGGAGAAAGGATTATTGCATGGCCAATCCCCAGGGGTGGGGAGGAATTTCTCTCTCTTTAACTCTGTCACGTGAATTAAATCAGCATTCCTCGGAAAGGCTCATCATACATGACTGTGGCTGTGGAACTGGCCTTTTTCAAGCCTGCCTTTTCTGTTTATAACGTCTTGCTGAGTTCCCATTAAGCTGCAGTCTTCAGAGGGTGGAATGAGGACTTGGAAGCTGGCACGCCCCCTGCCAGGTGTGTGCTGGGGCCCAGGTTCACAGCCTGTTTCCCTGCCGGTGCCAAAGGAGCATAAACAGCAGAGCCCCAGAACTGGAGCTCCGGCAGCAGCACCCCCGACACTGTCCTCCGCCCGCCCCCACGCCATCCCCACACCTCTGCCCACTCCCTGCTGTCATTTTCCATTTCACTTCACCAAAGACTCCTCTGTCCTCTCAGCTGAGTAGATTGTCCACATGAGGAGATGAGAGGGCCACACACGTGCATCTGGGTGGTCAGCGGCTGGTAAAAGGGAGGGTGGCAGTGACCGCACCCCTCAAGGGCAGGTGTTTGTGGGCCAGGCGAGACTCCAGCCCTGCTGCGAGAGTGTGTGCTCCAAGGAGGCCGGGTGTGGGCTGCGACCTCTGCTGTCACTGTGCATGCCCACCAGCCAAGCCATGGTGGGGGCGTGGCTGACAGCAAGCAGCTAATGCCAGTGGCTGTCCCCACACATCAGTCCGCAGTCCCAGGGCTGTGCTGAAGCCCAGCTGTTAGGTGACCCTCACCCAGAAGGGACTGCTGTTCCAGAGTCCCAGGAGCTCAGTGGACATGGGAGCCCATGAACCATCCACTGAGGCCTGGTGGGGTGGAAGCCACGTTCCCGTCTTCCTGAGGCCCAGGTTGCCCAGACATCACTTTCTGCAAGAGGAGAGAAGGCTCTCCCAGGAAGACACGTCCCACGAAGTCCGTGTGCACAGCCTGTGAAGGGCTTGCCATTCAGAGTGAAGCTGTGCTTCTTCCAGATGGGATTTCCTTGGGGCTGACAGGAAGTGTTGATCCCAAGACCTGTCATCTCGCACTCAGCAGCAAACATCAGATTTCAAGTCTGGCGAGCCTTGAACAGCAAGGGTGGGGTGCTGACCACTCTTACTGCATGCAGTGGGAAGACTCCCCTGGTGCTGCTGCTCTTCGCCAACTGCGGGCCAGTGACAGAGGAGCCGGTACGCATTCTGTATGCTATGTTTCATATGTCATGTTCTTACAATGAAGTAAACTGGAGAAAAGAAAGCATTATTAAGAAGCTATGCTTCCGAGACCAGCAGTTGGTGTAATGACCAATTCAAGTCCCGGACCCTGTGGCTTAAACTCATGCCAGGCACGTGTGCGTGCGTGCCCAAGATCTCGAGAGGAGAATGGAGCAGAAGGGATTGCGGTGTGGCCATCCCCCCTGGGGGATGATTTCTCGTGTTTTATCTCCATTTCTCTTTCTGTCTTTCTGGCAAGCGCACACGCCCTATAGTAATAAACCTCTCCAAAAAAAAAAAAAAGAAGAAGAAGAAAACATGCTTCTAGTAGTTATTAGGAAGTGTCCCATGTAAGTGGATGTGTATAGCTCAGACCTACGTGTTCAAGGTCAGAGGCGTGTTCTCAGTCAAGCTCTAAGGCGTCTGAGCACCTGTTAGTGAGAGCTGAGAGATGCCTGGACCAAGCTGCGATTAGGCATTGCCACCTGTTCCTCGACCCTGAGGCTGAGGGACGTCGCTGTCCTCGACCATATTGCGTTATGCCACAGCATTTCTGGAACAGCCAGCTGCATGCAAGGCCCATCGCCAAGTGCCCACCCTGTGCCTGGTTCTAACTGAGCCGTGGTTTCCAAAAAGTCCTTAGAATCTCTATAGACGTTGCCGCTGAGAGCACAGAACCTCCTTCATGCCTTGCACATTCACGAACTGTATGTGCACGAATTAAAAATCACCTCCCTTTTTATAGAGTTTATGAACTTGGGCAGTTTTTGATTTGAACTTGCTCATGACTTCCTTGTCTGTCTGTAAACCATGAACAGACCAACACCCTGAGGTGCTTCTGTCTCCTACACAGGCCAGAATCAGGTTGAATTTTGCACTTACAGCATGGCAGCTCGGTTGACACAGACAGCACGCTGACCTGCCTACACGATGGTCTCCCATCCAGGTCACCTAGGACTGTTTGACTGCCTCCGTTCCAGCCACCCTATCTTTTCACTCCTGCCCTGAAAGCTCCTTGTGGCTCCCTGGAAACCTTCGGCAGGTCTGCCTCCTCACTCCCCTCCCACACTCACCCGATCCATCAGCTCCTTTGTGCCAGACCGTTCTTGCTCCCGTGACAGTCTGACCCTTCCGATCCCTTGCTTCCCTGGTGTGGCCAACCAGGATAGAATGTGGCCATTCATAGCCCAAGTGTCTGCATGCGCTAGGCCCTCGGCTGCAAAGCTTCGGGAGTGAGAAGGGGAGCCACAGAACAAGCCCTCGTGTACTTAGACTATATTCCTTATGGCTGCCAGGACGCCCGATGGCAAGAGTTTCTCGAGGGGAGGAGGAATTATTCCAATATTATTTTTTAATTCCCAGAGGGTGTGTGTGCTCACTGAGAAAAGAGAGAGAGAAAGCAATTCCCAGTGGAAAATAGTCACACCACAACCCTTTGTCCGTCATTCTCCCTCCCATCTGGGTTTGGAACACACACAGGCACCACTCCTCCCTCTCTCTCTCTCTCTCTCTCTCTCTCTCTCTCTCTCTCACACACACACACACACACACACACACACACACACACACATAGCTGGTGTGCCTTGCAAGCCTTTGGGGCCGGAATTCAAACAGCAGTAGCTCTGGGACCTGGTTCCCTATGCACAGCCCTAACTGCCACATTACCGGGCAGTCCTTCATAGGAGGGCTTATCTTAAGCACACTTTAAGGATGTTTTAAAGCCAAATAAACACAAAATAAAGAGACAGAATTTATAGCAGCAAAATGACACATGGGAAGAGGAGGCACTGGAGCGACGGCAGACTGCACGTGAGCGGCCAAGTCAGACCCAAGTCGGCCTGAGGTCACACCCATTTGCACATTTGTTTATCTCACAAATGTGTGTAGAGAAGTTGGTGTGGCTCATTTCTCACCCCTGGAATTCAGAATACAGGAGAGATGTGTTCCCACCCTCTAAGAGTCAAGAAGCAGGCGTTGGCTCCCAGGAGGTTTGCGTGAGATCCCAGGATCCAGCCTCAGGAGGTGTTTCCAGCTAGATCACATCCTTAAACTGCGTGAGACTCGGTCCATGCTATAAACCCTCTGGGAACAGTTTATAATACTAGCCCTGTGCCACCGGCCTTTGCAGGAGTCTCGGATCCATTCCTTTGGCCTTAGCTACTAGTGAGTGTGGAGTACTCCCAGGCTTCCTGTCAGAGCCTGGGCAAGCTGCTTCACCCCAGCCACGTGTGAGCTGACAGGGCCACAGGCTGGGAAGGTGTCTGTCCCCAGGAGTGGAGTCTTGCTGTAAGCTAGTGCCTGATCACTTCCCAGCAGGAGCGAAGGACTAACTACCCCTGATGTACCACTAGCAGTGGAGAGGGACCCTGTGGTGGTCCAGGAACAGGAGGGTCGTCCCTTCCAGGGCCTCCCAGAACCAACGATATGTGTAGGAACTCCCCGGACTTTGAACATGCTTTGTTTGAACCTCCTCTACCTGATGGAGACTAGTCCAATAAATATGTGTTTGTTTATTAGTGAAATGGGCACCAGAGGGCTCCCCAGAAACTATAATATCCTCTCTTCCCTTAAAATGAGTTATCTATTTGTACACTGCTGATTTATTTGGGGTATTATCCCCATAAAGTTTGTAACGCATCAATGATTACACCATTTCTCCAACCCAGAATTCATGTTGTACGCTCTAATGTGGGATCTTTTCTCTTTTATGATTTGGACTCTTGCATGAGAAGAAGAAAGGGGGGGGAGAGAGACAGAGAGAGCGAGCACCCCCTAGTGAGGCCTGCTCATGTCGCTTAGTAAAGTTCTTTTCCTTCCAGCTCTCCCTCCCGTCAGGACCCCAGCATGAGCCAGGACTTGAGCCCTCGTCAGCCGTGTGGAATCCTCTCCAGAGCACCTAACTACTGTGCAGTTGGGCTGGTCTTGGGGCTCTTTTCAAACTGCTGTTTTACCCTCTTAGTGCTTCGGCCTCATCTCTGCTTGTACACGTTGTAACAAGTTACAGTTTAGGTGCAAGAACATTTTGAAGTTTATGTATAATTTTTATGTAACACACAATTTCCACGAAGACTCCTCATATATAATTAAATGTCATGGGGATGGGACTCAAGCCTAAACATAAAATTCAGTGATGTTCTAGATACACTTCACCATAGACTGAGGCATTTCTGAAAACATTTTTGTTGCAGTGTTTTGACTGCAAGCCATCACTTGAGGTCAGATGCATGGTGTCATGTCAGCTCTGAGGAAGTTTTAGAGTTTGGAGCACTTTGGATTTTGGATTTTTGGATCAGGATGCTCAGTCTATAAGCATTTTACAGAGGAATGGAAAAGAGATATTAACTGGATTATTTTAATGAAAATTCAATGTGTGCTTAGTGAAGTTCTCAATCTTTTGAACAATGGTGACAACAGGTGACGACTGGGAAGGAACCCCTACCTACGGTGCAGGACACTCAGAGTGCTACTGAGAAGAAATTAGGGGTCTCTGCAAAAGTAAAAGCAAAGTAGGAGTTGCTACCTGGGCTGGTTTCAATTTCAAATTCTATTTAAAGTACCCTGTATAAAGATTTGTGAAAGGCTGACTTAGATATTTTTCTACCAGTCACAAAAAAAACTATCTCCAACGACATAATCACAATGAGCAAACCATCCTCCCGTCTTGGACATGAAGCCAGTGATGCAGCCGTGCAAACTTGGTGTCACCGTGCCAAGCACACGACTCCATTTCCGATCTAACAGTCACAGGTGAGGCGCCAGGCCCAGGGCTGAGGTTGTGAGATCAGCAGTGGGACATGGCACAGGCAGAGTCTGCACAAACATACCTCCCTCCAGGACGTGCATGCGTCCCCTACCACACTGTCCCGAGAGGCTGCTGCAGGAAGCTGCTCCCATGAAACTTCCCTTGCAGAAATGGGCTTGTAAAGGACACCTACTGCATTCTTCTGTTCAAAGATTCACAATACTTATTAACTTATTTATGGGTCTAAGCATTAAAACTTACACTTAAAAATAGAAAAAAAATAATTTGGACTAGCCTGTGCTTCAACTACTGGTCAAACCAAAACAATTTATTTCATGAATGATTTTTGGCAAAGATTCCTCTTTTTTTATTTTAAAAATGGCATTTATTATAGAAAAGTCTCAGTGTATATAAAAGTAGAGAAAACTGTGTAATGCCCCCTTCATCCAACTTCAGTGATGACCTATTCATAGCCAGTCTTGTTTCATTTTACACCTCCACCTACTTCCCTGACACTGGGTTCATTTTCACCAGTTTTTATTTTATTCGGTACAGAAATGTAACATGTACAATTCACATATCATATGTCTATACCTTATAGCTGTATACCTGAACTCATCAATTTTTAATATAGCTGTATTTGTTCCCTGTTTTTCTAAATAATTGGAGACTAATCACAGATAACATGACATCCCAAAATACTATATCACAAATCTCCTCAAAACAAAGAAATTCTCATATATAACCCCAATAAAATGATAACACATAAGCTTAATATCAACATACTACTAATAATGTACAGTCCAAATTAAAATTTCTCCGTTGTTCAAGTAATGTCCATCAAAGCTTATTTTGTTATTGTTAATCCAAACATCTAATCAATCGTACTTAGTTTTCATGTCCTCTGAGTCTCTTTTAATCTAGAATAGTTCTATGGTATTGTGTGTGTATTTCATAATTTTTTCGTGAGAAATGTTTGTGATAGGGCACGTCCATTCACTGAATAGGCAGGGAGACAGAAAGCAGGAAACCCTCTCTCAGGGGAAGCAGCCATGCTCCAGTCCCTTCTCTTCCAGTCTCCTCTCGGGGTCATGGGATGCACACACATGTACTCGGCATGAGTGGGGCTGGGATTTGAACTGTGGTCGGCCATGTGGGAGTACAGTGATGTAACCGTTATGCCACATGCTGGTCCTGACATTATAAAACAATTTTTTTCATGAATGATTTTTGGCAAAGATTCCTCTTTCTCAGATGCTTTATCAATACCTCTTTCTACTCCCATCTTATGTAAAATAGAAAGTGAGATTTGGGGGAAATCTCAAAATGAAGCAACAGCAATTATTGATTAAGTCTGTTCCTTTTACTCGCATCCAGTTTTCACAAGAATCTTGTGAAAATGATTAACTTGCTTAAAAAGAAAACTCATATTTTGGGCCAGTTTGGGGACCAGCTCCATAGCACATTTGTTAAGTACTGTGTTTGATCCCACATGACTGGCCAAAGTTCAAATCCAGGACCTGGCAGCTTAAAATATAATCTGGGCATATGCACATGTATGTCCCAAATCCTGATGGGATGGGGAAATGTAGGAAAATTAATTGAGAAGGAACCACACCCCAGTCAGGGTGCTTTCTTTCTTTCCAACAAGTATATGCACCCCTTGTCAATCAAAAAACTTTTCAAGGCTGATTTGGGGTATTTGGCTATTTAAGTCCAATTTTAGGTGAGGGATTATAATTACTTTAGGAGTCCCTGAACTAGAAGTCAAACAGTTCATTTCAAAGCAAGCAGCAGTTTAGTGCGGGTTCTCCTTTTCTCCTCTCTCTCCCTTCCTCCCTCCTCCCTCGTGAACTCATGTGCGCTACCTGGATCTTGTTCATGGGAGACAGGTTTGCTTTCAGGAAAGGCACTGCAGAGTGTGGCACGTTCTCTCCTGCAGAGCTGGCTGCTTTACTCTTGGTCACACACAGAGAAGTAAACGGTCGTGAGGCTCACATGGAAGCCCTGTGCTGGGGAGGAATGTGATGAGCTCTTCAGAAACACATCGCTCCTTTGCCTCCCACCCCACCCGAGGAGGGAATGTTCCTGATTCCTTCAGTATGTAACCGCCACATGTGCCTGCTGGGTGTCACTGAGACACCCGCGTGCTGACTCGGTGACCTCCCCCAGCAAGGAAAGTGGTCGCAGCTTTGTGAGCAAGACGATGCCCCACAAGCACCAGCAGAAGCCCTGTACAAGGTACCTGTGTCAGCCCGGGCCGTGGCTTCTCATGGTCGGCCTTGGAGGTAGAAGTGGGACTGCTGTGGCCCTCAATTTCTCCTGTTGCTGTGCCATTGGCTTTTCTTTCTCTTTCCTGGCAAACTACTCACTTTTTTTTAAAATGAAGTATAGCTTTTCATCAGTTTATCAGGAAGTAGAGGCAAAGGAAGTCTTGACAATCAAAGCCAACTGAGATTTATGAATAATTAGAAAGCGGCCATGCTGACTTCGCTGTGTCTTCCTGTGTCCTCACGGCAAGTCAGAGTGCCCATTCTCAGGACTCACCAGGAGGGGGATGTGTGGCCCTGACTGGGCACTTACACTCTCTCTACTTTGTTCTGTGGAGCCTTACTTTTCTTCTTTTTATTTATTTATTATTTTTATTGTGATTTCTGGTTTACGTATAATCGCTATATACCTTAGTGGGGTATGATATGGTTTTTGAATGGACGCATAGTGTGTAATACACAGGCATACTCATCTTCAACATCGAACATTTGTAATAGTGCACACATTCAGAAATAGTTCCTCCAGGTTAAAGGACGTTTTCTCTCTTCTTTTCCTTCTTTCAGTGTATGTTGGATTGTTAATGTCATTTTTTTTTTACTCTGTTGTGGTATACCACTCCACAGCCTATTTAATTTGTTTCCATGCATTCTCATGTCTGTTAATCAAGTTCTCCTGATCCCCCCACACACCTCCACCTTCAAGTTTTTGTGCCTACCATGATTTTCTATTTTTGTGCTATCAGACTCTTCCATAGAGTGTGGACATCTGGTGTGTGTTAGACAAGAACAAAGTATTTGCCTTTTATAGCCTGATTTACTTCACTTAGGTTCATCTACTCTCTGTCAAATACAGGGTGTTGCTGTTATTTATATAAGAGTGGTATCCCATTGTATGTGTGCCGTATTTTCTTTATCCAGTCATCAGTTTTCGGGCAGTTGGGCTGATTCCATGACCTGACTTTTGTGAATAATGCTTCCGTAAACATAGATAACATAAAATGTCTCTAAGTGATTGCCTGACTTTCGGTAGATGCCCATAAGTGGCATTACTGGGTCCTAAGTTAGTTCTATTTTTAGATTTCTGAGGGAGCTTCATGCCATTTTCCATAGTGACTGTTCTAATTTATACTCCCAGTGGCAGTGCAGGATCTTCTCTGTACCCATAACCTCACCAGCATTGCTGATTCTCTGTTTTCTTGGTCACGACCATTCCAACGGTGGATGGCTGATACCTCTTGTGGTTTGATTTGCTCTTCCCCATAAGTAATGTTGAGCACTTTTTCTTATGCTTCATTGCCATTTGTACATCTTCTTTTGAGAATTGTCTGTTCAGATCAATTGCCCATTTTTTATTAAATTAATTGGTTTTTCTGTGGGTGAATTGTTTGAGTTCTGTATATATTCTGGTTTGCAATTCCTTATCTGAAGTAGAGTTTGCAAATATTTTTTCTCATTCTGTAGGTTGTGCAGAAGTTTTTTATCTCAATAATCCCACTTACCTAATTATGGTGTTAGTTGCCTGTTTAAGGGTCTTGTTCAATAAATCTTTGCCTACTACAATATCTTCAAACATTTCCCTGTGTTTTTATAAGTAGTTTTATAGTTTTGGGCTCTACATTTAAATCTTTAATCCATTTTTGATTAATTTCTGCAAATGGTGAGAGATGAGCATCTTTATTTTTCTGTAGGGTAATATCCAGTTTTCCAGGACCATTCTTTGAAAAGACTCTTTTTTCCTGTATGGAATTATCTTGAGACTTTTGTCAAAAATCAGTTGTCTGTGTGTTGTTAGGTTTTGTTTTTTGTTTTGTTTTGTTTATGACTTTTCAGTTCTCTATTGTGCTCCCTTGGTCTGTGTCTGTTCTGAGCTGACACCATGCTGTTTGGTTGTTGTGGTTTTGTAATATGCTGTGAAATCAGGACACAAGATGCCTCCAACTTCATTCTTCCTGTACAGTATTGCTTTAGTGATATAGGGTCTTCTGTAATTTTAAACAAATTTAATGATTAGTTTTCTATTTCTGTGGAGAATGTCACTAGTATTTTGATAGGAATTGTATTGAATTTGTGGAATAGTTTAAGTAGTATTGACATTTTAACTATGCCAATTCTTCCAATCCAAGATCAAGGAATATATTTCCTTTTCTTTTTAAAATTTTATTCTTCAGCTTTTGATGGTTCTCATTATAGAGATCTTTCACTTCTTTGATTAAATTTATTCTGAGGTATTTTTTCTTACATTTTAATCAAATTTCCTTAATTTTAAGATGAAGAGGCTTATCTAAAACTTTCTCTTTTTCTTTTAAGAGATTTTTGCATTAGGGAACATGTGCTTGCCAGAGAGACAGAGAGCGACAGAGAAATACAAAAGAAATCATCCTCTGGGGATGCTGGTCATGCCACAATCCCTTCTCCATTCTCCTCTCAGGATTTCAGGCATGCACACATATGTACCTGGCATGAGTTTCAAGCCACCAGGTCCAGGACTCAAACCACAATCAGCATGTGGGAGCAGTCAGTCATGTGGGAGTCCAGTGCTTGAACCACTATGCCACTGCTGGTCCCAAGGCTTGTCTAAAATGTCTTATGCCCATCTGCCTTTTCCTCTGACCCCATTAACTACACATAAATCCGTGAGCTCATCTGAGTTGTGCTGTCCTTATTTTGGAAGTTACAGTTATGAAATCCAAGAATGTGGCACAATCCTTCTGAAAGCTTCCATCTTGCAAAATACTCATTCAAAAACTGGAAAAGAGTGAGCTCATAGGCCCAAGTGTAAAGAAATTTCCAGAACATTTACCACAGGGAAGTCTAATTCTGCCTGCTGGCAATCAGCACAAATGCCAAACAAAGTGATATTTGACCCGGAGATCAGTTGGCTTTGGCAGGAGGAGCCATTTCCATCTTGCACTCACCCTTGGCTGGGGTGCCTGTGCGTCTTTAAATTGCACTCTTGGCGGACTCTTCACCAGGTGAAGTGAGTGACACGCAAGGACAAGACACAGCAAGAACAGCACAGCTTTTACCTCAGTGGCCAGTTAGGGGGTCTCAGGGTCTTGTAGCTCATTAGACTTCAGTAAATTTCAGTCTGGTTTGTCTGGTTGGTTGGCTGCCTGGCAGGTTGGCTGGTTGGCTGATTGGCTGTTGTCTAGTTGATTGGCTGATTGGTTGGTTGGCTGGTTGTCTAGTTGGTTGGTTGGCTGGTTGGTTAATCTGGTTGGTCGGTTGGTTGGTTGGCTGGTTGTCTAGTTGGCTGGTTGTCTAGTTGGTTAGTTGGCTGATTGGTTGCTAAAATTTTGTAATACAAGGAGGAGAAAGAACAGGTGTCACTGACAACTTACTGCCTCACACCCTCCCCTGACATCACATGTCTCAAGAGAGTCCACCTGGGGCCTTGTCACTGGCCAAGCCAGAGCTGAGATGGGGCTATAGCTAGGGACCGCTGTGCCAGCACTGCTGTCCTGAAGCAGGCCAGCTCAGTCCAGGGCAATGTGTGTGTCTTGCTCCGAAGAGATGTTCTTTCCTAAAAGTCTTGCTTTACTATGCCTGCCCCTCTGTTCCTCTTTCCCCTTATTTTTAGTCCATTATTAATAACTTCTGGCCCCTGGAGAGGCTCTGAGTGAAGTCTGTATCAATGACTACTCAAAGCAAGGACGAGGCACAGATGGAGGAAGAAGGGTTCACTCCAGACCTCTGGACACCAAGCTCAGAATGTCACCCCCAGGCCTGCCTCCCCTTCTGCCGGCCCAGGAAGTCCAAGCAGGATGCCCCCAATCTGGTGCCAAGGACTAGGGACTCAGACTGTCTGTGTGTGAAGGCTGTCTGGCCTGTTTCTGGCTGTGTGACTCCAGAAATTGTGTCAACCCTCTCTGCACTGTAGCCTCTGTCTATAAATTAGAGGTGGAAGGTCCTGGCCTCACAGAGCACTCAGGAATACCCAAACCAAGGTTTGCCAGCAGCTCTGAGCAGATCTATGTGTGGATGGGATCTCCTAAGGGTTTGCCATATTGCCTGTATCCAGGGCAGTAGGAATGCCCACCACATAATGCCTATCCTGTGGGCACGGGAGTCAGGCCCTGAAGCTGGGGCACATCTGGAGCCTGGCTACCCATGGCTGGCCACCCTGAAGAAGAATTCAAATCCAGGCAGCTCTCACCTAAAGGCCTCTTTCCAAGTCACTGAGTACTGTCTCTCTTCTTCCTATTCTTCTTCCAGTGGGGATTTCTGGGTCCATTTGACATGGGCTAGATCCCCTACATTCCCAGAACTGCCCAAATCTTCAGCCCCAGGACACCCCAGGGCCAGAGTGCTATCAGCTCTGAAGGCACACAGGACTGCAGAGCTGTGGGAACTGTGATGGCCCCTGGATCAGTAACCCCGATGCCCACCTCGTCTTGGGTAGGCCCCCAAAGTGTTTGTGTCTATCAGTTAAGAAAAGGCCCCCTTTCTAGACTCAGAGACTGAGAGTCCACTCTGGAGCACAGCCACCCTGTCCAGCCCTGCTCAGGCAAATGTCAGAGCCAGGCACTAGTGGCCACAGAGAAAGCCTTTTTTCTTCCAAGCGTTTCTGCACCTGTGACATTGAGCCAAGGAAGCTCTCTCCTCACCTGGCAGTTTGCGAGTTAAGTGAGCTAAGAGCACACAGAGCCCTAAGCACAGTTTCTTACTCTGCCTGGGCCACGCAGCAAGACATCGGGCTGGCGGCTCGGACAGGTGGCCTTTGTTTCCTGCAGTTCCGGGGCTGGCAGTCCTAGTCCAGGTGCCTTGGGGCTGAGAACAGGGCTCCTTTCTGCTCCTGGATGGTATGGCCTTGCTGGGACTTTTTCCTCCCACTGGTCGTGACCTGCCCTGGGGCCTCATCTCACCTCAGCCACCTCCCCACAGGTCATCCAGGAATTGAGGCTTCCACACATGCGTTCGAGAGGACACAGTTCACGTGATGTCTGCCCTTCCCACGCCACCAGCAGCTCCTTTCTTTGGTGTCTGCCTTGTCTGGAGCCCTCAGAGCAGCCTGGGGCCTGGTGATCCTGCAGAACCTGCCTCGCCCTGGCCAGCCTCCCAACGAGGAGAGTGTCGAGCTCCAAGACCACATTCTGCCCCTCTGTGTGAAAAGACAAACTGTGGCATGCTGAGTGAAAGGGCCACATGGGCTTAGTTGGGTTTCTGGATGGTGCCATCTCATACCATGAAGAAGCGGTGCTGAGCTGCATGAGGCTCTGTCAGCACAGCAGGCCCAGGGAGAGCAAAACCAGGGTGCAGCGCGCTGAGGCGTCACCGTCCCTGTGGGCGAAGCAGGAGGGGATATCTTGCGTACTGCCCAGGGTGACAATACATAAGGCAGTATGCAAGGCCCCTTCGGATATTTGCCTGGGTCATCAGAAAACTCATGTCATGGCTTTGTATCGAAAAACATCCTGGACCTTTCTGATGACCCGATACAAACCTTCTGTGTTTTGGAAAACTGGCCCATTCCAAAGTTCAGTTTACTTATGTGGTACTTAGTGAGGATCAGGGAACACCTCTAGTTTAACCTGGCTGCTGGGCCAAGCAGAGCTCAGAGTCCAGGGACTTGCTCACACATGGCGGTTGTCACCCAGCTTCCTGTCATACACTGAGTCTACCTGGCTATGGGGGGGCCTGGCCAGGCAGGTGGACGGTCATGGATCTTACTCCAAATCCCACCTCCAACTCCATGGCTCGGCACCAGCCGCGGCTTTGGATAGCACCTCTGAGAGGCTGCGGTGGAGACATGAGGAGGCCACACCTCCAGAACGGTCACAGACCCATTTCTGAATCCCTACCTGAAAGAACCATAGGCAGAAAGAGTAGATTGGTCTTGAGACAGCAGAACGAGTGGTCAAGACTGTGCCTGGATGTTCTGCATCCTGGAGAAGCCACATCTGTGAGACCTTGTTCTGTGTCCTGGAGAGGCCACATCTGCATCATCCATGAGACCACATTCTGTGAGGAGACCATATCTGTGTCATCTACGAGACCACGTCTGTGACCAAGAGAGGCCACATCTGCATCATCTATCAGACTATGTTCTGCGTCCAGAGGAGGCCACCTCTGCATTGTCTACGAGACCACGTTCTGTGACCAAGAGAGGCTACATCTGCCTCATCTACGAGACCATATTCTGTGTCCAGGAGAAGCCACATCTGTGTCGTCTATGAGACCACATTCTGTGGAAAGGCCATGTCTGTGTCATCTCTGAGACCATGTTCTATGGAGAGACCACATCTGCGTTGTCTATGAGACCATGTTCTGTGTCCTGGAGAAGCCACATCTTTCTTCAGTCAAGTTCATTATTTATTCCAATCTATAATATAATATCCCAATATATTTCAATATATGTTTGTTATATATTGAAAATGATAGCATTTGGAGTTACATGTCATTCACGAGGGACTCACATGGAGGGGGGCTGAGTGCATCTTTTCACATCACATTTACAGGGCTGGGCCATCTGCTGTGACGTGGACCCTTGCCCCACCCTCACCCCCTTCCACAGCCCTGCATGCACTGGGCCATGAGGAGTCCCTATTCTTGATGGGGACGTGCACCCTGAGTTTGAAATAGAGAGCTTTGCAGGCGTGTCACCCAAGATGTTGTAGTGAGGATCCAATGTGGCGGAGAACCACGGTCGACAAATACGTTCATCCTGTTCTTGTTAGGACACAGCGTAGACCCAGGCCTTCATCTGGACATGGGGAATACCTGGTCTCTCCCTCTCCTCCCCTGTGAGACCGTCAAGTCCCAGCCCTCAGCACTTCATGCCCAGAGTTTTCTGTTCTTGCTGGCATCCGATCACAGACTTAGGTGAAAATGACTAAAATCTCAGTCATTTGCAGATGCACAGAAAGTAATTAAGTAATGTAGTGATTCTTTTTTCCTGTAAGAGATACAGTCTAAGAAAAGCAATTAGCATATCTGTTCATTCGGATTATATCTGCCTGCCTGTATCCTTAGAATTATGAGTATCCAAATGAGAAAATATTGACTGTATTTTAAGAAAAAAAAAAAAAAGGTAGTGATTCAGAGCCCACCCAGAGCAGCGGGGACTAATGAGGCCTGCTGAGTTCTGCTGAGGCCAAAGTACCTTGGAACAGACTTGCACAAGATGGTCCTGGAAACAGACGTGACCAAAACCCTGACCGAGGAGATCTGGTGCTCCCTCACAGCCTCTCCCTCGTGCTCTTCTGTCGCATTGCTCCGTCTTTCCTGCAGCTCACCAGGTGGGGCCTCTTCCTCCAGGTGAAACGTGCAGCTCCTGCCTGCCCCACTCCGCTGGACTCCATGGAGCCCTTATCCTTTGCAACCACTGGTTTATTCCCAGTTTAGCATATGTCTGCCAGGCACCTGCTAGTGCAAGGCTGTGATGTGGGCTGGTTCCCACACAGGCTGAGCAAACTCACAGAGCACACAGTCCAGGAGCTCTTCCTTCATTGTGAGAAGCCATTTCTTCATTGTCGTGGTTGCTTTGTACAATCTGGCATCCTCCTCATTCTCCTCATTCCTTCCCACCAGTACGAGTGTCAGCCTAGACAGCATCCCAGCCCCACACCATTCTCCACATTACTGTTTTATAAATTGATTTTATATTCATTCACTGTGTGTCATTATTTATTTTACAACGTTTTATGATTATTCTGTACACAGTACAAATATGCAAATATTCTGCCTATCTTGTCACTTTTGAATCTTACCTCTTGCTGTCTAAATGCAACTTGGAAGAGTGGGTGGCATGGTGGTTAAGGCACTGGACTCCCACATGACCAACCACTGTTCAAGTCCCTGATCTGGTGGCTTGAAAATCATGCCAGGCACATGTGATGGGTCCCCCAAAACCCAGGAGAAAAATGGAAGAGAAGGGTTTGTGGCGTGGCCATCTCCCCAGGGGGTGATTTCTCACTTCCCTTCTCACTGTCCCTCTCTCTGTCTCTCTGGTGAGCACACTCACTCACCTGATGGCAATATGTATGTGTGTATATATATATATATATTTCTTTTTTTATATATATAAAAAAGTACCTCTCAACAGCTGCCTCTTCTACAAAGTCCCCGTTTGACTCCACGGCTTCCTTCAGACCTCTCAGCAGTTGGATGCAGCTGTACGTTCTAAGGGCACTGTCCTTGTTCTTCCGTTACTTTGAGCTTTTAAAATGGTTCATTCTTAGGACCAGTGGATAGCCTAATGCTCACGTCGCTGGACTCCCATGCAGTTGACCACAGTTTGAGTCCTGGATACTACGGCTTAAAACTCACCCTGACCGTGTGTGCCCAAAATCCTAAGAGTAGAATTGAGGAGAAGGAATTGCAGCATGGCCATCCCCCTGGGGGGCCTCCTGTCTCTCTGTTTCTGTCTCCCCAGCAAGTGCCCGTGCCCTATAGCAAAAATCTCTCCATTAAAAAAAATAAAAGATTCATCAAACAGGTATTTGCTCACCCATGTTCACGGCAAAATTAGACACAATAGCCAATAAGTGGACACAACCTAAGTCTTTATCAATGGATGAGCAGATACAGTGTGGTACACACCCACAGCCCTAGGTCTTCATCAATGGATGAGCAGATACAGCGTAGTACGCACCTACAGCCCTAGGTCTTCATCAACAGATAAGCAGATACAGTGTGGTACATACCCACAGCACTAGGTCTTCATCAATGGATGAGCAGATACACTGTGGTACACACCCACAGCCCTAGGTCTTCATCAATGGATGAGCAGATACAGCATGGGACGCACCCACAGCCCTAGGTCTTCATCAATGGATGAGCAGATACAGCGTGAGACACACTCATGGCCCTAGGTCTTCATCAACAGATGAGCAGATACAGCATGGTATGCACCCACAGCTGGCATTACTCAGTGTTGTGAAGGAAGTTCGTCCTGTCACAGGATATGGCATGGGTAAACTTGAGGACATTATGCTCAGTGAAATAAGCCAGTCAGAAAGGGACAGATATTGCATGATTCCACTATTTCAGGTCTCTGAGGTAATCAAATTCATAGAAACAGAAAACAGAAAGGTGGTTCCCATGGGATGGAGGAGAAGGACAAGGAGTTACTGTTTAAAAATAGGTTTTCAGTTTTGCAAGATGGAAAGGCTGAAGGTGGCTGGTGCTATTGGTTGTGAACACACCCAACTGCACTCTTAAACATGGCTAACAGGAACTTTTCTTATATGTATTTTACCACCATTTTTCAAATGCTTTTTAAAGACTCTGTGTGCTTCCATCCCATTCAGACACTGTGGGACTCAGGACTGATGATGCCTCTTGCTCTCTTGTAAGTCTGGTTGTTCTCTGAACTCTGAAAACACGAGGTAAACAATTACACTTGACAGACTTATTTAAACACGATGCAAAACGGTTCTTCCTCTCTACCTCGGAGAGAAAAAAATGAAAGAAACTTTATCAAAGCATCTCTGACCTTGTTTCTCCATGCCTGGTGTTTGGGCAGCGTGGTCTGGATTACACCCAGGTCAATGTGGGCTATGCTTCAAGGAGAGGACTGTGGAAAGAACAGAAGGTGGGACAGTACCTTCTTCCACAGCATTGGAGAAAATGAGAAGCATCGGGAAAAGCAGCCGGTGGGAGAGCTGAAGGATGACTGCAGACGCAGGACCCCACAGACGCAGCTTGGTTAGGGTGGAGGAAGGACGATTGCCATGACTGAGACCTGTGAGCAGCATGACTGGGATGAGAGGGGAAAGCGTCTGTACGTTGAGGAAAAATGTAAGAAAATACCATTTCTACAACCGAGGAAGATGTGAACTGAAGAAGTAATAGTAACCGACATCTTTCTTTCAGGCGAACACCACCCGCTGCATGTCGGCCTGCAGTCTGTCCCGAGTCTTCCTGCTCAATGTCCACCTCGTTGGCAGTGCGTGTGAAGGAGTAGAAGGGTAGCAGTGGGACACAGGGACACAGCCTCGTCCAATGTTCTGGAAAACCTATAGGGCGGCTGTGGTCTCACACGTGTGCGGCCCCCACGAGCCATGCCTGACTCAGGGAGCTCATTCTAAAATTGCCCCTTTCTTCTGTAGCTTCAGAAGACCCAGGGAAGGAAAAGGGACACGGTTACTCTCTGATCCCGAAGAGTCCGTGCTGAAAGGGGAACTGGAATGGGAGAAGGGCCTGGCCCATGCTTTGATTCTGGCCGAGTAGTGGAATGACTCTTATTCACTGACAAGGGGGATTTCAAATGTATCCCCGAGTTTGGGGTCCGACTTTAATGATGCCCTTGTAATTTACAAGGACATTGAAGAAGTGGCAGTGCTAGGCACATTCGTGGCTTGCTCTTCATCACGTCTCCAAGAGGTAGCAGCGGCCTTGTTGAAGGGAAGAGCCATGGGTGGAGCCAGGACCCAAGGCCGACCCCAAGACCCCTTGTAGCCAGGGGCCCCGAGTGAGCCTTCGTCTGCACTGTCCCACTGTGCGTGGAGACTCCAGGAAGATGTCTGAGCTCTTCATTCTGGCTATAACCCCATAGCTCCTGCGGTCAGTTTTTCTGAAAGGCAGGTGTCCTGGTGTCAGGCTCCGGGCCTCAGTGGAGCAGGGAGGGCACACCTTTCTCAAAGTCCCTCTGGAAACTGCTTTAACTCAGAGGCTCTGACAGAATGAGAGAACATGCCATCGGAGGCTGGAAGGAGTCATTCTCCTTGGTGCATGATTTCTGCAATATCTCTCTGCTTTGGACCTTGTGGCAAGGGTCCTGCCATGGCCAGATGGAACAGCCCCACAGGAGCTCACTCACCACAATCTGTCTCCATTTGTAGATAGAGATAGACTGGTGGAGCTGCTATGAGTCCTGAAGAAAGGAGTGACTGGGGGACTGGCAGTTAGCATAATGGCTATGTCGCTGGACTCCCATGTAGTCAACTGTGGTTCAAGTCCTGGACCCGGCGGCTTAAACTCACGCCGGGCGCGTGTGCGTGCACGAGCGCACATGCCCTATAGCAAAAACCTCTCCAAAAAAAAAAAAGAAATGAAATGAAAAGAAAAGAAAAAAGGAGAGAAAAGAAAAGAAAGGGGCAACTTACAGTTTCTGAGCTGGGAGGTGGGGGCGTCAGCGTCCCCTGTTGTCTGCCTCCCCAGCACTTCCTGAAGGGCCACCGCGATTCAGCCTCCACTAGTGCTCACGTTTCAGCCACGACCATGGCAGAAATGAGGAAGGAACTGCGGCCTCGCGGTGTGGGACAGAAGTCTGTCCTGATGTCTGTGCTGCTGTCCCCTGGAGGAAGCTGTGTGTGCCCCCAGTGCTGAGTTTCTGCCCGTCGCAGCGGGCCTTAACAAGGACCCCAGCTAGCTGGAAAAAGAATAAAAGCCTCTTTTGCAGTTGCACTGTCGTTGTCTTTTCTGCGTCTCCATCAGTTAGACCGATCTCTGGACCCTTACACTTTCACACCATTGAGATTTCTTCAGGAAACTTGCCAACCTCAAAATTCTCTCCTAATTGTCTCTGTCACTTGTTCTGGTGTGTTCTAACCCACAGCAAATATGATGCTTTACTCACCATGACGTCCACACATTGGCACTGCAACTTGTTTTGTTTTGGAGGGTTTTGTTTCTGTTTCGGTTTCGGTTTTTTTTGGTGTTTTTGTTTTGTTTTGTTTTGTTTTTGCTATAGGGTGCATGCACTCACCAAAGAGAAGGACAGAGAGGGAGAAATCACCTCTTGGGGGGGGGGGGGGATGGCCACACTGCAATCCCTTCTCCTCCATTCTCCTTTCGAGATTTTGGGCATGCATGCACATGCACCTGGTGTGATTTTCAAGCCACCAGTTCTGAGACTTGAACTGCACAGTCAGCGAAGTGGGATCTGGCTGCCTAAGCTCTAGACCACTTGCAGGCCCATCCTGTGCTACTTCAATGATCTCAAAACAGTTACAGTGCACTGGCTGCCAGGCGCTGTCTTATAGGGTCTGTAAGAATTATATCCATTGCTGCTCCTACTCCATCCCCATTTATCAAGTGGAAGCCAAGACCCAGGGTACCAAGTGACTTCCAGAGGCACATCTAGATGCAGCAAGCACAGGGTCTCTTAGTCTCTGAGCCCCTCCACTGCATCTCCCCAACCCAGGGACAAACTATTTAGCCATTCAGAAGTTTTCATACCTGTCGACTTGATTTCTGCATGAGCATTTTCAGTAGCCCATGATCGTGTGAACCAGTGTACACAATGTCATGGTTAGTTGTCGAGAACTGGCAGGGTCCAGCGTGGCCCCTACCACCGACAGTGGTGTCAGAGGATTGTGGTGTCCCCAGGAGGTGACTACTGAGCAGTCTTGGTCCTAACATACTGAAAATAATTTCATTGTCTACAAATAATTTCACCTAGCCATGGTTACAGTGTGGTTGAGTTTTTAGTTAGGGATAAATTTCAGACGTTTTTTAAAAGGGATTAGATGCTAGTTTCAACTGATTATATAAAAAAGTGATTTTGGAAAAGTGTTCTTTAAAAATCAACATCTGTTCCTTATGTATCCTTTAGTCATATTCACATAGTTCACAATTCAGGCAAAATCTGAGCTGTTTTTAGCAAAGCCCACACAGTGGAGGAAGATGCTGAATACCATTCTGATTCTGCACACTCAACCCCTGCCCCAGCAGGCTTCATTCCTGGCAGTCACTCAGGGTCTTTGCGTCTTCAAGACCAGTGGCCACCTTCCTCCCCTTCAGACATTCCTACTAGAGGTACAGTGCGCACCTGGATGGGGCCCGGAACAAGCCTGGAATCCTGGTTGCACGTGAATGCTGTCGACTTCTGTCTTTGGACACTGGAGAAGCTGTCATGAGACATGAGATGATAGAATTCATGTGATATATAAAATACAATAGAGTATGTTTATCAATGTTTATTGTCCAGCAGAAGACAAGGAGAACCTATTAAAGTATTTTGACATTTTTCTTACATTCTAAGATAGTAGTTAAAACAAAGCTTTTAATGCAGGTTAATCTCGATATGATCAAAGAGCCTCTTTGCTTGTTTATCTGTTTGTTTTTACCAGTGGCACAACTTTGCGGAAGTTGACTGACTTCTTGTTTCCTTGGTCTCCTCATCTTTAAAATGAGATGGTAATGGTACCTGCCTATAGGTGCTCACATTAAATGAGAGAGTTCATATAGAGAATGCTGCAAGTCCCAGTAAATGTTAGCTCTTCTCGACACTAGCAACAAGTGAAACTGGTAGTTTTCAAATCACAGATCCTGATATTCTTTTTGAAATGTATCTGCTCCCTATTTTATACTTTGAGTAATCTTCTAATATAAATATATTTGAATTCCTAAAAAATATCTAATAAATGTATAGTCACTTCAAAAATGACTTGTCATTTGCAGGAAAATCTGTTATAGCCAATAGCTTATGGAGTAGAGTTCCATTATGGGCTGTAACAGCTTCTTATAGTATGTTATATGTTCACATTAGAAAGAGATAAAAGGTGGGACCAGCAGATGGCGTAATGCCTACGTCACTGGACTCCCATGTAGTCGACTGTGGTTTAAGTCTCGGACCTGGTGGCTTAAACCCACACCAGGCGCGCATGCGTGTGTGCCCAAGATCCTGAGAGGAGAATGGAGGAGAAGGGATTGTGGCATGGCCATCCCCCCTGCGGGGTGATTTCTCACTTTCTGTCTCTCTCTGTTATTCTGGTGAGCACACGTGCCCTATAGCAAAAACCTCTCCCCCCCCAAAAAAAAAAGAGAGAGAGAAAAAAAGTAACCAGTGTTTGATATAAAGCTGCTCTGTCATGCCACGAATTTATATCAAGCAGGAGAAAAATGACTTCTCTGCCTGGAAGACCACAGACATGCATGGCACACATTCAACTTTTACATCTGTTGGGAACCCAGAGATTTGAGCCTTATATTCTAGAGTGAAGTTCTAGAAAGAAAACTGGATTAGCCAAATCCACCTAGCTTAGGAAAGGCCACATTAAGGAGCACTCTCTGCTAGTGCTTTCCAGTGAAAAACAAAATGAGTTGTATGAATGAAAAATCATACAGTAGCTTTTTATTGGCACCTACTCATTTTGCATAGTTATGAGATGCAGTGTGATTTTTTTAGCACATGAATACAAGATGCACAAATACAATGTGCTCAGCATGATCAGATCACCTCAAACATTCAGCATTGCTTTGTGCTAGAAACATTCAAAATACCAATGGTGTTCTTTACAGAAACAGAAAAAACAGTCACAAAATGTGTATGGCACCACAAGAGACCCCCAATAACCAAAGTGGTCCTGACAACAAGAACAGACCTGGAGGCGGCACGCTATCTGACTTCAAAACACTCTGAGATCCGCCTGCAGCTCAGCAGTTAAGCACTGTCCATGGGTAGCCAGATCCTACGTGGCTGACCACAGTTCAAATCCTAGGCCCTGAGGCTTAGAAACCAAATCCAGGCCATGTGCATGTATTCCCAATCATGATTAGATGAGAAATGGAGAAAGGATTGCGGCGTGGCCACCACCCACCCCCGGGGGATGACTTCTAGTTTTCTGTCTCTCTCTGTGTGTCTCTGTCTCTCTCTGGCAAGTGCATATGCCCTCTACCAAAAATCTCTCCCCTCAGAAAAGAAACGGAAGTCTTTTGTAGTCTGGATTTGGTCATATTTGCTTAAATATGTTACACGTTCTAGCCTTTCTCAATAGGGAATAAGCAGCCATGCCTGGCACCTCTGTAGGGCTCACCACCACGTAGCTGCGGAAGCAGCTCTCAGCGGGCGGAAACATTGCTGCCTTCCTCCTCCTCCATCAGGCTAGCACAGAGAAGGTAGTTCCTGACCCCGGGGTGACCCTGCTAAGGAGCTTCCTTCCTCCTCTGCAGACTGGCTTCTCAGGGACCAGCTGCGCTGGTCGGAAATGAAGACTGTAGTCCCACCCGAGGCCCGCTGGTCAGAGCTGTGCTTTCAGAGTCCCGGGATGCGCCGATGTGGGGCATCTTTGCTGTCATCCTCACTGTCCTTTATCAGCAGAAGCAGGAGACAGCTGCAGTGTCACTCCAGGGGGCTCTTCCCTTACTTACACTGAGTGCGTTGACGGGTGTGAAAAAAAAATTCCCTCTCCAGAACATTATTTTGAGAAATGCTTTAAAAATAAAGTGTTTTGGAGGTTTCGTTCTGTTTTGTTCTGTTTTGTTTTTCTCTAAAAGAGAGATAAAAGAAAAAGGGCCTATGTCACAGTATGAAAAAGCAGTGCTTAGGCACTCCCTCTCCTGCGTGGAAGTTCAGCCAAGTCGTTGTGACTCAGAAACCATCTCCCCTCTGCAACTTCTGAAGGCCCTTCCAGTACCCTGGCTGTGGCAGTGCACATGTAGCCATCGTGCATTTTTGTCTGTTTTTTGTTTTCAAACTCCTTAATTATATTCTTTGAACAAAACTTCAGACATAAGCAATACCATGTCCTCCCAGAGAAAGAAGCTTCTCATTTTTAACAACTACCAAGAAATTGCAGTGAGCAAGCCTAGAACCCCGGTCTCTGGACTGTATTTGGGTCAGTAAACTCTTCAGGAAATAATGTGGAATGAAAAATGTGCTGGTAAAATTCTGGGTTTACAAGCAGCCACCCTACATAAATGTGTGCTGTTGTCCACACTTTATCTATGTTCTTCAGTATCTATGCTCATCCAACGAACATACAGAAGGTGACACTGGGTGCTGCAGTCGGGCCCACCCAGTGCCGCCCGCGTGCTGTTAGGCGTCAGGCGTCACACCAGTTTTTTTAAAGAATTATTTTATATTTTATTTATCCATTTGTTTATTTAATTTGACCAGAGAGGAACAGAGAGAGAGAGAGAGAGAGAGAGAAAGAAAGAAAGTGAGAAAGCAAGTTGCCAGGTCCAGGACTCAAACCGTGGTGGGCCATGTGGGAGTCCAGCGCCCTTAACCACCACACCACCTGCCGGCCCCCAAAGATGTCTATTTTCTTTGTTTCTCTTAATAGACGGAAACCATTCATGACTAAAATCTACCTCTCAAAGCTTTGTTTCATCCTATGAGTTTTTATTTACATGTATTCAATATCCTCTTCATGACCAAACGGATATTTGGGGAAGTGATTTTTACATATCTAAAGAAGTAAAACTTTTCATTTATAAATTTCTTTTTTATTTTATTTTATTTTATTTTATTTATTATTATCAAAATCTTATTTATATCACATATATCTTTACAGTGTATTACTTTTTTTTTCCAGAAGGAATACCTTGCAGTCAAGACAAAAACATTACTATCCACATCATCATCATCAAATAGCTTTTCATCATTTTTTCCAGATTATTATTACTATTCTCATTATTTTTTAAGCATTCAATCACTATATATCATTTTGCTTGTAAAAACAATTTACCCAACATGAAATACTCCTCAGACCAGTCCAGTTGAGAATACTGTACCTGTTATCATCAATAGGTAATAAACTATCTCTGTGTCCCACTTATGCCTCTCTATGTGTTCTCTTGCTATCCTCCATACTCTTCCCTTCTCCCACCCCATTCTGCACTGTCTTCAGCATCCCATTTTCACTGCTTTTATGCCCTCCAATATTTCTATCTCTACCATAAAGTGTGGATAGTCAGTATATATTAAGTGGATACATACAATATTCTTCTTTCATATCCTGGCTTGCTTCACTCAGCAATAGATCCTCCATATCTGACCACTTTCTATCAAATGCCAGGATCTTGTTGTTTTTCTATGGCTGAGTAGTGTTCCACAGAGTATAGGTGCCACACTTTTTCAATCCATTCTTCTGTTTGTGGGCATTTGGGTTGGTTCTGTGTCTTAGTGATCGTGAATAATGCTGCAATAAACACTGATGTGCAAGCACTTTTCTGACTGAGCATTCTCCTGTCCTTTGGGAGTGGAGTTGCTGGATCATATAATAGTTCTATTTGAAGGTCTTAGGAACCTCCATATTGGTCTCCACAGTGGCTGGACCAATTTACAATCCCACCAACAGTGTAGGAGAGTTCCCCTTTCACCCAACCCCGCCAACACTTATCACTTTATATATTTTTAATCTTTGCCTTTCTGACAGGGGTTAGGTGATATCTCATTGTGTTTTTAATCTGCATCTCCCTTATGATGAGGAAGGTTGAGCATTTCCCCATATGCTTTTTGGCTGTTCATATGTCTTCCTTAGACAGATTTTTGTTCAGCTCATTTTCCCATATTTTACTTGGGCTAATCATTTTTTTCTTTTTAATAAGCCACTTGAGTTCCCTGTATATTCTGGTTATCAGTCCCTTTTATTATACATTTCTACTTTTATTAGAGTAAATTTAAAGGCAGAGTCTATTATAAAACATATTTTTTTAAACACAAAACACCCTAACACACAAAACTTACTCAACCTATTTAAATGTTTTTTCTTCCCCCCAATCCAGTGTCCTGATGATTAGAAAAGTGCAATTTCTGGCCAAGGACGGGTAACAGGTGTTTTTATTTTTAAGGGCAATATTTCCTTTTTTAAAGGAATTATCTATTTAATTTTATTTATCATTACTTTTATATAATTTTGCACAAAGCACATGTGCTCACCAGAGAAAGACAGAGAGAAAGAGAAAGAGAGAGAGGGAAAGTGAGAAAGCTACCAGGCTGAACCGCAGCTTACCACATGGAGTCCAGCACCCTAACCCTAACCACCTGCTGGCCCCAGTAACAGTTATTTTTGCCATTGAATTAAAACATTTTCTTTAATTATAGCTCTAAGTTTCAACATCTAAAAATTGCCTTTTTCTGTAGGATTTGTTTTTAATTTGAAAGAAGGACAAAAAATGAACACTCCTTTTACCTCCTGTTTTTGTGTTTAAAATTGCGTGTGTGTGTGTCTCTCTGTCTAGAGTGCAAACTACCCTTGGAGAACATTCTAACTTACCTGTGTATTCTCACTTTCCTTTGTGCAAAGATTCCATTTGAAATCAATATTTATCAAATTTGATCCCTTTGAAAGGAAAATGATTATGGAAGAAATTACATTTTACCTCCAAGCCATAATATAAAAAATTAATACTTAATCTCAAAAGAAAGATTTAGAAAAATATGGGCAAGGATATAATCTGGTTTGTGTAAAGATTTTATATAGGTCCTACTTACTGGAGAAGTTAGGAATCATTCTATTTTCTATCATTTGAAAGATTTTTCCTGCATAACTTTTAGAGGGGTGTTTGTGATTTTATTTAAAGTATGAATCATGATGTGAAATCATGAAAATACCTGATTAAGGTAAATTTGTTCTTGGAATTAAGGGGGGAGAAAAGCAAAACTTTCAATGATCAAAAAAAATGGAAAATTATCTGTTGATGACAACATGTGTGGCAATTTCTTTGACTGGACTAACATACAGGATATTTATGCTGGGAGAATTAATTTTCTTTTTTCTTATATCATCAACAAATAATTTTCCATTTTTGTGTTTGTTAAATGTTTTGCTATTTTCCCCACTTTGATTCCCACCCTCCCACATGTTTCTGGTATCCATAGTCACCTTCTCTGCATTTATACCTTTCAGTCTTTTTTAGTTTCTGCCATAGAGTGCAGACTTTCAGTATATATTAAGTGGAGACATACAATGCCTCTCTTTCATAGTCTGGCTTTCTTCACTTAGCACTAGATCTTCTGTATTTATCAGATTTCTATCAAATGCTGTGGCCTCTGTCTTTTATGACTGAGTAGTATTCCATAGTGTATATGTGCCATACTTTTCAATCTGTTCATCTGTTCTTGGATATTTGGGCTAATTCCATGTCTTATCAATTGTGAATAATGCTGCAATAGACATGGATGTGCAAGTGTTTTTGTGATTGAGTGCATTCCTATCCTTTGGGTAGATGCCTGAGAGTGGAATTGCTAGATCATATGGTGGTCCAATTTGTAGGTTTTTAAGAAACCTCCATATTGTTCTTCACAGTGGCTCTACTAATTTACATTCTTGTCAATAGTGTAGAAGGATTCCCTTTTCACCATAGCCTCACTAGCACTTATTATTCTTTATTTTTTTTTAAATTTTAGTTATTCTAACTGAGTTAAGTGATATCTCATTGTGGTTTTAATTTGCATCTCCCTTATGATAAAGTGTGGGAGCATTTTTTTCATATGCTTTTTGGCTATCTGCATATTTTCTTTTGAGAGTTGTCTGTTCACTTTATTTGCCCATCTTTTAATTGGGTTTATTATTATTATTACTATGAGTTATCATATATTATTATTATTAGTTATTATATTATTATTATTATTGAGTTTCCTGTATATTTCCTGGCTATCAGTCCCGCATATGAGGTAGATTTTTGCAAATATATTCTCTCATTCTAAGGGTTGTCTTTTCACTCTAATTATTGTTTCCTTATGTGTGCAGAAGCATTTTAATCTGATGTAATCCTACTTGTCTGTTTTGGGGATTATTACCTGTGCTTTGGGTGTCTTATTTAAAAAGTCTTTGTCTACTCTGATGTCTCAAAGAGTTTCACCTGTGTTTTCCATCAGTAGTTTGGGGTTGTATGCTTAGAGCTTTCATCCATTTTGAGGTGATTTTTGTTAATGGTGAAAGATAGGGGTCCAGTTTCATTTTTCTGCACTATTTGCTGAAGAGATTTTCTTTTTCCCACTGGACTGTCCTGTGCCCTTTGTCAAAAATTCATGGGTGGCACCAGAAGATGGTGTGGTGGTTGAGGCATTGGACTCCCACATAGCTGACCATGGTTCAAATCCCAGACCTGGTGGCTTGCTTTCTCACTCCTCCCTACCGTGTGTGTGTGTGTGTGTGTGCATGCATGCACACGTGCAGTCAAATTAAGTGAATAAATAAGTAAAAATAAATGAATAATTATTTTTTAAAAAATCAGTTGGCTCTATGTTTGGGGCTTTATTTCTGGGCTCTTTTCTCTGCTCCACTGGTCTACATGGCTGTTTTTGTGCCAGTACCACGCTGTTTATATTATCAAAGCTTCATAATGTATTTTGGGGTCAGGGAGTGAGATGCCTCCTACTTTATTCTTTTTGCACAGTATTGCTTTGGCAATCTAGAGTCTTTTATGAATCTAGAAAAACTATGATTGACTTTTGTAATTCTGTGAAGAATATCTTTGATCATTTGATTGGGACTCTACTAAATATGTAGATTAATTTTGGTAGAACTGACATTTTGATTATATTAATTCTTCCAATCAAGCAACATGGGATGTTCTTTCATTTTTTTTTTTTTTGTATCATTTTCAATTTCTTTTGAAATTTTTTAAAGTTTTCCTTACAAAGATCTTTAACTTTGGCTGGGATTATTTCTAGGTATCTTACACTGTCTGTGGCAATTCTGAATGGGATTGCTTCCTTTAGTTCTACCCTAGTCTGTGCATTATTGGTATATAGAAATGCTGTAGACGTTTGTGTGTTGATTCTATATCCTGACATTTTACTGTATTTGTTTATCACTTCCTGGAGTTTTTGGTGGACACCTTTGGGTTTTCTATGTATATAATCATGTCATTTGCAAATGGAGATCATTTCACTTCTCTTCCTATTTGAATTCCCTTTTATTTTATTATTTTGTCCAATTACATTCATTTAGACTTCTAACGCTATGCTGAAAAGGAGTGCAGGGAGTGGACAGACTTTTGAGTTCCAGTTTTTAGTGGAAAAGCTTTTAGCGTTTCCCATTTCGTATGATACTACCTATGGATTTTTCATATATGGCTTATTGTCTTGAGAAATCTTCCTTCTATGCTGATTGTGCTGAGAGTCTTACTCATTAAGGGATGTTGTAGTTCATCAAATGATTTTTCTGCATCAATTGATATGATCATTTGTTTTTTGTCTTTTCTTCTGTTAATAAGATGTATTACATTGATTCTTGCAAAAGCTTATTTGCAATGTTGTAAAGTGATTTGATGTTATTTAAAAATAAGAAAATTGAAAGAAAAAAATTTGAAACACACATAAAAGTATAGGCTGCAGTAGGTGTCACAGATGTGGAGATTATTGAGGACCATGTCAGAAACAAAGGCTGTGTGGGGACCAGCATATGGCATAATAGTTATGTTGCTAGACTCCCACATAGCTGACTGTGGTTCGAGTCCCAAACCGAGTGATTTAAAACTCAAGCTGGGCACATGTGTGTATGCATGTGTGCCCAAAATCCAGAGAGGAGAATGGAAGAGAAGGGATTGTGGTGTGGCCATCTACCCTGGGGGTGATTTCTCACTTTCTGTCTCTCTGTCTCTATAGCGAGTACATGCACCCTACAGCAAAAATATCTCTCTGGAAAAAAAAAATGAAACAAAGATTGTGCTTTTAGAATGTGGCTTCATGCTTCAGCTCCTGTGTACATGGGATAATTCCATGGCTGTCCCACAGCTACATAGGTGACAGGCACCTCCATGTGGTGCTGGAGCCACATGGAAGGGCACTGATGTGGGATCCCAGGTTGAACTGATCGTGGGCGGCCCATAATTCTTGCTGGCTGTGGAGCTGGAAGGGGGGTCATGGCATGGAGGCACCCTTTCAAGAGACTCTCTGTCCCTCATACTCTCTCTCTCTCTCTCTTTCTTTCTCTCATGAAATAAAATAAATAACACTTTTTAGATTACGTAATTCATAATTCCAGATTTATGTATACTATTAATTTAGCCTGGACAGCAGTAGCATCCCAGCTGTGAGCCGGTAAGTCAGAGAAGGGTCTGAGAGCAAGAAACACCCTAAGACTCTCACCCTGAAAGTCCAGGTGAGAAATAAAAGAATAGAAAAGCAGGAAGAAAACTAGAAAACAGAATCTCAGAAAAGAAAGTAGCAAGGCTAAAGTAGAAAAGTGAAGGAGATAATTGGAGAAAGAATGAGAAGACTTTCTTATTTGCTAGCTTTAACTCAATGTTGGTTTTAGAGGTCAAGCTATGTTGCTGAAATATTATATGCTGCTTTGAATTCTTGTCTAGTTGTTTGTGTTCTAGCAAAGACTCAATATTCTTCCCTCTCTTCTGGCTTTCTCTGAGAGTGCCCTGAGCCAAGTGCTGGCTGTCCTGTCTCCATGTGCCGATCTCTGTCTCTCTCCCACACTGAGTTATTTACACAGCGATGAGTCAGAAAGCATTACTGAGCCCAAGTGTTTGACTGCAGCTGTGTGATGCAGAGGTTATGTGATCAATTGTAGAATATTCCAACCATGGTCAGGGATGGTCGATGAAGTGCCCAATGCAGAGTTCAGAGACAAGAGGTTCCTGAAAGATACCCTTGCAGTGAACGTATAAGCAGAGAAGGGGAGGGAGGCTGCGGAAGGAGGTGAAGAGGAGGTGACACCACTAGTTAGAGTAGTAAGTAGAGACTTCCTAAGAGAGCTAACCTTGGGTCGGTTCCATAGTATGCTGGTTAAGGCGGCTGGGTCTCAAGTGGCCAACTGTGCAGTTCAACTCCTGGACACAACAGCTCGAGAAACACCAGGCATATGTGCCTGCCTGCCCAACATCCCTAGGAGAGGAAGACATAGAGGAGGGATTACCAGGTAGCCATGCCCCACACTTTCCCTTCCCTCTCTGTCTCTGGTGAGCACATGCACCCTCTAACGAAATTACCAAAAAAAAAAAAAAAAAAAAAAAAAAGGCTAGCATTTATGTCAGTGTGATTTTGTGGCAAAGGTAGTTAACATTCATCCCAGTGGAAAAGTTTAACTAAATCCCCAAATAAGCACCCTCTCTACAGCACATCGATAGGAACAAGCCCTCCCCAGAATCAGAGTACAGGCAGCCAGTGGTCCAGTGGCAGATGCTCGCATGGACAAGGCCTCCTGGAAGCAGCAGAGTCTCTAAAACTAGATGGTTCTGCGGGAGGCTGTTTAAGGACTTGAGCTCCAGGTTGAAGCCAAGGTTAATGATACACATATAGAAAGTTGCTGAAGCCAAAAAACACAGAGAAGCAAGCTTTAGTCCTCAATCCCAATATTTGTAAGGAAACGCAGTCCTTAATACACACCCTCGGGAAAGGTCCAGGCCACACACAGTGCAGACACAACACAAGCCTTGCTGCAGCTCACACGAGAGTACAAGTGTGTGGGTGAGAAACACAGTTCCCCAGCACAGCCTTGGGCTCTCCTAGAACAGAGGGAGGGTTAGTGGTCCTGTGACCCCGCATGGTCATGCTACGTGGGCGCTCTGGTGCATGTCACCAGTGGGCATATCTACTTCAGGGAGCCACTGAGTGCCCCAGGGGTGACAGGGCTGCCCCAGGGGCTTCCCCTTCCTGCTCCCTCTGTCAGTCTGTGAGTGGCTGTCCCCAGCCTGAAAGGGTAATTGAGACAGACACGTGACCCCCAAACAAACATCCCAAACAAAAGCCACTTTTCTGCGAGTTTCAAAGCTTCCCTTCCAAAAGCTTCAAGCCCATCCTAAAATGTTCTAAAGTCTGCTCTCAAGCACCACCACCACCCCTCCCTCCCTGCCCAGGTGAGTCAGAGGAGACGCAGTGCTTCTCTCCCACAGCATGGGCACGGGTGGTGAGCAGTCTTGACCCTGCACTCAGACCTCAGCCCTGCAGGATGAGGGAACTTCAGCAGGCACTGGTGCTGGGAAGGGAGCGTGGCCTGCGGTGGACGCTGCGTCACTGACGTGGCTCCACATCTTTGAGCCTCTGTTTCAAGACTGGTAAAACTGGGGTGATAAACTACTCACATAGAACAAGGTCAGCTGCGAGACTCTTCTCTAAATCCTGAGACCAAGTTCCCTCCAAGTGGAACCTGGGGCAGTGATTCCTGTGCCAGCAACTCCTGGATGGAGCTGAGCACCAATGGTCTTCGCTGGAGCCGCAGAGCCCCAGCTGTGCCAGGGTTGTTCCACCCTGAAACGGGGCCCCCAGAGAGCATCTGTGAGTCACCACCCCCAGCACAGCAGGGGGGAAGGGCACCAGGCCTGGCACTGGGGTGTGCCCCAAGGGCAGCCACAGGGTCAGACCAAGAGCTCAAGATCCTTGGAGCAAGGCAGAGCCAAGAAGCGAACTCGTCTGGAGCTCTAGAGTGATAACGAAGGGAAGCCAAAGCCTGAGAACCAGCCAAGAGCCCTCCCCTCTCATCATAAAGGAGCCCAGACCCACACAGCCTTGGAGCCCGGTGCTGACAGGCAGTCAGGTCAGACCTCGAGTCTACTTCTGGGGCCTGCAGCTTGGTCAGGGGAGGTCCGCCCTGGTTAGCCCAGCCTGGGCTGCAGAGTGGGCCTGGCTCACCTTCCAGAGTAAGCACGCCCCTGCCCCAACCGGCAGCCCCAGAACACTCTTCCCTCTGAGCCCAGACCTCCTAACCCCCGTTGATGGTATGGCTCACTTCTCCTATGTCTTCTTTTACACGTGTCTTCATTTGCCCAACTGTGGCTTCTCTGAGGAGGGACTATGTCTAAATATCTTTGGGTGCCTTATTCTCTCTGGGTGTCGCTGATTATTGGAATGCCAGAAGTTTCAGGCACAGAAAAGAAGAGTGCCTGAAGGGAAGTGCTGGGTGTCACTGTCCACTCACTGGCTCTGGTATGGAGGACCTCATCTCCTCAGGACAGGTCACTCTGTGCCCGCTGTCTCCGTGGCTATGTGCTTCCCAAGTTCGGGGCCGTTTTGCAGTTCCTGTGAGGCCGAGTAGGGTTAAGGCGTGTTACGTGAATTGCCTGGGAAGGCTCCTAATGTGTGGGCTGCAGTTCCGGGCTCATGAAGTGTCTTGTCCCAGGAGGAAAGAGGAGAGATTTTTATGAGTGCTGACAAGCAGGCAGCAAGACTCCCACCTCTGCATATCACCCACCCACCCAAAGAGGCTGCAGGCCAGAAGTGGAGGGCTGAGCAGGCGAGCTGCAGTCGCCTAAGCAGGGGAAATGCCCCCCAGGCAGGGAGGACAGTGGAACCTTGTGTGCTAGTTTCCTTGTGGCCTTCGGTCAAGTCATATGAGAAGGATTAGTGTTGTTTGTTGAGTGTCAGCAACTGCCAGACATGTGACACTGTCCCTTCCGGGGAGCACCAGACAGACCGACAGGTCAGACGTAGGATGGACCAGCTGACAAGTGGCTCAGTCTCGGAGGTGAGCGGTTTTAGAGTGTTGTGGGTTGGCTTTATTGTTTGTTTGTTATTCAGGTGTTTTTCCTGAAATCTTCACCCAGCATTCAGGTGTTTTTCCAGAAATCTTCACCCAGCATTCAGGTGTTTATCCAGAAATCTTCACCCAGCATTCTGGAGAGGAAAGACATGCCCCTAATGCTCTGTACCAGGCATCCACCCTGTTCTGCCCTGAGCTGGCTGCCGACCTGGCTACCACCTTCCTTCATGTTGAGATTCGTCCCAAACACAGCTCAGGGGACCTACTTTGCACACCTTCCCACTGGTGCTGCTTTTAGGGGAGTGAACCCAGGGGCTGGTGTGTTCTCCCTCTTGTGACTCGAGTGACAGTCCTTTGTTTCTCCCTGAGCAACCTGAAAGCTGGACGCACTTGCAGGGCACAGGGAGCAGTGAGAAGCTGCGGACGGTCATCACTGCATGTCAAGCCAGTCTCAGCGTTCGAAGCCACCCTGGTGGCTAAGGCACCGCCTGGCCTGACAGAGCACCACTGGAGAAGACGGTCAAGAAAAGCAGAACGTCGACATTGTAATTATTTATTTAAACATGCCGTATTGCATATACGAACAATTTCTCAAGTTGAAGATGGCAGGGTGTCTGGGATTCACCACAGATGAGCCTCTGTGGTTATTATTTTTCTTTTTATGAACAGTTTGAATGGAAATGAGTGCTGCCATAAACTTGAAGCAAGGCATTGATACGGGACACTGGCCTGCTCCTCCCTGCGTCTGCTTTCCCTGCTCCCTGCATGTGCACTGGTCCCCGCTGTCCTCTGTAAGCATCCGCTGTGGTTCCGAGAATGCCCAGCCCAGAAGGACCGTGGGACACTGACCCTTACCACCCCAGACCTCACTGGAGTGCCTCGCCTAGCACAGTTCTCATGCCTTCAGAAGTAGGAAGTGGCATTCTGAAACCTTGGCCAGATACAGGGGTGCACTGGAAATTGTCACTGAGCCCCGGAATGGACGGTGCTTGTACTCAAAGATACACTCAGCTAAAATACGGCCCCTTCACCTTGTGCTAAGTGATTGGACAACCGTGTTGGTTGGACCCTGAAATAGGAAGAAAAAGATCGTGTCGTGGTTGTCCAGATAAATGTGCGAGGTGGCCGCCAGGCCTTGCCCAGCCCTGCCTCTGTGTGCTTCACAGGGGTCCACCCAGCAGCCAAGCCTGTGTCTGGCTACTCCAATATGGGCTCTTTGGGAACACCAGGAAAATCAAGGCCTCCGTGTTTAGAGTGGTGGCAGCAGCGTGTGGCCGAAAGGCACATTTTCTGTGAGTCAGAGACCTAACCTTTGTCACACTGCCAACTTTTAGTTTTAGACAAACTCTAAAGGCCTCCATTTCAAAATCTCTTCAAACAAGGTTACAAGCTGGCATGTTCCGCCTAGCCGCTCTACGGCAAATCATGGCACCCGTTACTTCCCACAGGCATGCAAGTGGTCTGGTCTAGCACAGCACCACAGCACAGCCTCCCCAAGGAGCAGGCTCCTCTCCTCACTCCCATGCATGAGACACTCGGCACCCACAGATGAGCAGCTGAGGTGAAATGATTTATCCAGAAATTACAAGACTCAACAGAAACCTTCCCTGAGGCAGCTCTCCTTCACCATGTTCACGTACAGTCTGCTTGCATAAAGAGAACACAGTAACGGTAAACATGGCACTCATGAAAATTTCAAATATCAGCAGGAAATACAAAAATCAGAATATAGCAATCTGACAGCCTGCAGTCAAGCTAGAGTGTGGAGTGTTTTCTTGTCGGAGTTTGATTTTCAAGGCATATATTACTGTGGGAGGCTCCATGAGCAGACCTCGGCAACCACCAGACTTTGAACCCCTCAGAGCAGGAGTCACCTGCAAAAAAAAAAAAAAAAAAGTGTTCAAGTCAAAGTTTGTCTTGTTCACCTAGAAGTTTTACAGAACAACCCTCCAGTTCATATTTTTTTCTTCCCAAACTTTGTGCAGAATCCAGAACTGGAAAATTGGAGCTTGTTCTCTCCAGAACGAACGTTTAAACGATCCTGGCACATGGATTGCTGGAAGCACAACTGCTCCTGGACCCCAAACTGTGCCAAGTCAGGGCTCAGGCTCAACGTGGGACGAGGCTCAGTGCCAGGCCAGGGCACACAGTTGTATGAACCTGTCCTGCTCCTACCGGTCGCTTCCCGTGGAAAAGTCTTCAGAAGATCTTCGTTACGTTCAGACAAAAAACCCTGAAGCAGCTCTGCTGCATCGCCACCATGTCCCCACAATGACTGCTCTGCCTGTGCCCAGACCTGGTGCTGCCCATCACCGACCTGTCCGATGCACACAGTGTGCATGACGTGACCTCTTACTGACCCCACAAGAACCCAGCCCTAGCCCCACTCCACAGCCGAGGAGACTGTGGCTCAGGTGGACTTCCCAGAGGCTCTGGCACTGCCTGAGGGGTGGTTTTGTCTCAGCTTGAAGTGTACTGGTGGAGGCTTCCTTGCGACTCCAGTTTAGTTTTACTTTGGCTTCACTTTATTCAGATTCATTTAGAAAACATGTACACACAGTCAGTGTCCTTCGTTGGAGAAAAGCCTAAGTGCAAGAGTGCTCAAAGCCAGGCTCTCTGTCTCTCACAAATGGTAGGGTTGGCCTATGAGTGTGCTGGACACAGCGAGGGTGCACAGAGGGCCCGCCCAGTCAGCCCGCTGTGCTGAGCTCGCCCGGGCCAGTGCCGTGACTGCGGGCAGAGCGAGCCCGCGCAACCTGGGCAGCCAGACTTTTTCCACTGCGGTCACCCTCAGCATTGAGGGTGTGCTCAATTCCACGTACGTGTGTACATGTACATGTGTGCGCATGTGTGTATGTATGTGCATACGTGTGAGCATGTGTGTTGTGCGGGGTGTATAGGTGTGTGTGTTTGTGTGCGTGCATGTGCACACATGTACATGTGTGGAGCCATGTTACATGATGACTGGAGGCTGGTCAACAGCCAGCTCCCATGAAGGCTTGCTCAGTCCTCTCGTACCCTCCCTTGCCTGCTGGGCCTGCAGGGTCCCAGCACTCTCAAAGCAGGCACGTGTCGGGACCAGCAGTTAGTGTAATGGCTATGTCACTGGACTCCCACGTAGTCAACCGTGGTGGCCACCATTGCTATTTTTTAAAAATTTGCCAGAAGACACAAGCATTTGCCAGAGAGAGTCAGAGAGGGAAACTGAGGAGGCACCCGTGGGTCATAGCCATGCCTCATGTCCTTCTCTTCTGCCTCTCCTCCTTTCAGGATCTGGGGCATGCTTACACGCCTGGCAAGTCTTTTAAGACACCAGGTCCAGGGTTTGAACTGCTCAGTTAGACACATCAGATCTAGCTGCTTTAACCACCAGGCCATGAGCCGGCCCACAGGACTTTTTTTTTGGGGGGGGGGCTTTTTCAGTTTTTGCTGTAGGGCACATGTGTTCATCAGAGGCAGTAGGGGATAAGATATTAACCCCCAGGGGGGTGGCCACGCTGCATTCCCTTCTCCATTCTTTTCTCAAGATTTTGGGCACACACATGCACACACCCAGTTCCTTCTCAAGCTGCCAGGTCCAGGGCTCAAACTGCAGTCAGCCATGTGGGATCCAGTGCCTTGACCACCACTTCCCCTGCTGGCCCACAGCACTATTCTTAAAGATCACATTGCACACCATAAATATATACAATAATTAAATGTAAATGTGTAGATATGTATATATAATAAAACCCACATATTGAAGACAAAATAACCTTAAAAACATGTAAAGAATGAAGTTCACAGCTTTTAAGAATTAAAGTAAGTCGCTTTCAACTACGTGGAAGAGAAACTGCTCCTGCTCAGTCCCATCACAGGGCAGACTGCCGTAGCTACTTCTCACCCAGAAACTGCCCAGAAAGTTGTCCATCCCACAGATGAGGAGACGGGGACTGAGGGAGACGGTTCACTTCTAAAGCCACAGGGTTCTGAGAGAGAGCACAAACCCAGGTACCAATGGACTGCTTTATGCTTCTTTCTGTAGAAGAAAAAAATCCCAGTTCTTTTTCCTTTAACAGAAAATATTATATGACTGTCCTATCAGTATGTTTGAATTACCTTTAAATCTCTCGGGTCAACAGGTGACCTAGTGATTAAGGCACTGGACTCCCACATGGCTTACTGCGGTTTGAGCCCCAGACCCGGCATCTTGAAAATCATGCCATGTGCATGTGTGTATGTGCCCAAAATCTCGAGGGGGAAATAAAGGAGGAGGGATAGCAGTGTGGCCATTGCCCCGAGAGTTGATTTCTCACTTTTCCCCACTCTGTCTCTGGGAAGCACACATGCCCTAAAGGCAAAAACCTAAAAAAAAAAAAAAAAAAAAACAAAAAACCAATGAAATAAAATCTGTCTGCTTTCTCCCTCACACCCACACCCACCTGTGCACTGACTCTGTACTAACCGTCAGCCTAACCCTAACCCTGGACAGTGGGGACAGGGCCTGAGATGAGGCTCCTTTCTCAGAGGAGCACCAGCGCTGCAGGAGCGGGGCCAGACAGACACGCCTGAGCAGCTCAGCCTTCCCCACAGGTCTACTGGTCACTGCAGCTGCCTCCTCTCAGAGCTGACCTAGAGATGGCCGCTGGATTGCCTGATGGGCTGGTGTCGCCAGGGGTTCCGAGCCAGCAGACAAGGGATGGAGCTGAAGTATGTGTTTCCAGGGATCAGGACTGGGCTGGGCCACCTGGAGGCACCCCTTTAGGTCTCAAGAACTGGGCTGGGCTTTCCCGGCTGCACTAGTTTGGTATTTGCCATCTATCTGTCAGGTTTCCTGTTCTCAATCTGAAAACTCCCCAGGCAAGGAAGGCATGAATCATCACACGGGAAGTTGGGGTCACTGATAAGCTGCCTGGGCCAGGTACAGCCCCCTGCCTGAGCAGCCACAGCCTGGCATGCCTGAGAGCAAGAGCAGGGGGTAAGTACCCTCCCTTCTTTTTTTTTTTTTTTTTTTTTTTTTGGAGAGGTTTTTGCTATAGGGCGCGTGCCATCCCAGGGGGGGTGGCCACACTGCAGTCCCTTCTCCTCCATTCTCCTCTCAGGATCTTGTGCATGCACGCACACGCGCCCAGCGTGAGTTTTAAGCCACTGGGTCCAGGACACGAACCACGGTCGACTACATGGGAGTTCATTGACATAGCCATTATGCCAACTGCTGGTCCCAGTACTCTCCCTTCTCACCCACCACTGAGACTCCAAGGCCAGCCAGACAGCCCCCCATTCCCACCACACTCACACGCAGCTCTGTGGTCCTTCTGCTTCAATAAGTCTCCCCCTCCCCAGCCACCATAGCACTTGACAGAGTCCTGTCTGTGTCTGAGGGCCATGAAAACATGGGATAATCCAAGCACCGCTTGTTGCTATTTGTGTGGTATTACAGGGAGCTCAGAAATACCAGCAACCCTGGTTTCCTCGAGTAGGAAGACTGCAGGCTCTAAGAGGGCTGCCCGAGAGGAGGGCTTAGTGCTGCAGCCAGAGCTGCTGACAAGGGGGAGCTGCAGAGAGGGGAAGGGGGGAGGGAACAATGGAAGAAATGAAGACAGAAGGAAGCAAGATGGCAAATCGGCCACCTCTCCACAGACACAGCTGGTAGTCTGGTTATTGACACCATTAATTGTATCACGCTGTTCTCACTCTCATTTTTACCAATGCCTCTTCTGTCGTGAATCAGTCAGAAGACCCACAGCCCAGGTCTAACCTGATTTCCCAGGGCTCATTCTCGAGCCACTGACTCTGAGGCCATCTGCTTTCTATGCCTTTCATAACTATTCGAAGCTGTTCAAGGCTCACCAGTAGAGGACAGCCTCCTGCTAAACCCACAATTCAGCCTTCGATGGCTCTTTCCCAGCAAGTTAGTGAACTCCTAGATTGGAATAACAACGAGGGGGGGGGGGTGGATGGGGAACACAGAGCCCACGTAGCTGTTCATTACCTTGAATGAGCGCACTTCACCCACAGGAACTGAGACCAGCAGGGACAAGACTTGCTCAAACTGTGCACAGGGCTCTCCGCTGCAGGTGGTGATTATTGTCTGTTTTGTTCTGTTTACTTTTATGTGGAATTAAGAGGTTTCCTGGTGAGCCTAGTAATAAGACTAATCATTTGACACTTCTTGATGATGCAGCCACCACCAAATACTGCCCAAAGTACAGGTATTGACTCATTGACCCCAGCGTGGTCCTGTGAGGTTGGTGCCATTTGTCATGTAAGGACAGGGAGGGGGTGGGGTACAGCAGGGCAGAGAGATGCAGAAGGCCATCAGAGGGCGTGGCAGTGCCATTCATGCAGATTTGGGGGAGGTGTGAATGGTGCGAAATTGAACTGGCATGTGAGTGCCAAGAAGACAAATTTGAAGGGAAATGTGTCCATGCAAAACCACGATCTGATTGTTCTTGCCTTTAGAAAATCACGTGTGTCTGCTCTGCGATGCTGTGAGGCCCATGTTTGTTACAGGCACTGAGCGTCTACAAAGCAGGATCTCACTGTCCCAATGTGGCCACCTGCTGCATAGCAGGAATGATCTCAAAAGCCTGTGATGGCATGATTCAGACTCCCGGAGATGCCACGGTGCAGAGGCCACCTTCACACAGACAGGGTTTGTTTCCAGAGTTTGGAGGGATCATCTTGCTCTAGTAGTTAAGAAACACGTACCCAAGGATTGGGCTCATGGCTTAGTTGTTAAAAAGCTGAATCCTACTTCCAGCCCCAGCCCTGACAGCAGAAAAACCACTGGGCATATACATGCATTCCCAAAGTCCCAGCAAGATGGAGAAGTGGAGAAGAAAGGATTACAGCATAGTCACACCTCACTGGGGTGCCTTCTGCCTCTCTATGTCTCTCTGTCTCTCTCTGGTGAGGGCACACACTTAGGCAACAACAACAGAAAAGAAACACCCAAGTTCTTTCCTCTGCATAGGGTTCTATCCTTATGGTTCAGGAGAATATCCCCCTATTGCCACTCCCTCTAACGGAGCTTCTGTTGAAGCATACAAATAATACTTTTCCCCCCAGAGGGCATGTGCACTCATCAGAGAGAGAGACACAGAGAGAGGAAGAGGGAGAAAGGATCCCCAATGGTACCTGGCCATACCACAATTCCTTCTCTCCCATTCCTCCACCTTATCAGAATCTGGGGTGCACACGCACACACACATGCACACACACACATATCTTTCATATTTCTCAAGCTGCCAGGTCAGAGATTCAACATATGGGATCTGGCTCCCCTAACCAGCAGGCCACAAGACCAGCCAGCAAGGACATCTAGTTAGTCAGTTGATTGAATACTCGCACCCTAATGGTCATAAAGCATAAAGCCATCTGTGTGATCAACGAGCAGCTTCTCTCTACCACACTGATCTCCCACTGCTCTCCATGCTTCTACCTCAAGTCAGATGTCACCTCTTCGAGTCATCTCCTCCAGCGAATCTAAAATGGGGCTGCCGATTTGCACACTGTGTAACTCCAACTCTGCCCCGTGTAAGTCTTTTACACCACGTTTAGGCCCATGTATTATTTTGAAGTTTCCTCTTTTCTAGTAGAATGTGGTCTTCCATTTGTCTCATTCATCCCAAAAGCCAGCATGGAGCCTGACAGATTCTCTTACTTACTTAGCAACATGCCCTGCCCCCATGTGTGGAGTGTTGAGCTTCCCCAGCAGATTGCCCGCCCTGCGACCCATGTTCAGGTGCTCATTACTCCGTGTTTAGAGATGAGGGAGCTGAGGTCCAGATGAGAAAAACTGGTATGTGTACTTGAACCACTCAGTCTAGTCTGGGTTTGCACTCAACCCCAGCTTTGAACAAATGAAGAAGCTACATGGTGGCGATGTAGTGCAGGAGCCGAAGGTGACATCTCCTGTCTCCCACGTCTACTTCCCTGGCCCCTTTCTCCCTGAATCTGTACCTAATCTTTTTTCTTTCTTTATTTTTTTTTTTTTGGAGTATCATTAAAAGTGTTTCTCATGGCCAGGCCAGCATGTGGCATGGTGGTTGTGGGCACTGGACTCCCACATGGCTGATTGTGGTTCAAGTCCTGGACCTGACAGCTTGCTCTCTCATTTTCCCTCTCTCTCTCTCACTATGTCCTTCTCTGGTCAAATTAAAATAGATAAATAAATAAATAAACAAACAAACAAATAAATAAAATAATTCTGTTTTTTAAAGTGCTTCTCTCCTTCTAAAACAAGCAAAATTAAAAACACACGGATGTAGATTTGCTAAGGATATATATTTGTAATATGAAAGAGAACCGTCTTATCACACCCACAAACACCAGCCTTAGTTTGATAAATGTTCTTTTCTCCATAGGAAAGCCAAACTTGCCATTTTGTTTTTCTTTGCTGACCGTTTTGCATGGCATAGTGGCCCCCTAAAGAGTATGCCCACACCCTGCCCCTAACCCTGTGATGTAGATGTATTTGGAAAAGGGTCTTTGCACGTGTGATGGTTAAGTAGACTAAGATGAGGAGACCCTCCTTTATTCATCTGGGCTCTAATTCCAACGTCCAGTGTCCTTGTAACAGATGCATGGAGGATTGAGGAGAGGGAAGCTGCATGGCCGTGGAGGCAGGAGTGGACCAACGTGTTAACAGCAAGCAACGCCTAGACCCACTAGGAACCACGAGGCAGGGAGGGTCCCAGAGTCTCTGGAGGAAGTGTGTTCCTGGAAACACCTTGATTCTGAATTTCTAGCCACCAGACTGTGAGAAAATAAGTTGCTGCTGTTCTAAGTCACCAGGTTGTGACGTGTGATGCAGCCCCAAGAAATGAATGCATAGACACTCAGAGTGGCACTAACTGCTTCCTGGTTCCATTAACGAAGCTTTTTTGAGGCTGGTCTGGTTTGCCTCTCTTCTGCAAGTGGAGGGTAAAAGAGAACAGGTCCTCACAGGCGCCTGAACTTGTCTCTTTTGGTTTCTCCAGTCTCACTGCATGCCTGACGTGAGGCTACAACCAGCAGCAGTGTGGCACTCACCAGTAGGTTTACCTGTTACTCTTCCTAGAAAACAAAAGAAAACATATTTATAATTTTTTTAAATTGCTTATTTAATTGTATTTATTTATTATTATTTTTAATCTGACCAGAGAGAGAAAGAGGAAAAAAGTGAGAAAGCAAGCTGCCAGGTCCAGAACTCAAACAGCAGTTAGCCATATGGGAGTCCAGCATCTTAACCATGATGCCACCTGCTGGCCCACCATTTTTTTTTTTTTTTAAGAGGTTTTTGCTATAGGGCGCATGCGCTCGCCAGACAGACAGAAAGAGACAGAGAGACAGAAAGTGAGAAATAACCCCCCAGGGGGGATGGCCACGCCGCAATCCCTTCTCCTCCATTCTCCTCTCGGGATCATGGGCATGCACGCACACGTGCCCAGCGTGAGTTTAAGCCGCCAGGTCTGGGACGCAAACCGTGGTCGACTACATGGGAGTCCAGTGACATAGCCATTACGCTAACTGCTGGTCCCATGGCCCACCATTTTTATAAAATTTTTAACTATCTCTTAAAATTTTAGAATGGCAAATTCCTTTTTTTTTGAGAGGTTTTTCTATAGGGCACATGCGCTTGCCAGAAAGACAAAGAGAGACAGAAGGCGAGAAATCACCCTCCCAGGGGAAATGGCCACGTCACAATCCCTTCTCCTCCATTCTACTCTTGAGATCTTGAGCACACACGCACACACACCCGGTTTGATTTTAAGCCTCCAGGTCTGGAATTTGAACTGCAGTTAACTACATTGGAGTCCAGCGACATAACCCTTATGCCATCTGCTGGTCCTGCCAAATTTATTTTTAAAATTATGTGCAGTGAATTCTTGTTAAGTGGCATTTGGAAAACAAGCATACAATGCTTAGCCTCCACCAACAGAGGCCTTACAGGGGAGACTGGTCTTGATCTGTCCTAATAATCAGAGAACTGACAGCATGACTGCCTGGTCCGAATCCAATAGCAGTGGAGTTAGGAAGGCAATCAGGGAGAACTCCTGAAGGGAAATTTTAGAGATTACTGGAGAAATTATAACAGGCAGATGCCTTAGAAGAAACAGAAACAATCAAAATCTCAGAACTACTTCTAAGCTATGAGTGTATATATGAATATGTGAGTGCATCAGTATTCTGCAGGCAGGGGAGATAAAAGACACAGGACCATCATCTGAGGCAGTGGTTCTCAAAGTCCAGTCCGCTTCAGAGTCACCAGGAAGGCTTGTCAAAATACAGATTGTTGGGCCCAACCCAGAACTGAGTACAGGAGGGTCCCAATATCTGCACATCTAGTGAGTGGCCACTGGTGCTGTGTGATGCTGGGGGTCAAGTGCTTGAAGAACCAATGATCCAGGAAACTCACGGGAGTAAAGTGGTTTTGGGTCTAATGACTCTGACTGGTTTGTTGACACTCACCTGGGATTATTCTTAAACCCTGAGAAACAGTATCACTACATGTTTTGGAGCTAAAATTGTCAGTATGTTTTTAGTAGCAGATGAATTTATTTGGGACAGCTTTGGTATCAAACAATAACTGTCTGTGACAAGCACTTTAGCACCATGTTGTTTGGTCCTGCAGAGGGTGCCATCAACTCTTCTTCCCCCAACCTCCTGCACTGGCTCACCCTCAAGCGCTCATTCAGTCTTTACCTTCTAGTTATGCCTTTTCATAGAGCAAAAGGGGTCCTAAGTTAGACAGGTAACTGACCAAAGTGTACCTGGTCGAATTTTCACTAGGTCACTCTCCTTGGTCTGCCAAATGGAAAGGAATCTCTCTCTGATTCTTCAATAGCTTGTCCAGGGGAATGCTAAAGAAAACACTCAGTGCTGTTTTTAATGGCCTCGTAACTACTTCTGTGTGATCAACCAAGTTCTGTTAGAATATTCAGCACCACATAGCAGCCCCTCTCATTTCTTGCAAGTGTACTTTGTTATTTCAAGCCAGCCTTAGTCACATGGTGATACTTCTGAGAACACAAGAATGGTTCCCAGTGCTGTTGAGGCAGAGTCTAAACCCTGAAGTTCATTCTCTTTTGTGCCCAAACCTTGAGGACAGGAGAGGGAAAGCACTGGGTTGCAGCTGCAGCCAGCACAGAAGCAGATCTTGAGCCATGGGCGGCCACAGAGGAACCCCTATGGAGGAGGCGATGCTAAAGACTCGTACCGTGACTTCTGGAATGTGCTCAGAGTGTTTCCGACCCTGATGGGTATGTATCCTAATTTAAAATATCAAATAGGAATAGAAAAATAGATGTTCCCATGGAAACATTTTCTCAGGGCCAGCTCTTCTGTCTCATTATCATATCTTATTTAAATATTTCCTGGAATCAGTTTAAACTTAACCCTTCTGCTTGGTGTCTATCTTCAGTGATCATGTATAGTGTCAATGGAAATAACCAACTCTATAAAAATCATAATCAATGTGGTTTGTTCTAAGCAGAATATGAGTGTCCTAGGCCCGGAAGGGAGGCACAGCATGCCCATCTCAGGATGATCAGGTACAGAGGTTCCTTTTATTTGATTTTGAGAGTGATAGACAGAGTTTGAAATTTAGTGAAGAGTTTTTCCATTGGTCTGGCCCAAAAAGGAGGGACATGTGAAAGTGGAGGCTTGAAGGTTATAGGTGTATTTGCAGTTTTTAGTGTAGTGATTGGAAAAGAAAGGTTGCTGAGATCAGAAAAGAATGTACTTTAACAGAGATATGGAGGCTTAATATATATCATAAAGATACTCTTCCAGGGGCAGGATATAGGAAGAATCCTGTTACCAATGGGTCAAAATGATCTGTTAATGTTTGTGCACGTAACGCCCTCCAGGCCCTCTGGAAAGGAAAAAGCAGTCAGACTTCTGTCCTCAATAGCAGAACATCTGATGAGAGGCTTTCTGTAAATAAACTGTATAATTGTAGGCAGGTCTGTCAATTTACATGTCAGCTTGTGCTTACAATAGTTCCAAATCTAATATGTGAAAATTTCATTAATATCCACTTCCAGATCTCTAAGAATTGTTCACTGTTGAAACCTGACATTCCTTTGGGAGCCACAGAAGAATGCTCCCTGCAGCTGCATTAGTTGTTCACTAACCCCCTCCCTGCTGGCCCCAGATTGCTGGGCTTCTGTGTGCCTGCCAGACACAGGGAGAACAGCCCCCTTTGACATGCAATTTTATCAAAGTGGCCTTGGCTTCTTCAGTATTCTTTGTCATTCTCAAAAAGTGTTGTTTACTTGTTCTGTTTTGTCCCTTTGTTATGTGAAACAGCCTCTATTGTGACTCAAAATCCCTCCACATTCCCTGTTTGCAGATGGATCCTTGACTCCAGGACAGAGCACCAAGCCCAGGTGTCAGCAGCAAGGATGGGTCTTCTCTTCCTCCCTCTTTCCAGTTAATAATTTGGTGGCATGCAGAGAGAATTCATGGGTTCTCAAACAAATGTAAAAGCTAATTAAACCTTCAGACACCTAGTTTGTCCCAGTACATTACACCTGGAAAGTTGTATTTTCTTCTCACTGTTTAGAATTTCCAACCTCTGGAAATCCTACTTGCATCTGTTTGTTGAGATGTTTCTAAAGAGAATTTCATTACCTCCACGTGTACAAATACACACATCTTTAGTTCTTAGTTATGTACTGAATTTTTTAAACTTTTAGTATCTCAACGATGAATAGATAATCTAGATTTTTATTGGAGTTAGATTTATTTTTGAGCTCATCAAGTCCCCTCTGGGCCAGCAGGTAGCATGATGGCTAAAACTCTGGAGTCCCACATGGCAGACTGCAGTTTGAGTCCCAGACCTGGCGGCTTGAAAATCATGCCAGACACATGTGTGTGCATGCCCAGGAGGAGAATGGAGAAAAAGGATTGTGGTATGGCCACCTGCCTGGGGCTGAGATTTTTCTCACTTTCCTGCTCTCTGTTTCTCCCTCTGGACAAGCACATGTCCCCTATGGGCACACACACAAAGAAAGAACACGTCTTCTCACAAGAGCTCCTAAGAAAGAGGGAACACAGAGTTGTTCTTTTTTTTTCCTGTTAACTTATTTTCTTTTATTATGCCACAGGGAATATGTGCACGAGAGAGAAAGGATGAGAGAACCCCTAATCTGACTTCATCACAACATAGTCCTTTTCCTTCAGTTCTGTCCCATCAGGACCCTGGCACTTGCATGTGTGCCTGGATTAGAGCTGCCGGGGCTGAGATCCAAACCCTAGTCTGCCATGTGGGGCCCTGATTCCTCTGCACAGCATCTGGTACACCACAGGGCTAGCCCAAGCGTTTTATATTCACAGTTTTGTTCTCATTTTGTTAGGGGGGAGAAAGTAGCAAAATTGTATAAGCTTCAATTTTTACAAAGTCTGTGTTTTAATGTGTTTCTAATTGGAAATATAAATTTGTTGAGGTGGTGGTGTGGTGATGACTGCAGTGTTCTAGTCTGGAGAGATGCACACTGGCACCCACGCTCATACGTTGGTAAGAATGCCAATGGGCGGGCTGGGCTCGGGGCTGCAGAGTGCATCTCAGGAGTGCTGATGCAAGAAGACAGGGCAGAGCATTAATTCCCCAAACAATTCAGTTTCACCAGTAACTTCTGTTTTAGTCCAGCTTGTGGCTAATAACAGAATTGCCCAAGTCTGGGGGATTTTTAAAGAATAGAAATATCTTTAGCCCACAATTCTGGGGGTCCAAGGCTAGGGGGCCACTCTTTGTGAGGGTCTTCCAGTTGGGGTGGGCTCCTGGAAGCCCTGAAGTGACCCATCTCATGCAAGACTGAGCAAGCACACGTGTGCCAGTGGCCATGGCTGTCTCATTCCTGTTCCTGTGTACCCACCAGGATTCAACTGTGAGATCCCTGCCCTGATGACCTTACTCACCTCCCCAATGACCCATTTCTAAATCCCCATACTCAGATTAAGTGTTCACCCTCTTTTTTTTTTTTTTAAAGAATTATTTAACTTTCTTTTTTTCTATCTTTTCATTTGACCAAAAAGGGACAGAGTGAGTGAGAGAAAGCAAGCCACCAGGTCCGGGATTCAAACCACAATCAGCCATGTGAGAGTCCAGCACCCTTAACCACCATGCCACCTGCTGGCCTTTAAGTGTTCACCCTCTTAGGAGCTTCCCACCAGATTTCATCACTTGACTGTCTGGGAAGGAGGGCATGTCCTTCATGGCACTGCCTCTGCTATACGACACTGACTCAGAAGTATCAACTCACCTTTCCTCTTACTGTCAGTGGCTTACGTAGACCTGTTCCACCAGGCTCAGCCCACAGTGGAGACCGAGACTACTGTCTCCACAGTCTGCCGGTAACTGAGGTGGTCCGTTTAGTACCAGTGGCTCAAGGGGATTGGCGTTCCAGCTCGGCTGTCCTGGGCCGCTACACCTGGGCTGGGATGGGCTGGCCCGTGTGAGCCACCCCTTCCATCGCCCCTCCAGAATTTCACTGATTCCCAATGAGAGTCTCTCCGGAGAGCTTGTAGCATAGGAATGCTGGTAAGGACACTGCTTTCCTCGAGGAGTATGAACTTAAATTTGGTCTTTAATCCTCTCAGGACCCTTTTTCTGGTTAATCCACCACAGAGTCGAGAAGAATCCGATCTGTATCACAGAGCGGGTGGTGTACGGATGTAAGAATGATCACATGGCTGGCACCAACCCCAAGATGCAGGTTGGGCATGGGTATGTGCAGGCCACCTCATGGCCACGGCCAACACTACTGCAGACTTGTCCGACGGGGCACTGGAAGTTTCTTTTTGACCCCTCTGAGCCTCAGTTTCTCATAAAACACTGAGAATGATACACGCCTTACTGAGTAATTCCGAGGGCTCAATCTCACCAGTATGCACATGCTGGGTGGTAGAGTAGGCTCTCGGTACTCCTCTCCAGTCATTGCAGAGTATGTTGTGTGGGAAAGCTATCCACCCTGACCTGACAGTCTGATGGAGCCACCGCACAATGTGTGGGTCCATGGAATGGAACATCAGTATGATGTCATCTGGATCTTTCACTGTCATCATAAAGACTAAAGCCATCTGAATCTGAGAGTTGGCAATTATGGAGTAATTCATTTGGTGGATCTTGGCTTTCCACTGTGGTGTCTTAATTCTGTGAAGCATCTGATGCGTGTTGTTGTCATTAAGACACATGCACACAGAGCCCTCATCACATGTCAGCCACTGAGTCAAATGCTTTCTGTGTAGCTTTGTATGAAGGAGAAAGGCCAGCCTCTGAGAAGAGGAAGCCATCTTCCCAGGTCACCTGAGTGTCCACTGGCAGTTTGCAGGCAGGATGTCCGGCTCCCGGCCGTCCACACACTGCCCACAGAGCCTTACATGCCATTCCTTGTCTTCAGGGAGCCTCGAGGCAGGCCAGGAGATGTGACGCATTGATGTCTCAGGGCGAGGGGCTCCAAGCCAGGTTCCCATACAGCTGGGCAGCCAGGCTGCGTCTCCTGGAGGAAGTACAATGTGACAAGGGTTCCAAAAATAATTCTGAGCTCCAACGTCAACGTTCAACCTACAGGTTGTTCTTTTTTTTTAAAAATTATTCATAGATGAATAATTTTTTTTCTTCTTTTCTGTCCAAGTAAACCTTTCCATTCATGTACTTTCAGAATTTAATTCTTTTAGTTATGTTCCTCTCATGTTTAGAATAAGAATTCACTGGTTCGATGACTTCTTTGCCTCTTTGTTTTTAATTCCAGAGAGCCAGAATTAAGAGTGATATGAGCTCTCGTTTCCGTTTGGTTTCAGGAAATCCAAAACAAGAGATCATTGTTTGCTAATATTTAATTATACAGACTGTGCCAAAATATACATTGTATTATTATTTTCTTTTCTTTCTGTTTCTGTTCTCATTGCTTTATTTTCAAAAATAGAGTTTATGATGAAATAATCATGTTTTATATTTATGTATCAAATTAAAAGAATTTAGTTTGCATTTAATTTTCAATCAAACATATAAATTCCCATGGAGCTTATGTTTTATGAAAAGAGTTGTTTTTGCTTCTGATCCATCTTATACAAGGAAGCTTCAAAAGCTTCACAGGGGCTAGTGGGTGCCATGGTGGTTAGGCCTCTGGACCCTACACGGCTGGCTGTGCAGTTCCAGTACCAGACGTAACAACTTGGACATCCCTCCCCCCAGGCGTGCATGCACGTATGCCAGAGTCCCAGACGGGAGATAGAAGGAAGGGATTGCAGCATGACTACCTCCCATGGGAGAGGGATTTCTCACTTTCTCTCTCTTAGTCTCTGTCTCTCTCCAGGTATGTACACGCACCCTCTGGAAAATTTTTTAAAAATCATAGAAAAATTAAAATAAATTATGAATTTATTTTGGCACAAAAAAATTGAAATCCATGCAGCTTTTTCGTAATACTCATTTTCCATGAGCTTTTTTTTTTTGTAGAGGTTTATCGCTATAGGGCGCGTGCGCTCGCCAGACAGACAGAGAGAGACATAGAGACAGAAAGCGAGAAATCACCCCCCCAGGGGGGATGGTCACGCCGCAATCCCTTCTCCTCCATTCTCCTCTCGGGATCTTGGGCACGCACGCACACGAGCCCGGCGTGAGTTTTAAGCCGCCGGGTCCGGGACACAAACCGCGGTCGACTACGTGGGAGTCCAGCGACATAGCCATTACGCTAACTGCTGGTTCCCCCATGAGCTTTTTAAAGGCCTCCCTCATACTTCATTAAAATCCTCTCGTATTCATCCATTTATCTGATTTTCTATAGTTTTGTGATGTGAGCTGAATAATGATGACCAACTCCCTTACACACTGGCAAACTGAGGCATGAGCTTCAGTTTCTTACTGAAGTGAGATGGGCCAATAGGGACCTGAGTCTAGAGATGACTACTCTGTTTTCTGCCTCATGGATGCAGAGCCTCACACATTTCACTTGAGAGTCTTGAAGAGATGGCATCTCCTGCGCTGTCCTGCCCTAAAAACCCAAAGGTGCCCACTGCTGAGCCCTGGGCTGTCTTTCCTATGTTCTGCGTCTTTTCAGAGTGCGGGTGTCTGTACATGAAGGGAGAGACAGCTGCAGTGGATGGATGGGGAAGAGCGTGGCTTGAGAGCATGACCCCATGGGGAGGACGAGGGCAGGCCCCAGTCCAGTCACTGTCATCCCAGTCCATCTGCTGCATGGTGGCTGTGTGACTCTGCCTACTCGTTGAACCTCTCTCTGCCTTCCTCTTCTCATCTAGCCATTAAATAACTGACGCTTACCTCAGGCTCATGGTGAGGGTTGAGTGGTTATATGTCACAGTAACGCTGCACCAGTCAGGCTAAAACACTCAGGTATAAGGGCCAGCAGGTGGTATAGTGGCTCCAGGGCTGGGCTCCCACATGGCCTGCTGTGGCTCTGGTTCTGGACCTGGTGGCTTGAAACCATGTCAGGCGCGTGTGCATGTGTGCCCATGAACCCGAGAGGAGAACGGGGAAGACGGGATTACAGCATGGGAGGTGATCTCTCTCTCTGGCATGCACATGCACTCTGTGGCCAAGTTTGGGAGAGTGTATCCACACGTCTGATAAGGATGTGCTTCTTGAGAAAGCCGTTGCCAGTTATACCGAGAGCACAGAGCAGGAGAGGTCAGGGTGAGAGGACTGAGTATCTGCTCAGTGCCTACATTCAGGCATTGCTTGAGTGTTCTGCCATTCTGCTTGCTCAGGACAGATCTAGTCCCCAGAGCAGAGCTTAGAAGGAGGCAAGGGAGCCAGCCTGCCTGTGTGGCATCTGTGACTTGGGTCAAATCTCAGCCACGTGGTACTTCAGTTTCTTCACTGGAAATAGAAACCCCAACAGCCCCCACCGCAGGTACTGTGCAGATGGAGAGTCCCTGCGGGTGCATGCTCGGGAGAGCAATCGCCATCTGAGGACAGATGTGGTTGGTAGAAGCAGGAGAAGGAATGGAGGGGTCAAAGCCTGCAGTGCCCTTGTCATCATGTTGTCTTTAAAACCATAAAGAAAAAAAGAGCTTAGAAAGCATGTCCCTGAAAGGACAACAGAATCCAATTAAAATGGTGGTGTCTTGTCTTCTATGGTCTCCAATCCTTTTCAATAATTCTTATTTCTTAGCCTTGGATAAAGTCATTTTCCGAGCACCCCACTCTATCTTCTCTGTTGCTGTTGGGGTTTTCCACTTTGGATTCTGTCTCTTCTCCCCTTTCTTTATTCTTCTCTCCTCTTATTCAGAAGAATTAACTTTGAACTTGGGGGTCTTAGCTCACGTTTGTGGAGAGGAACCATAGTCACTGTGTCTTCTTGCCTGATTCACTTTCATAAGGAAAAAAAAAATGAAGATAATAAAACCCTGTGCATCGAAAGGGAGCCAGTAAGTGTTTTATTTGCTGAAGAGCCACGGTGTCTTGGTCTGTGAGGGACCCTAAGACAGATCTGAAAGCAAACAGACTCTGACACTGTCCTCTAGAGATTTATTACCTAACAGGAAGTAAAAAGGCACACACAGAGAGAGTGGCAGCTCCAGTATTTAAGCAGCAAACAGCACAGAGAGCTGCAGACACACCTCACACCACCTGCCCACATATCCCAGACCACTGCCTCGGGTGTGCGTGAGGCACCGAGGAGAAGCCCCTTGAGAAAGCACTTGCAGACGATTGTGTGCATCTCACTGTCACCTTGCCGACTCTGCCCAACAGCCTCACAGCATTACTTTCTGAATCTCCTGGCCTGGACATCGAGGCTGCCAGAGCCTTGCTAAGTAACCCCGCGTCCCACGGCCCATCAGTGGTGAACCAGGCCACACACAGGCTGCCCATCCACTCGTGCAACCCTCAGGGCCATGGAGTATATCCAGGCACAGCAAAGAACAGCACAGAATGACTTGGGATGGTGCGGTGCTTATTTTCCTCAGAGACCTGGCTGCACTAAGCCATGACCAGGTGCCCATGGGAGACAGAGTCTGAGGACCACCTTCTGTCTTCCACGGCAGAGGTGCTGAGGCCGTGCCTCTAAGCCCCTTGTTCTACTCCAGTCCTGAGAAATGGGTTCCACGGACATCTTCCTCCTCTTGGGTCAGTCCCTCTGAATCTCACCCTATATGAGGTCATTTGAAAAACTCACGTTAGTGGGAACCAGCAGTTAGCGTAATGGCTATGTCACTGGACTCCCATGTAGTCGACCGTGGTTCGCGTCCCAGACCCGCTGGCTTAAAACTCACACATGTGCGTGCGTACCCAAGATCCCGAGAGGAGAATGGAGGAGAAGGGATTGTGGCATGGCCATCCCCTCTGGGGGGTGATTTCTCGCTTTCTGTTTCTATGACTCTCTGTCTGTCTGGCGAGCGCATGCGCCCTATAGTGAAAACCTCTCCAAAAAACTCATGTTAGTCTCTCAGCCCTCCGCAGCTGCCTCTGGAGCCCCAGCCCTGGCTCACAGTCCCTGCGGGTCCTGCTCGTCAGGCCAGCCTCTCTCCCTCTCATTTTGCCTTCTTGAGCCTTTCTTTATTGGTGTTTCAATCCAACGTGTAACTTCCTCTCAGTAATGACAGAGTAGAGGTGAAAGTTCTGGGTCTGGCATGGGAAACAAACTGAGCAAGAGAAAATGGAACCTTCCCTCAAGGGGCCTGAGGTACCCTGGGAAAGACAAAGGGAGACACAGGGCCCTGGAGGGTGACTGTACGGCTGCCCTGCACACTCTTTACTGCTGGGGGTTTGTTCCTCAAGACTCACAGAACAGCCTCTGAGGGCTGCTCTCAAGCAAAGCGAATCAGCCACGACCCTTCCGTCACGGCTACTCTGGTCAGCTGTTTAGTTAGTGCCACCAACAAGTGATTCCTTGAGAGCTAGACCCCTGCTCCCAGTCGCAACCCCACAGGGAGCGCTTGGACTCCTGCTACGGAGAGAAGGGTTGGAGCATTGACTGTGTGGTAAGAGGCTCCCCTTGCAGGCAGGGTAGAGGTCTGACTGCAGAGAGGTCTGAGTGGTGAGGAGGTGCAGGATTTGCCCCATCAGTAACGAGGACAGTTTCCAGCCCCACCCAGCACATAGGCTGCTACGGAAGTTTCTGGATCTAGGCTCTCTCTTCACACCAGGGTTTCTCCGCCTCAGCACTGTTGACCTCTTGAGCCAGATAATTGTTCGTGGGAGCTGCCCTATATTTTAGCGGTGAGACGGTATCTGTGGTGTCTGCCAGCTGTATGCTCCAAACACCTAAAAAGCAGCTCCAGATACTCCATGTGCCCCTGTGGTCTTCCTGAGCTGAAAAGCCCTGCTTTATGCTCAACAAATGTTAGCGCTTCCTAGAATGAAAAGGCCATTCTATAAAATTAGCCAGTCACAGAAAATTATCACACTGATCATACCATTTTTGAGAAACTACTGTGGACGAGTCAGGCTACACTGGGTTCTTTATATGAGAGGACTTCAAAATGTTGATGGAAAAAGTGGAATCAAAGTGCAAGTTTGGGGGACCAGCAGTTAGCGTAATGGCTATGTCGCTGGACTCCCACGTAGTCGACCGCGGTTCGAGTCCCGGACCCGGCGGCTTAAACTCACGCCGGGCGCGTGTGCGTGCATGCCCAAGATCCCGAGAGGAGAATGGAGGAGAAGGGATTGCGGCGTGGCCATCCCCCCTGGGGGGTGATTTCCTGCTTTCTATCTCTCTGTCTGTCTGTCTTGCGAGCGCACGCACCCTATAGCAAAAACCTCTCCAAAAAAAAAAAAAAAAAAAGTGCAAGTTTGGTGCAAAACAAAACTTGAAATCCATGCATAGTTCACAATACACATTTTCCGAGAATGTCTTAAAGATCCTTTGTGCTCTTTCTAATTCCTATTACAGTCCATTTTCTACAGGAGAACACAGGGTCGGGATGCTGAGGCGACTCGCCCACATGTGACTGGGGCCTGTGTCCTTGCCCTGCAGAGCGTGGCCGGCTGTGCGACCCGCCCAGGGCATGCCTTCACCTTCTCCTACACTCTGTAGACACGTAGTTACACGTACATTCTTGGGCTGGGCGTGCAGAGGGGCTGAAGTCTAACAGGAAATCAGATGTGTGGGGCATGTCTAGATACAAAAGTAGATCAATAAATATGGACCTTTAAAAAAATAACAAGTTTAACTTAAATTAATCATAAAATCATGACTATTGAACCAAGAGAATTTTCACCACATGTCCTTTCTTTACTTTTTAAAGAATGATTTTATTTATTTATTCATTTATTCATTTTTATTTATTTTAATTTGACCAGAGAGGGACACCATGAGAGAAAGAAAGCAAGAAAGCAAGCCACCAGGTCCAGGACTCGAACTGCGGTTGTCCATGTGGGACTCCAGTGCCCTTAACCACCATGCCACCTGCCAGCCTCCACCAGGTGTCTTTTCACTACCAAAGCTGACATTTTAGAAATATTTAGTCCAAAGGACTGTTCTTACTAGATTTGTAGTCAGAATTATTTCCACAGTTATAGTAACTCAACTGTTTTTTTCAGTATTATTTTTAACTTCCCAGGGGTGTGTGTGCTTGCTGGAGAAAAATGGTGGTGGGAGGGGAACCAGCAGTTAGCGTAATGGCTATGTTGCTGGACTCCCACGTAGTCGACCGCGGTTCGCATCCTGGACCCGGTGGCTTAAAATTCACGCCGGGCGCGTGTGCGTGCGTGCCCAAGATCCCGAGAGGAGAATGGAGGAGAAGGGATTGCGACGTGTCCATCCCGCCTGGGGGGTGATTTCTCGCTTTCTGTTTCTCTGTCTCTCTGTCTCTGTCTGTCTGGCGAGCGCACGTGCCCTATAGCAGAAACCTCTCCAATAAAAAAGAAAATGGTGGGGGGGGGGGCAGCGCAGAAAAGCACACTCCTCCATGGAGAATAGTCACACTGTAGTCCTTTATCCTGGACTCAACCTAGGGACTGTGCAGTGGGCAGTGTGAGATCCAGTCTCTCTAATCACCATGGGCTGGCCCTCAGTTGGTGTTTTAAGAACTTCATCCTATCTTCCTTTACAAAAGTTCAGTATTCAAAATAAATAGCAATATACCTTCAGAATGTTGGAAACTACGTCAATTTCAGACCACAGGCTGGAATTTGTCTTCTTCTCAGAAAAAAGCCACCTCAGGGTAGCAAGTCAGCCCCTCTCTGGGGAAGGGTCTCCCTAAGGCTTAGAAAGGGCTGCTCACAGTCGCTTGTACTTCATGCCATCTCCTTAGACATTCTTTCTTTTTTTTTTTTTGGAGAGGTTTTTGCTATAGGGCGCGTGTGCTCGCCAGAAAGACAGAGAGAGACAGAGAAACAGAAAGCGAGAAATCACTCCCCAGGGGGGATGGCCACACCGCAATCCCTTCTCCTCCATTCTCCTCTCGGGATCTTGGGCACGCACGCACATGGCGCCTGGTGTGAGTTTAAGCCATCAGGTCTAGGACTCGAACCGCAGTTGGCTACATGGGAGTCCAGCGACATAGCCATTATGCTAACTGCTGGTCCCTAGAATTTTTTTTTAATAGAGATTTTTGCTAAGGGTGTTTGTGCTTGCCAGAGAGACAGAGACAGAAAATGAGAAATCACCCCAAGGGGGGATGGCCATGCCACATTCCCTTCTCCTCCATTCTCTTGCTGGGATTTTGGGCATGCACGCACACATACCCAGCATGAGTTCCAAGCTGCTGGTCCTGGATTCAACCACAGAGGGCCATGTGGGAGTCCAGCAATGTAACCATTTCTCCATCTGCTGGCCTCTTTCCTTAGAATTCTAATACCAAAGGTCCAGGTTTGAACATGCAAATGGTTATGATGGGCCCAGGAGAAGCTTTGTTCCTGAGCCGCATCGCTGTTCTCAGCCCCTGCGCTGGGCCCCAGTGCAGAGCCTTCCTTTGCCAAGCATCTTCGTTTTTGTTGTTAAATTGAATAAAACTTTTGAAATACAGAAACCAAGGAAAGCAGCAGGATGCATTAAAAACAAATAGAGTTTTATTCCAGTTTTGAAAGCTTCAAAGTTGGCACTTTCATCAGAGCAATTGCATCTTGTTGGGTAACCTTGTTCTCCCACGCAGCGTGAAGCGAACACTGAGCTGCCTTCACGGATGTGGCCCCCTTGACTGCAAAACACGGTTCACACTGTCTGAGGCCCTCCCCAAACTTCAGGACAGCCAGGCTGAGACCTGGTCAGCCTGGGGGCAGGCTGCTGCTGCCAGCCCACTGAAGTCTTTCTCCAAGTCTGCCCTGCCCCCTCGTGGCAGGCTATGGTATTTTTATTCACCCAACCAAGAAAGCTTTTGGAAAGTCATTTTAGCTGTTGGGCACTGGAATGAATTATGGCAAAAACTGGAGACATGCTTAAAAGAGAGGGCAGTTGAAGGGGGACCAAAAACAAGCTCTGAAAATTACGCATCCTCTGTTCCAGACAGGAAACGAGCACTAGATAGTCAGTCTTAGAGAAAGACTTGGTAGGAAACTGCAAGGATAGCTTTGGATTTTTACCATGTCATGAGTTTAGAAACAATAATAATACAGATCAGTGCATGTGCCCTATGGCAAAAACCTAAAAAAAAGTGTATATATATATGTACACACACACATACACACACACACACACACACACACACAACCTTTAAAAAATAAGACATATACCATTGTTGTCTTAGTTCACTGATCCCTAAATGATATCACTTTTTATTCAAATTTGCCTTTTTTACTGAGCAATATATTTTGAGAACTTTCCAAGTTGATACACACGTGGAGTTGAGTGTTTTTCTCTGCTATTTAGTACCCTGTGTATGTGCGATCACATTATTAAATTCTTTCCTAAATGGATGGTCTTTCAGGCTTTTCTAATCTCCATCTTAGAAACAAATGCTTCATCAGCACCATGTACACAGCTGTTTAGATATCTATGTGTACAGTGATTTCCAGAGGACAGGTCCTGGAAGTCAAATGGCCAGTTTGTGGTTCAGTGCTAATACCACCAGTCTCCTTTCTGAGGTGTAATACTTACGTTAATTAATTTTGTCAAGATGAAGCAAGGGTGCTCTTTTTTACTGCCTGGTGTTTAAACCAATATAACATTTCTTGATATTCAGACCTAAGTATTTGCAGTTCAGTCTTCAGGTAAAGCCAAAGCCCTTTTCTCTACCAGAGTATTTCTTTTTGCACTTGCTAAATGGTGCTTGCACTCACCAGAAAGATGAGAGAGAGAGACGTGGGGGATGGCCATGTGGCCATGCCTCAATCCCTTCTCCTCCATCTCTCCAAGATTTTGGGCAGATATGCATAACTCGGTGCACTTCCCAAGCCACCAGGTTCAGGACTTGAACTGTGCAGTCGGCCATGTGGGATCCAGACACCTTAACTGCCATGCTACTTGCTGGTCCTTCACCAGAGTATTTAAAGTCTACTTTTAAAACCTTGATCATGGAGGCCAGCAGATGGTGTAATAGTTACATTGCTAGACTCCAGCATAGTTGACCATGGTTTGAGTCCCGGATGCAGTGCGTGTATGTGTGCGTGCCCAAAACTCTGAGAGAATGGAAGAGAAGGGATTGTGGTGTGGCCATTCCCCCATCCCACCCCCCCCACAGGGGGTGGGGAGGATTTATGTCTTTCTGTCTCTCTGTCTTTTCAACAAGAATGTGTGTTCTATAGCAAAAATCTCTCAAAAAAAATACATACACACACACACACACACACCACACACACACACACACTCACACTTAATCATGGACTATTTTTATTTCTCCCTGTGTTTCTACAATAACAACCCAACTCAGGAAGTGAGGAGCTGTCACTGGGAGAGGGAGGCAGCGTATCCGTTAAGGCCTTGGAGAGCAGCCCACAATGCCATAATGCTTCTCACCTCCTCCGTAAGACACAGAGCAGGCGGTAGTGCTCTAGCTGCATAGATGAAGAAATGAGGTGTCAGAGTAGTTAGGCACCTTGCCAGTGACATTTCCTAGGCCAGCCCAGAACTCAAACACAAATCAGCCAGGCTCTACAGACCAAAAATTCAACTGTACTTTGATGATGGTGAGAGTATCATATTTATTAATATGTGTTATTAATGTATCTCATTACATCCTAGCATCAGAGGCACACCTGTCATTTCCTAGATAGTTTTATTTTCATAGCTGTAAGTCATGATCAGCATAAGAATGTGCTTCTGTGTGAAATTCCCACTTCTCATCTAAAATACTTTATTTTCATTAACATCATGTTCACCTACTTCTTTCTTTTTGCCTTCCTACATGTAGTAATTAGAAGGAAGCCCGAGTGTAGTCATCAGGAGTGTTGTTATTGTAGACTCTCGTCCTTGGGCAGCATCATGTGACAGGACAGGGACTGGCCCCTTCCCTGGCAGTGGCTCTGTAGCTTTCACATCTCTGCCCGGCTCATGGTCTGCATCCAAAGTATGATGGACAGAGTCTAGAACACTTAAAAAGTAAGAAGACATTATTATAGATACTGAATTAATGTTGAATTATATAAGAAGAATGATGGCTACTGGTTGGCATGCCAAAGAATATGGGTCAAAGATAACCTGATAGTTTGTAATTCACAGGTTTTCTAATGATCAGTCCAGAAGTCGCTAGAATCCAGACACAATAGAACAGGTATTTAATGAACCCAGGGAGAGAAGGAGAGTCTCCCATAGATGTCCTTAATCATTAAGGTTTCTTTTATATTCTATATTCCAGCAAAGCATAATTGCACTGCAATACCCTACATTTTAGGGTTTGGGACTGATTCATAGAATGAAAAGAAACTAAAATAAAATAATTGACATTGGATTTATTTCTAGAATTTTTATTTATAGTCTTCAATAGTATCAGTCAACCTAGCAAATTCAGGCGCTATTGAATTTGCATAAACATAATGTGATTGTCCACAGGAAGCAATTTGATGTTGCCTTGATGCTTTTCACCTTAGGGGGGAGTTTGTAGAGGACAGAGGCTATGACTTGCTAAGTTCCACAGCACAGCTCATAACAACCTTGAGCTAGCAGTGGTTTAATGAGCAGGCGTTGATGTTGGTGGTAACAGGATGTGGTGATCGCTGACCTTTCTGTGGTAGATGACAGAACTCTGTGACAAGTAACCCAAGCAAAAGGGGAGATTTGTTGGCTCATATAACATGCAAGGTCAAGGAGGCACGTTGGCCTCGGGAGTGGCTGTATCCAGACTCCAGAAGACAAATCCTCACGCTGTCTCTTTTCCCAACACCCCTCCTGTCTCTCCTTCTCCCATGCCTTTCTCCCATGTTTGCTTCTTGTGCTTTCCATGTGGTTAGAAAGGTAAGGGGTCTTAGAAACTTCACAGAAAATACATATTATGAAAAGCTACCCTTTGAATTTCAAGTTGTTTTGCACCAGAATAGACTCTTGCTAACCCATTACAACATGTCTGAACAGGATGTAGTGTGAAGCACCAAGAAGGTAGGATATCAGTTTGATATCTGGGCCAGCTGTGACATAGTGGTTAAGATGGCAGATTCCCATAATGCTGACTGTGCAACTTGAGTCTTAGATCTGGTGGCTTGAGAAACATGCAGGACACATGTGCATGTATGCCTAAAATCTCAGAAGGAGGGAGAAGTGGAGGAGAAGGAAATGTGGCCTGACCATTTCCCATGGGGAGTGCTTTTTCATTTTCCCTTTGTCTCTCTCTCTTTTTTTCTCTTTCTCCTGACTCTCTCCAGTGAGTGCACACACATACACTCTGGGAAAAAATAAAAATTTAAGAAAAGGAAAAGAGAGGACCAACAGATGGCATAACGGTTATGTTGCTGGATTCCCAATAATTGACCATGATTCAAGTGTTGGACCCGGCAGCTTCAAACTCAAACCAGTTTCATGTGCATGCATGCCCCAAATCCTGAGAGAATAGAGCATAAGTCTTTGCAGCATGGTCATCTCCCCTGGGGGATTATTTCTCTGTATTTCTCCATCTCTCTGGTGAGTGCATACAACCTATAGCAAAAATCTCTCTCTAAAAAAAAATAGTATATATACATGTAGCCCCTATTAATGCTGCTAAATTGAAGCAAAAACAGACACCAAATTTATGGCGAAGATTGAGTGAAAGAATAGTTAAATCATTGAAGCTTTATTAATAGTTTATGAGAACAATGACCCAAAGAAACCAGCAATTTACATGAGAACTCATTTCAAGAAGGGTAATGTTGAATGTGATGCCTGCAACAGCAGACCATCCACACAGATTTGCAAAGAAAAAGAAATCATGTTCACACCCTAATGAAGAGGGCAAACAGCAGAAACAGTAGCTAATGGCACATCTCAATTGGTTCTGCTTACACAATCTGTCTGAAAAATTAAAGTTGAGCAAACTTTCTTCTTGACCAATGCCTAAACATTTGCAATCAGATCAGCTGCAGACAAGAGCAGAGGAGAACGGAGAAGGGCTTGTGTCGTGGCCATCCCCCCGATGGGTGATTTCTCGCTTTCTGTCTCTCTGTCTCTCTGTCTCTCTTTGTCTGTCTGGCATGCGCCCTACAGCAAAAAAAAAAAAATCTTCTCCAAAAAAAGAAGAGCAGAGCTTTCAGTGGAAATTTTAACAAGTGGGGTCAAGACTCTGAAGCATTTCTTCAAGGAACCCTGACAGGAGATGCCACATTTGCCAGTATGACCCTGAAGACAAAGCACGGATGAAGATGCTGGAAGGTAGAAGTGATCTGGTCCAAGCAAAAGTGAACTGGTCAAGAGCAAAGGTCGTGAAAATAGTTTTTTGGGGGATGTTCAAGACGTCCTGTTAATAATTTGAAAAGATTGCATTGACAGGGTTAAATTTCAAGAACTTCAGTTCTTAGGGAGGAGTTAAATGACTGGTGTCATCCCTTACAAAGATATCGTGAACTTGATGGAGCTTATGTTGAGAAATGAAGTTTATATATTTTTTATTTTTATCTTTTAATTTTTTCCATGAACCTTTTGAAGTTCCCTCATAGAGTGAGCAGTACCTGGCAACCCCAAAATAAGAGCCTTCTGTTTGGGCCTGCTAAGGTTGATTGAGGGGCCAGGGCCATGTGAGGGACAACCTGTCCCAAATGCATACTATGGGTGACCAGCTATTTCCAAGAGAACATTCACTGCGTGGTGTAGGCAAGGGGGAAAAGATGAAAGAAGACGTGCGTCAGCACAAATAGGAAGCCTTGAGATTATTAGGCCTTGTATTTATTTATAATGAAATCTGCTAAGATGTGAAAATGAGGCAGCAGACACCACCAGTTCCCATGGGGCATGACAGTGGGTACTTAGAAGGAGTTTTAAAGGCTGAGAGTTATAGAAGGTGGTGAAGACATTTAAATGAGATTCAGGGGACACCCAGGGCTGGGGAAGCAGGGGACCATAAAAAGGCCTGTGACACAACCCTCATAGCAGAAAAGGAAACTTAATCCATGAATCTTTGACATAAAGTGATGTTGGGAAGACAAAGGCTCTTCTGAAGGTGTATATGATATGAGCACAAGTCTGGTGTCAGAAAACAGGAAATGCATGAATTAAGGTGATGGTGTGAAGATAAAGGTACTTATCTGAGCATAAGGGAGAGGGGGACAGAGAGAGGCACCCAGTATAACAGAGGTCAGCATAGTTATCAACCTCAGGGTTAGAGCATTGACCTGAGCTGTCAATGAAGACAAGTCCATCTACATTGTCACATAGTCCCCATAGGTGTGGGGGGCTGGTAAGAAAAACGCCTTTAGAACTCCTGTAGACTGGGATCTAGGTGAAAGGAGGGCAAGCAGACAGATCCTTTACGTATGTATCTCTGAGAGGATAAGAATAAAAGCCAAAGTCTTTTTTCTCTTCTCAACAATCAACCCAAAAATTCTTCTGCAACCTCTGATCACCAAGAGGTAAGTGAGGATTTCTCCCTACCAATAGCCAGTCAACCAATTCAGCAGCAAACACAAGCTGGGCCTCTTGTAGCTCAATTCAATTCCAATACGATCTACCTGGAGACAGCATCAGATCCCACAAGATTGCCCCACCTACGAGCCCTAGCTGGTCTTACCTGAGCTTCAGACTCACCGTGACTCCCTCCTTAAAGTCCCGTGACTTTCCCTTTATGTTTAGAGAGTTACAGAGCAGCACACGGAACTCAGGGAGGCAAGTCCAGCGGTTTATTACAAAGGATTCAGATGAAATGTACACATCAGCGAGGTGTGTAGGAGAGGGGGGGGCTTCCGTGGCCTCCCCAGCCACCAGCTGTCAGGAACCTCCACATGTTCAGCTCTCTGAACACTTTCCAAACCTTCTCATTTTCTTTTTTTATGGATAACTCATTCCAGAGGAATGATATATTCCATTATTGGCCCTCATTAAGCAATCTAACCTCAGCCCCCTCTGCCCTCCTTGAGATTGGAGATTAAAGTCCCACCCTCCAGTCCTGTCTGGTCTTTCTTTGACTGGTTTTACCTGAACTTCAGACTGACTGAAGTCCATTTCTCAACATGAGCCCCATCAAGTTGAAGATATCTTTGTAAAGGATGATACCAGCCCCATCTGGAAGCATTAGCATGTGAGAAGGCACTTGTCACTTTGAAAACTCCAAGAATTTCAGAAATTATAAACCAGGAAACCACAATAAAAGCTAAATACTTATTTCACAATATCCCAGCACCTTGGAAGAGATGTAAGCGGAGCCAAGTGTTCCACATAGCAGGTAGCACTTTCCAAATTCTGCCATCCCTTGGAGGTGGAGAGCTGGAGGTAAGGGTGAGTCGACACCACCTAACAAAACCCAAGGAAGTAAAAGAAGTAAAGAAGAAAAAATGCCATTAATTCCCAATAGTTGGAAGTCAGTGCAATGTGGGAGATTTTATCTATGTGAAAATACTGATGGATTATACCACTTGTTTTAAACTATTCTCTATAATCAAACACTATATTGAAACAGAGTTTAACTTTGTATTATTTCAAAGAATACTGAAGTGAATATATGTATGTGTGTGTGAATGTGTGTTTATCCAGCATTGTTGGTATTATGTATATACATGCGACATGCAAACACATACATGAGTCAGAAAGATCCTGGAATCGTGGATTTAGGCATATTTATTGTCACAGAAACTGCCAGATTTTATGATGGTTTTCTCTATTTATGTGAAGAATGTCATTTGTATTTTAATAGGTATTATTTGAAATTGTAGATTGCTCTCAGTAGTACAGACATCCTAACAATACTGACTTTCCCACTTCGTGACCATGAGATGTCTCTTCATTTTTGGTGGGTCTTCAATTTCTTTCATCAGTGGTTTGAATCTTTCATTATAGAGATCTTTTCACTCCTTGATTAAATTTATTACTAAGTATTTTATTTTCTTTGTAGCTGTTACAAGTTTAATTGCTTATTTATTTAATTATTACCTGTTTATTTACTGGTATATGAGAATGCTACCTATTTTCATATGTTGATTTTGTATCCTGCAACTTTACTGACTTTATCAGTTCTAAAAGTTTTCAGTGGAATTCTTATAAGTTCATATGATCAGGTTAGCCCACGGCCTAGTGGCAAACACAGCTGAATTCTACATGGCCGACAGCTTGAGAGTTGAGCAGTCCTTGAACCAGAGCTTTAGAACACCAGCTGCATGTGTGTGTGTGTCCAAAACCCCCAAAGGAGGGAGAAATGAACTGTGGAGAAAAAGGATTGTGACATGACCATTCCCCACAGAGGGTGCTTTCTCACTCCACACCCCACACCCCCATCTCTATCTGGAAAACACATGCACTCCCTTGAAAATTTTTCTTAAAAAGAAATAATATTGCCTGAAAACAGGGATATTTAACTTTCATCTTTTCAGTTTGGATGCCCTTTCTTTTTTGTACAGTATTGCTCTGGCCAGGACTTTCAGCACTTTGTTAAATAACAATGGTGATAACGAACATCCTTGTCTTGAAATACTTCTTTAAGGAAAAGCTGAAAGCTTTCCCCACTCAGTATGATGGTAGCCATGGGTGTGTCATAGATGGCCTTTATTGTGGTGAGGTCATTTCTTCTATATCCATTTTGTTGTGAATTTTTATAAAAAAGGGATGCTGTATTTTGTTGAATACTTTTTCTATATCTGTTGAGATGTGTTTGTGGGTTTTATCTTTACTTTTCTTGATGTCTTGCATCACATTTATGGTTTGCGTATGTTGAACCATCCTTGCATGTTTGGGATACTTGGTCATGGTGTAAGATCTTTCAGTGTGCTATTAGAGTTGATTTGCTAGTGTTTGGTTGAGTATTTTTTCATGCAGGTTTATTAAGTATACCAAATACAATTTTTTCTTTTTTATTGTGTCTTTATTTACTTCCAGAGTAATGCTGGCTTCATAGATTGAGTTTGAGAGGGTTCCTTCCACTTCAATTTTAAAAAAAGAAACCTCTTTTCTGCACGTTATCAAGCATTACATAGCTGCCTTGAAGACAGCCATGTTAATAGCTGTTATGAGGAAACAGTGAACTACTTTATCGAGCCATATTTAAAAGACCTAATTCAATGTGAACTTACATGTATTTCCTCCCTTGCTCTAGGAGAAGGAAGAGTGTCCCTGCTCATTCCAGTGAAGCTTAAGAGGCTTGTGTCACCTTAATGTTTTATATCTGAAGTTTTGGATAGGTGAATGTCCATATGGATAAAATGCACATGAATAAAGTTAATGTCAATGATGATAAAGTCATATTGGTTAAGTGTCCTGTAAATATCTACTATTTTTCCCTTTACAAATAAAAGAAGGACAATTTCATTTGATGACAGAATTATTACATGGAAGATATTTACAAATGTGGAAAAAGCACAAGGTTCATTGAGTGCACTAGCTAATTATACCATCTTGAATAAGTCAACCTCTGCCTACCCTAATCCCATCTACAAAGTAAGAGAACAGACTTTATAATGTTTGACTTCTTTGAGATTCAGCACCCTATGCTAGGTCTCTCAGGTATTTTAATGTATGAAATGCAAAGAACATTTCAAATGAAGGAAATAATTTTCCTGACTCCATCTTTTCTCTCTTTTTATTCCCAGACTATGTCAAAGAGGCACAATGACCTTGCGCAGTAACAGTACAACCTCGCCTTTGTCTCTGAACATCAGCTCCTCCTGGACACACAGTCCTTCTGATGCAGGGCTCCCTCCAGGAACACTCACTCATTTTGGCAGCTCCAATGTTTCTCAAGCTGTGGGGAATTTCTCCTCTCCAAATGGTACCACCAGTGACCCTCTGGGGGGTCACACTGTTGGGCAGGTGGTCTTCATTGCTTTTTTAACAGGCTTCCTGGCCTTGGTGACCATCATTGGCAACATCCTAGTGATCGTGGCATTCAAGGTCAACAAACAGCTGAAGACAGTCAACAACTACTTCCTCCTGAGTCTTGCCTGTGCTGACCTGATTATTGGGGTCATTTCAATGAATCTGTTCACCACCTACATCATTATGAATCGATGGGCTCTTGGGAACTTGGCCTGTGACCTCTGGCTCTCTGTGGACTATGTGGCCAGCAATGCCTCTGTCATGAATCTTCTGGTCATCAGCTTTGACAGATACTTTTCCATCACAAGGCCACTCACATACCGAGCCAAACGAACAACCAAAAGAGCAGGTGTGATGATTGGTCTGGCTTGGGTCATCTCCTTTATTCTGTGGGCCCCTGCCATCTTGTTCTGGCAATACTTTGTTGGGAAAAGAACCGTCCCACCTGGGGAGTGTTTCATCCAGTTCCTCAGTGAGCCCACCATCACCTTCGGCACAGCTATTGCTGCCTTTTACATGCCCGTCACCATTATGACTATTTTATATTGGAGGATCTATAAAGAAACTGAAAAGCGTACCAAAGAGCTTGCTGGGCTGCAAGCCTCTGGGACAGAAGCAGAAGCAGAAAACTTTGTCCACCCCACAGGCAGTTCACGAAGCTGCAGCAGCTATGAGCTTCAACAGCAAAGCATGACACACACCACCAGGAGGAAGTATGGCCGCTGCCACTTCTGGTTCACAACCAAGAGCTGGAAGCCCAAAGCTGAACAAATGGACCAAGACCATAGCAGCAGTGACAGCTGGAACAACAACGAAGCTGCTGCCTCTCTGGAGAACTCTGCCTCCTCTGATGAGGAGGACATTGGCTCTGAGACGAGAGCCATCTACTCCATTGTGCTCAAGCTCCCAGGCCACAGCACCATCCTCAATTCCACCAGATCACCCTCATCAGACAACTTGCAGGTACCTGAGGAGGAGCTGAGGATGGAGGACTTGGAGAGGAAAGCCAACAAGCTGCAGGCCCAGAAGAGTATGGACGATGGGAGCAGTTTCCAGAGAAGCTTTTCCAAGCTTCCCATCCAGTTAGGGTCAGCCGTGGACACAACCAAGACTTCTGATGTCAATTCATCAGTGGGTAAGACCACGGCCACTCTACCTCTGTCCTTCAAGGAAGCCACTCTGGCCAAGAGATTTGCTCTGAAGACCAGAAGTCAGATCACTAAGCGGAAGAGAATGTCTCTCATCAAGGAGAAGAAAGCCGCCCAGACCCTCAGTGCGATCCTGCTCGCCTTCATCATCACCTGGACACCCTACAATATCATGGTTCTGGTGAACACCTTCTGTGACAGCTGCATCCCTAAAACTTATTGGAATCTGGGCTATTGGCTGTGCTACATCAACAGCACAGTCAACCCCGTGTGCTATGCGCTGTGCAACAAGACTTTCAGAACCACCTTCAAGATGCTGCTGCTCTGCCAGTGTGACAAAAGGAAGCGGCGTAAACAGCAGTACCAGCAGAGACAGTCGGTCATCTTCCACAAGCGTGTGCCCGAGCAGCCCTCATAGAATGAGCAGTGACAAAACACACACAGCAACCCACAGACTTTAGGAGGAGTAAGGTGAGGGTGGGGATGATTTCTGGAAATGCCTGTATGCCCAGATGTGAAAGAAGCTGTTTACTAATCCATTGACTAAGGCGATTTTAATATAAAAAATCAAATATGAATTAAGCAAAAAAAAGCATGCTACTGAATATAAAGAAGTTTATTCTAAAAATCTTTGAGTGTTTTTTTGTTTGTTTTTTGTTTTTTCTAAAGAGGAAAGACATATTGCTTCATAGCAATTGTACACCCAAATGGATTTGCCTGGGCCTTTGAATTCCCGTCAGTTCTGTGATCTCAATGAGCATGACTGACCCAGTTGCCACATTCTTCTCAAGGGTCCCAGAAGTGTGGACCCAGACCCCACATGGATTCCAGCAGGCAGTGGGTCTGAGTTCTGAACTGCTGTGTATGTTGCAAGCTGGGTCTTCTCTCCCCAGTAGAGCTCCTATCTGCTCTTTGATGTGTTGTTACACTCTTTGTGGACTTGATTCTTACAAAGTACTGTTTTGTGCAGTTAAAATTTTATACAAATAAAAATACATAAATACGTGTGTGTGTGTGTGTGAGTTCTGCACACACACACATAGTGTATATAATTCAGTGGGGAACACTGAACCAGCAAATCACCCTTGCAATACATGCTTTCAGCACTCTGGTAACTGAAGTTCTCTAGGATCCTTATACAACATAAGGTGAAATAAACCCAGATTAATGATTTTGAAACAGGCTGTTTTCCACCAACCATCCTGACCACTGTTCTGTGGCGAACACCCAGGCCATCTCTGTAGGTCTGGGCAGAGCAGACAGCCTCGAGTCAGTGAGCAGCATGGCCTGAACAAATTCGGTGCACAACCTCTTGGTTGAAATATTTCTCAACAGAACTAAATCAGGGCTGTTTTTGAGCTCAAAGAACAAGCCACATTCACAAGTTTTAATTTATCTAAACCTGAGTATTTCAAAATAAAATTTCTGCTATCTGAGCTGCTTGAAAATTCAGAAATAGTGTCACATTTGAATGTCATACCCAGCTATGTTTCTGGCAAAGTGAAATCTACATTGTGAGTGAAGATGAAGGGGAATGTTGTATTTGATTTCTGACTACCTGTCTCTTCCTAAATGACATAGGGCTTACCCCTCTGCTCCTGAGTGGTGGCCACTACACTCCGGGGGCAGCTCTCACCCAGAATGGTGGTCTGGGAGCATACGTCTTCTGAAGAAAGAGTTACACTTGGAAAGCATTGCTTAAACATGATTTCCTTACATTGTGAGAAAGTGATTTCACATTATCCTTTGAATTGACCAGAATGCTTCACGTCTGTGTGGGGGAGGGTTTGGGTACTGCTGCTGTAACGGTCGGTGTTCCTTTTTTCTTTTTCTCTAGGGTAGGGGATGGTGGCATGGGAGGTCTGTGGAGACCCATTCTCTTGTACAGGGCATTGTCATTGAACCCAGAGCTGGGTAGAAGCTGCTTTTGTATTCAGTGTGAGGTGGTGTTCATGGATATGTTGACACAGTGGATGTGTAGTTAGTGGTGTCTGTGAATTGAACTGTTTAATTACGTGTTATGTTTATATGAAGAAATATTTGTGCAGACTTCACCAAGTATCTATTTAATGTTGATAAATATTGCTCTTCAGTCTTCAGAAGTGGTGTCCTTTGAAAGTGATTCTTTAAGGTCTACTTGAGTAATGTGTCGTCTACTAAGCTTTCATGTGGCTAAAAAGAAAACCAATCCTGTTGGCATCAGAAATTACATAGCTCTTCTCAGTAATGGACAGCCAACTATTACTAGAAAAATGCTTATAATCACCCTTTAGTCAAATTTGAGAGGAACTGAAAAAGCAAACCTCTACCCTCATGTTAGAAATCATATTACATTGGAGAAAAAGCAAATCCACATCATTGTGAGAATGAATTTTTTGGCCCACATTGAAGCAAAGAACAAGAAAAACCAGAGACCTTGTCTGTCACGTACAGCCAACAGCAGAGTGTCATGTCGTAGGCCTGTGGGGTGTCTCATGGGCAGTTGCCTCTGTGTTCACCCCCACTGGCTGCACTAGTTAATAGGCGTGTGAGCACACCCAGGTCTCCTGTACCTCAGTGACTCCCACCCTTTTGGAGATTGTTCTCCTCCTTCTCTCCCCAAAGACCTGTTTCCCATATTAAAAAAAAAAAAAAAAAAAAGGAGAGAGAGACAGAGAGAGAGACTTGGGAAATGAAGAAACCTTGGGACCAGTAGTTAGCATGATGGCTAGGTTGCTGGACTCCCACATAGTCGACCATGGTTTGAGCCCCGGACTCAGCGGCTTAAACTCACACTGGGTGTGTGTGCGTGCGTGCCCAAGATCCTGAGAGGAGAATGGAAGAGAAGGGATTGCGGTGTGGCCATCCCCCCTGGGGGATGATTTCTCGCTTTCTGTCTCCCTGTCTCTCTCTGTCTTTCTGGTGAGTGCACGCACCCTATAGCAAAAATCCTCTCCAAAAAAAAGAAAAGAAAAGAAAAAAATGAAGAAACCTTAAGCTTTGGCAGTATTTCCAGGGTTAATTACAATTCTACTTAAACATGATTATCCCCTGACTTTTGTCACTTCATAATGCTAATAGTGGCAGAAAAGAAACCCAGGACATTAGCCCTCTTTGCTGTTACTGGTTCTATTATATAATTGCTTTTAAGCCTCACACATTATAGCTGCTCTTAAATATTATCTACTGACTGTTTAAAGAAAGGTATGTCTAACTCTTTGGGTGGTTTTCAGAAAAGGAAAACAAGCAAAACATTCTTTCAAATGTGAAGAATTTAGAAGCGTGATTGACGATGCAGTGAGTACTCACATTGAACACTATGCACATGCTCATTCATATGGCACTCGTCATTAGAAAGGACCTCAGCATTCACATAAGATCAGAATGTCTTTTCTCAAACTGGCAACCAAATTATTGCATTCCATATGAATGAGATTTGCAGAGATTTCACAATTATACACTTTAATTGAAATAGGAAAATAAGCACAGCTAAAATAACACACACACACACACACACACGCACACACATAGACAGTCTCTCTCCCGCATACATTCCCTGTTCTCCAGGCCTTGCAGAGGGATAGGAGGCACAAGCTCTCCAGCCCACATTCCTCTTGGCTCAGCTCTTCTTTGGTCTCTGCTAACTCTTCCTGTTATTTTTAATCACCCTTTGACTCTTGAGCCCAGGCTTGACTCTATATATGTTCCATTTCCACTCACTCTTCAGTGTATAATAGCTCCAGCCTCTAATAGAAAGGAAAAACATGAAATGCTGCAAAAGATCTAGGATGTTTATCAACTTCCTGTGTTGCAAGTGGTCAGGTCTCACTGCTCTGCAAAGGGATGTGAGCCCCCTGACACCAAGCAGGGGCAGCAGGAGCAGGTCATGGTGCCGTGCTGCTGCTCACAGAGAAGAGAAAGGCCGAGGCTCAGCCAGTGGAGAAGCTGATGCAGAGGACAGTGAGACAGAGGAGCTGGGGTCACCTGGGTGTCCTGTACTTGTCTGAGTAGGGAGGGTTCAGAGAGGGGGCATGCTACTGAGAAGTCAGATAGCCCTCACTGCAGCCCCAGATGGTAGGCAAAAATAACACAGCATAATCAGAGAAGCACTCAATGTAGCCTGAAGAGCCCTGAGTTCCTGACCCAGTTTTGTCACCCGCTAATTACAGGTCCTCAGACATGCCTGTCTCTCTAGGTTCTGTCCTCAGGCTCAGACTAAGCAACAACACTGCAGCACATCAGGTTGGCCTTCTGAAAGCAAGCAGTCAGTGCAGAGGTACAGTGTGTGAGGTTCCCAGCTACCATAGCACATGTAGAATTATGTATCTGGTGAGCAACTGAAAATTTCAGATTTTATGTTCATAGGGTAATTTACTTATTGTATTTCAACAAGATAAAATTTGAGGAGCTGCTGAAATTTGTTAGTAAACTTGTAATGGTATTGTTTCATATGCAACTCTCTCCAGCACCAGTACCAACAACCGAGAGCCTTAGAGCTGTAGCAGCTATCATTTTTCTCACAACAGGACAGAAACTATATAGAGTCCCACACTCAGAGCAGTTACTCCTTCTTTGGTGTAAACACTGCTACTTCCACCACATCCACTGAAAGTGTCTTCCTCCAGTGAAATGCACAAAAGACTTGTGTGAGCTGTGTTAACGCCAGCCCATATCAGGCACAGGGCAACTTCGCCACTTCCCTTCTACACACGTAAGTCACACTCTTCTTTTGCTCTCATGACCCTAAACATTTATCTCTCCCAGGATTAAAACTGGATATGCAAAAATTCTGGACCTAAGAGATGGGTTCTGGGATAGGCAAAAAGTGGGCCCTGTACTCTGTAGCAGGGATGAATTGTAGTTTCTTCTGCCTCTGCCTTTACTGTCTGAGAAAAGAGGCCCATATTAAGATCATAAAAGTGCATTGAGACCAAGTTCGTAGAAAGACTCTTTTCAATGCAAGTTTGTAAGTGCACAGTGTCTGTGGGCAGGCTCTGACCAGCCTGCGAGGGTGCTGGTCAGATATACAGGACCTGCAGAACTTTGCCTAGAGAGAGAGCAAAGCATTTGTCCTGGATATTTGGAGTGGACATCCAGGGACTCTGGTGTGATGTTTGGCCTGTGGTAGTTCTCAGCACAGAGTTCTGGTATGAGCAGGGACCACTCCAAATAACTACCTAGAATCCAAGGAAGTTCACATTTTAGTTGCACAAGACATTATAGATAAAAGGCAAACAGTACGGGAGCCAGGCTTCCAACTGCAAAAAAGTTACCAAGACTTTCTCCACCCAAGTTAGAGCCTTTTAGCACTGTCTTAAATGATCTCTAGAATTATTAGGATCAGCAGATGATGTAATGGTTTCATTGATGGACTCCCACGTGGTCCACCGTGGTTTGAGTCCCAGATCCAGTGGCTTAAAATTCACACTGGTCATGTGTGCATGTGTGTTCCAAATCCCAAGAGACTGGAGGAGAAAGGATTGTGGCATGGTCATCTCCCCTGGGGGGTGGTTTCTCACTTTTTCTTTCTCTGTCTCTTGTCTCTTCAGCAAGTGCACATGCCCTGTAATAAACATCTCTCTTTAACAAAAAGAGGCTTATTCTTGTTCTTTCTTGGAGTCGAAAATAATTAGCAAGTCTGCAAATCCCCCACCAAACCTGAGAGTGCTGTGACCTTGTACCTGTGAGATCCCTAATGATGGAAAGTGGGTCTTGTTTACCTCTCTGTACCCTTGTCTGTCATAGTATCTGGCAAACAGAAGACATCTGATAGAAGCTTTTGAATGTTTAATAATATATTTATTAATTAACATAACACATATTTATCAAAGCTGTGTGTTCATCAATGCCCCATACTGCTGCTATGATCGGAAGTTATTGATCAGGGAAAGGAAAACTTATTTATAAGTATGACGGTTATCTAATAAAATATCACTGACCTGGGACCAGCAGTTAGCATAATGGCTATGTCGCTGGACTCCCACGTAGTTGACCGCAGTTCACGTCCTGGACCCGGTGGCTTAAAACTCACACCAGGCACGTGTGTGTGCGTGCCCAAGATCCCGAGAGGAGAATGGAGGAGAAGGGATTGTGGCATGGTCATCCCCCCTGTGGGTGATTTCTTGCTTTCTGTCTTTCTGTCTCTCTCTGTCTATCTGGTGAGCGCACATGCCCTACAGCAAAAACCTCTCCAAAAAAAAAATCACTGACCAATGAAGAGATAATTTTTTAGAGGTTTTTGACATGAGGCACGTGTACTCGCTGGAAAGACAGAGACGGTGAGAGAGAAAGTGAGAAAACCCCCTCCAGTGGGGATGGCCACACCACAATCCTTTCTCTTCCATTCTCCTCCTGGAATCTTGGACACACACACGCATGAATCCAGCATGATTTCACCCCCCAGGTCCAGGACTCAAACCGTGATTGACCATGTAGGAGTTCAGTCATGTAACCACAATGCCATCTGCTGGCTCCAAAGGAAACATTTTAAACAGACTTGAGTATTATAAATAATTTGGAGTCCCAGAAAGGAAGGAGAAAAAAATCAGGTCTGTCATTTATCCCCAAAACTTAGAAACATTTGCCAGATTGGTCAATAACAAAAACGAAAACTCTGCTGCTACCATCATAAGAGGTATGAGAGGGCCTGAAGAGCCCATATAGGAGTTCTTTCTTTGATCAAGCGTGACGTGTGGTTTGGCTTAAAACATCCTTGTATGTGAAGCCAGCAGGTAACGTGGTTAAGGTGCTAGATTCCCACACGGCCAACCGTGCTTTGAGTCCTGGATCCAGCGGCTTGAAAATCATGCATGTGTCTGGGTGTCCAGAAACCCAAACGAAGAACAGAGGAGAAGGGATTGTGGTGTGAGCATCCTCTCGACGGAATGATCTCTCACTTTCCCTCTCTGTCTCTCTCCAATGAGCACACATGCCCTCTGGAAAAAAACAAAAACAAAAAATCCTTGCACACAGTTTTGCTTAGTGAGGACAGTTACTAGGAGAGAATCTTATATCCTATTCTGCCAGCAATTAAGCAAATGCTATCTCCTCTGCTGGCCTGACCCTGTACCGGCATTTCAACTTCCCACATCCAGTGCTTCAGAGAAAGTCCAGAGGCTTCTGCTTAGAAGTTAGTGCAGCCCACATTTTGAGCAGGGTCCTTCTTTCTTTTACATACTAAAACTGTCACCAGCTTTGAAGAAAAATGACATTGACATGAGCTTCTATGTGGTGAAACAGTGCAGTAATTTTTTTTTCCCATGGAGCACATGTGCTTGCCAGAGAGACGAAGTGAGAAATCAGCCCCAGACAGATAGCCACCCTGCAATTCCGTCTCCTCCAGTTTCCTCTTGGAATTTTGGGCACGTATGCATATGTGCCTGGCGTGATTTTTCAAGCCACTGGGTCTGGGACTCATCACAGTTGGTCATACAGGAGTCCAACTCCTTAACCACTTGTGCAACCTCCTGGCCCCATGGCTCAGTAAGTCCAAGGGAGAAAGCCTTCAGGGAAGTGGGTCTGAGTCCCTTAGAGGAGCTATTACCACGGGAGGGGGAGGGAGATCACTGCCCTAGGCGGACGGTAGATATTTTCCTTGTAAGCAAAAGGCATAGGCATATGTCATATTCATGTCCAAGGCCGTGTCCACGCCTTTGCCAAAGATGCAGAATTCTACTTTTCTTTTGTTACCTCATAGCCATTACTTTTTCTGTAGTGTGTCACCGTTTTCATTCTTTCTGCGGAAAACAAGACAAATGTATGTACTATTAAGTGATGTCTGAAACTTTGTGGTGAATATTATCCACAAGTTTAATAGTGAAATAAGTAAATAAAGCTATTATTGAACAACAAAAAAAAATCTGGTTGGGTTTTATTTTAATACAAGATCTGCAGAGTAGCAGCTTGTCCTTGTACAAAGGGTGGATACATTGAAGGGCAGTTCTGAAACATCCTGGTGCTTCCACTGACCTTCCTTCCTTCTCGACATACCATAGAGCATTCTTCAGCAGCCATCATGGTATGGCTGTAGCTCAGAGTACTTTCTGATAGTGCGTGTAAACAGCACAGCGCTTTCCCCAACAGCCACGTGAATTAAAGAATTTAACTCTAGATGCATACATGGAAAGAAATGCTTTTTTTTTCCTTTCCTTTCAACTCTATTCTTCCCCCCCCCCCCATCAGAAAATATTCTCACTGTAAAGAAAAATGAAGCTTCACATTGTGTGACACTGAATTTAATATTGCTCCCATTGTGGTTTGAATTGAAGTTCCTGTGGGCAGGAGACGTGTCGCTTCAACTGGCCTGTTTGGCTCTCCCAGGCCTCATTTGCTACACCTGTCTCACCCCACAGAGCCCCATCTCTCTCTCATAACTTCGTTTTGTCTGTCGTTAAATCCCCACCTTCTGTTTACGATGTGGACACGTGCTCATCAGGACCTGACATTAGACTGGCTGTCCTTGTCTGCTTTGCCATTTCTCCCTGTCATGGTCCCTGTTGAGCTTGTTTGGGGTGGCCAGAGAAGAAGCCCATTTTCTCACTACCCTGTGATAATAGATGGTTTTACATGCAACTGGCTCTGAGATAGAAACAAAATAAGCTTTTAGTTTTGTTAAAGTCTTCCTTAATTTGCTACATAAATGTATTCAATAGAATATGTAGCTATTTCTAAAGGTCAATGGCTGACATCATGGAAAATGAATAGAGAATATGTTACTGTTGAAAATATCAACTAAGTATGGAGTTCATTTTTAGCTAAACAACATGCTGGTATGAGTTAAGTAGCTTTTGAGGGGGTAATTATCTTATCCAAAGAACTACAAGGAGATTTGTGAAATATCAGTTGATTTAAATATTTCCCCCAATTATTTAATTTTTACTTGACTTAACTAGAACTTCATACTTGAAGTATTATCTGTTTTTAAAAGCAACATATATTTCTATTGAAAATTAATAGCAATATTTTCACACTATCCAGTATATTTTCTTTTTTCTTTTATTTTTTTCTTTAAATTTATTTTTTTACATTAATTCACTATATATCATTATAGCATACAAAATGAATTTTCCATCCAGAACACACTGTATATTGGCTCAATCAAGCGCATTAACATATGTGTCATCAACAAATAATTTTTCATTTCTTATGTCCTGTATATTTTGCTTTTTTTTTGACCATCCTTGATTCCCTATCCCTCACCCTCTGCCATGTCCCACCCTCCTCCCACATTGTCTCTGGTATCCATAGTTGCTTTCTATGCCTTCCCCCATTTAATTGATTTGCTAATGAACTTAATTAGTCTAAATATTTCCAGTAGCAAGCGCGACTGATATATACATATACGTGAACCCAAGTTTGACTTTAGGCATAAACCTCACTGAGTAGAATGAACATACTACAAAGTAGTACCTAGCTGGGACTATATAGCTTACTGCAGTCATCAAATATGCAATTTTTTAAAAATTTAGATAAGAACAGTTTTACTGTTTTTTTTCTCCTGAAACTATTTTTTGTTTTAATTTAAATATCTTTATTTTTAAAAAGATTATTTACTCAGAATACATTGACAACATCTATGAATCAAGGAAAAAATAGGATGATATTTTTCTCATACCATACACAAAATTAATTAATTACAAATAAACCATACACTTATTTTGTTATTGAAATAGTAAAATTCATAGCAGAAAATCTAGGATAGTCCAAGTTTAAAATCTAAGGGAGAAGACCAAGACAAGAAATCCCAAATCTGCTAAGAAACACATATTTAAATATATAAATATGTAAGCTTTTGATACAAAATATAAAATGAAAAATCAATGTGCAAGTTATTCGTTTGAAAGCATAAAGTATATGACAAATGAAGTGCATATATTTGTAATACACGAGGGATTTTTTAATTTTTATTATCATCATAATCTTCTTTATATTACATTGGATTACATATAACTTTACACTGTATTACATTGCTTTTTCAAAAGGGAATGCCATGCATGTCAATCAATACAGAGACATTAATCTCCCCACTTCATCATTCAATATCTTTTCTACGTTTTTCCCAATCATTATTATTCTAATTATTTTTAAAACAGTCAATCACTATTTCTCAATTTGCTTGTAAAAAGACTTTACCCATCATGAAATACTTCTCAGACCAATCCAGTTGAGAATACTATACATGTCATCATCAACAGGTAATAAGCCATATCTGTTTCTCACTAACGTCCTGCCTCTCTATTGTTCTCTTGCTATCTTTCTCTATCCTCTTCTCTTCACCTACCCCATTCCACACTGTCCTATTCTCGTTAAGTACTTTCACTGCTTTTATGTCCTCCAATTTTTCGCTCTCTGCCATAGAGTGCAGATAGTCGGTATATATTGAGTGGATACATGCAATATCTTTCTTTCATAGCCTGGCTTACTTTACTCAGCAATAGATCCTCCATATCTGACCACCTTCTATCAAATGCCAGGGTCTTGTTATTTTTTATGGCTGAGTAGTATTCCATAGAGTATATATACCACACTTTTCCAATCCATTCATCAGTTTGTGGACATTTAGGTTGGTTCCAAATCTTGGCAATTGTGAATAATGCTGCAATAAACATTGATGTGCAAGCACTTTTCTGACTGAGCATTCTCCTGCCTTTTGGGTAAATACCCAGAAGGGGATTGCTGGGTCAAATGGTAGTTCTATTTGTAGATCTATGAGGAACCTCCATATTGTTCTCCACAGTGGTTGAACTAGTTTACATTCCCACCAACAGTGTAAGAGGGTTTCCTTTTCACCACATCCCCGCCAACATTTATCACTTTTTATATTCTTAATCTTTGCCATTCTGACAGGGGATAGGTGGTATCTCATTGTGGTTTTTATCTGCATTTCCCTTATGATGAGGGATGTTGAGCATATCCTCATATGCTTTTTGGCTGTTCGGATGTCTTCCTTAGAGAGATTTTTGTTCAGCTCATTTTCCGATCTTTTAATTGGGTTAATCATTTTTTTTTTGCATAAGGCACTTGAGTTCCCTGTGTATTCTGGTTATCAGTCCCTTGTCTGAAGCATTTTTTTTAATTTATTTTTATTTAAATTTATTTGTTTATGTTCATTCACTGTACATCATTACAGCATACAAAATGGGATTTTCCATCCAGATTACACTGTATATTGTCTCAATCAAGCACATCAACATACATGTTATTGTCAACAAATAATTTTCCATTTCTTGTTTCCTGTATGTTTTGCTTTTTTTCCCCCCATCCTTGATTCCCTATCTCTTTACCTCTGCCATCTCCCACTCTCTTCCCACACTGTCTCTGGTATCTATTTTTACTTTCTATACTGTTTCCCCCCATTTTTATTGAATTACTAAAGATCTTAATCTAAATATTTTCATAGCAAACACAACTGATATATACATTTCCATGAACACAAGTCTAACTTTAGGCATCCTATAAAGTAGCACCTAGCTGGGGCTATATATCTTACTGCAGTCATCGAATAGATTTTTTTTTCTGAAACTTTTTTTTAATTTTCCCATTCTGAGAGTTGTCGATTCACACTTGTTACTGTGTCCTTTGCTGTGCAGAAACTTCTTAGTCTATTTTAGAGATTATTGCCTGTGCTTTGGGAATCTTATTTAAGAAGTCTTTGCCTACTCCAATGTCTCCCAAAGCTTTTCCCCATTCAGTATAATGTTAGCTGTAGATTTTTCATAGACTATTGTTAACCGATTACAGTGTATTCTCTTGCTAACCTCTTGCTAACCTCTTCCGGAGACACAGAACTTCCCTTTCCTTGAGATGTAGATTAAGTATTTCTTCACGAATCTCTTCCCAGGACACAGATCTACCCTTCTAATCACTAACCTTGGAAATGTGAAACCACCAGCCTACAAGTCCCGGGTCCACATGTCCCACCTCTTTTGGCCAGACCAATGGAAATCTCTCCACTAATTTTGTTTGCCAGTCTCAAAAAAAAAAAAAAAAAAAAAAAAACAAGTAAAAGGAACCCTGTAGCTGATCACCCTGGGAAAGGCATGTTGTGCCTCCTCTCTGTGCCTAGGTCATTCATATTTTGCTTGGAAATAAATTGCATTAATTATTAATTATTAATTTTTAGAATTGGTTATTTTCCGTCTACAAAATTTAAGCTAGAATTTTAGTGACTTAAGTCTGGAGAGGAGGCACAACATGCCTTTCTCAGGGTGATCAGGTACAGGGGTTGCTTTTATTTGATTTTGAGAGTGAGAGACACAGTTTGGAATTTAGTGAAGAGTTTTTCCTTTTGTCTTGCGGAACAAGGTAGGACAAGAGGAAGCAGGGGGCTTTTACAGTTTTCAGGTTGGTGATTGAAAAGAAAGATCGCTCAGATCAGAAAGGAGTGGTGTTTTTTTTTTTTTTTTTTTTTTTTTTTTTTTAACAAGGTTAGAGACTTAGTGTATATCACAAAGATGCGGCCCTGGGACAGGATGCAGGAAGAGCCTTATCAGGGATCAGTAGGGCCTGTTACTGTCTGTGGGCGTGACTCCTTCCCAGGCCCTCGGGAAAGGGTTTTGAAAACAGGAAAAACCAGTCAGACTGTCCCCACCCTGGGTGCCACAGGGTGCCTGCGGGCGCCTTGGGAAGCCTATGCACGCCGAGTGCCAGGCCTCCCACAGTCTGGGCCGCACAGAGCCAGCGCGCGAGCGTCCTTTTTCCACGCCCTCTGCCGAGGTGCCCTGGCTGCAGGACGCCTTTGGGCGCGTCCTCGTAGGACGGCCCGGAGCTTGGGGACAGCGACAGGGCGGGCTGGAAGCGCGCCGTGCGCCCGCGGGCCGCTCTGCTCCTCCTCGGAAGAGCTCTGCAGCCTCGTCCACGCAACGCCTGGAGGCCTCGCCGCTCCCTGGGGCGCCCGCGGTTCCACCCGGCCTGAGGCTCGCGTCTGGGAGCAGGACCGCGGGGACCGGTGGTCGGGTCCCGGGAAGGGAGGTGCCGGCGCCACCTGCGTCCCTGTCTGCGCTTCCTCCTCCCGCGAGTCCGGCGCACGGAAACGCGCCTTCAGAGCACGACACCACGTAAGTCGAAATTCATTATTTATGTCCAACCAGACTTCACTAGAAATGTTCTTTGTGTCCTCAAATAATGTGTGAAGAACGTTTTCCTTTTGTGGACGGCGCCGCGTCGGGGGCATCCGGACGGTTCGAGACCGCGGCCGCTCTTCGTGGACCTTGTTCTTCGGGAGTGACTGTGGATGTGGGAAGTGTCCGTGGCACTAGATGCGAACCCGTCGGGAGCGTTAGTCCCAGCTTTTTATGTGATCAGTCTATTTCATTTTAGAGTCCACTTTGTTAATGTGCATTTCACAAGAAAATCACCCATTTCCTCTCGGCTTCTAGGTGGGTGCAATAGATTTCTCTTATTTAACTTAGTTTTCCACAGCATTTTTAATCCTATGTACTTCTGGCATGTTTGCACTGATAATGTATACTTAAAGAATTATTTTATTTAGCTGTATCTATTTATTTATTTATTCTAATTTGACCAGAGAGGGGCAGAGAAAGAGAGAGCAAGAAAGCACGCCACCAGGTCTGGGACTTGAACCATTGTCCGCCATGTGGGAGTCCAGCGCCCTCAACCACCATGCCACCTGCTGGCACCTCCACTGATATTTTAATATAATTCTTAGCTTATCTTTGTTTTGATGGAGAGAAATGCCCTCCTTGAGAATTTCTCATGAATCAATGATCTTAAATTTTAAAAATTAATTTCTGCTAGGACCAGCAGGTGGTGTGGTGGTGTGGTGGTTAAGGTGCTGGACACTCCCACATGGCTGACTGTGGTTCGAGTCCCAGATCTGGTGGCTTGCTTTCTCACCTTCCCTCTTTCTCTCTGTATCACTCTCTGGTCAAATTAAAATAAAAATGTACGAATAAATAAAATTAAGAATAAATAATAAAAAAATAATTTCTGCTTACTAAGCCTTCTTTAGAGACAACCCCACTCTCAAATGTTTTATAAAGATTATATTGTGCCGGGACCAACAGTTAGTGTAATTGCTATGTTGCTGGACTCCCACGTAGTCAACTGCAGTTCGAGTCCTGGACCTGGTGGCTTAAACTCACGCCGGTTGCGTGTGCGTGCGTGCCTACGATGCCTACGATGCCTACGATCCCCAGAGGAAAATGGAGAAGGGATTGCGGCATGGCCATCCCCCCTGGGGGGTCATTTCTCACTTTCTGTCTCTCTGTCTCGTGAGCACTCGCGCCCTATAGCGAAAACCTCTCCAAAAAAAAAAAAAAAAAAAATTATATTGGGCCAGCTGGTGGCTTGGTAGTTTAGGAGCTGGTTCCATATAGCCATTAGCATGATTGAGTCGTGGACCTGGCAGCTTGAAAAACATGCTAGTCATGTGTGCATGTGTGCATGCTTAAACTCCCAAAAGGAGAATTAGGAGGAGAATGTAGGAGAGGGGATTTCAGTGTAGCCACTCTCTGGGTGAGATTTCTCACTACCCCCTTCTCAGTGTAGCCACTCCCAGGGTGAGATTTCTCACTACCCCCCTTCTCTCTGGTGATTGCATGTGCCCTATAGCAAAAAAGGAAAAAGGTTATGTTTGCAGACACACAGCCAAGACCATTTTCAAATTTGGATGAGATTGCTTTAAGCAAAATTTGAGAACCAGTTTTAAAAGATGGAACTGTGATTTTTTTGAGGTTTTTGCTCACTAAAGAGAGAGACAGATACAGAGACACTGAGAGGGAAAGTGAGAAATCAACCCCCAGGGGTGATGACCAAGCCACAGTCCCTGCTCCATTCTTCTCCCAGGATCATTGGCATGCCCGCACAGTCCCCGGAGTGATTCTCAACCCACTGGCTCCAGGACTTGAACCAGAGCTGTTCATAGTGAGTCCAGTGATGTAACTGCTGTGCCATCTGCTGGTCCCAGAACTGTGATTTTAAAACATGCCAGCTATTGGTATTTCAGGATGCCTAAAGACATTTAAGATGAACCAGATCTTAACCCTAAAGGTGATTGATTCCAGTGGACATCCAGGAGGGTATTTTAAGTTCTGTTAGTGTGATTTTATCTTCTTCAACCTCCTTTGGCCACAGAGGTCAGCCTCAGCTAATCCCACACCTTGTCCTGTATTACCCATGATAACCATCAGTGGGAGCTTTGGACCAGCTAACCAGAGAGCTTTGCCTTCCTATCTCTAATGAATGTCATGTGGGTGGACCCCCTTCTCACTCGTGAAATTTTGTGTCTGTAATTCCTCCCAGTAGCACCTCAGCGAACCCAGGGGATTCTCACTGTGCACTAGAGGGCACTACTGGACATCGGATACCGAGCACATCTATAGTGGAAACCTGGTACTGGGCTGCAGCCTGATGGCTACCAGAGATAGTAGGTAAGGGTTGTGGTTGGGTTTGGGCTAGGGTTGTGTTAGTGTTATGATTATAGTTAGGAGTTAAGAGTAGGAGTTGGGGTTTGATGTGTGGAATTATGGTTTGGCGTTGGCATTACGGATTAGAAGTGAGATTTTACATTGGGTACCGAGCACATCTATAGTGGAAACCTGGTACTGAGCTGTGAAATCTGGTAGGTCTCCCTGGCTCTGTTACTGGCAATGGTCAGGTCATAGTAACCGGTTTGGGATGGAAAGACCTGGCTCATTAGGCAGACCGGGGTGGAGCTGGGTTGCACACTCCAGTCAAGGGCATTGTAATACCCTGACTCTTTCAGCATCAGAGGTCTGACTGAAGTGGCCTTATGTGAACTGGAAGGCTTTGGGTCCTGAGGTAGACCTCAGGGGAGATAGTGTGCATGCACAGATCAAGGCCACCACACTCTAGCTCTCTTGGAGACAGAGGTAGGGTTAAAGAAGCCTGGCATGGGGAACAGCAGTTATCGTAATGGCTATGTCACTGGACTCCCATGTAGTCAATCGCCATTTGAGTCCCAGACCTGGCAGCTTAAACTCACACCAGGCACGTGTGCGTGTGTGCCCAAGATCCTAAGAGAAGAATGGAGGAGAAGGGCTTGCAGCGTGGCCATCCCCCCTGGGGGGGGGTTTTCTCGCTTTCTGTCTCTCTGTCTTTCTGGTAAGGGCATGTGCCCTATAGCAACAACAGCAATAAAAAAGATTCTCAAAAAAAATGTCCAAAGTTAGACTGTATCTACTTTTCTTCAACAAAGACAGGAGTCTGTATTCCGTTGCTCTCATGCTGTACCTCATGGTAACGTGCTGTCTGGTGTAATACATTTCTTGATGATGAGCTACTTCCCTTATACCATCAAACCTAGTTGGATTCTGATATCCACAGCTATACTACTAGGAGCATGAATGACTCAGGTTACTCACTTTCGTTCTTCATTTTTGGAGAGGTTTTTACTATAGGGTGCACGCGCTCAACAGACAGACAGAGACATAGAGACAGAAAGTGAGAAATCATCCCCCCAGAAGGGATGGCCACGCTGCAATCTGGCGTGAGTTTTAAGCCACTGGGTCCGGGACTTGAACCGTGGTCGAACACGTGAGAGTCCAGCGACCTAGCCATTACACTAACTGCTGGTCCCATATTTATTTATTTATTTATTTAGTTAGTTAGTTAGTTAATTTTTGAGAGGATTTTGCTATAGGGTGTGTGTAATTTCTGAGAAGGACAGCAGAGGGCGCTAGACTCCAGCTGGCCATCAGGCCACCTCCCACATCGCCCTGTCGGCCAGGAGGGGGTGCTGGAGCTCAGCTGACCTGCGAGCTTCCTCCCACAGGGTAGAGCCGGACTACATTTCCCACAGTCCTCTAGGCGAAAGGCGTCCAGGAATAGTGGGCCAGCAGGGCACTTCTGATTGCAGCATCAGACTCCACTACCCATAGATCTCTGCGGGGGCGGTCAGGACTTCCGGTCGTGGCATCCTACTACATCACCCACAGGCCTCTCTGGGAGGGGGACTTCAGGCGGTCCGTGGGACTCCAATACCCACAGTCCCCCGAGAGGAAGACTTCCGGCCGTGGGGCTGGAACACAGTGTTCCCCAACGCCTCGGTGTTCCCTCCTACAGTGCCCAGGGGGGAGACATGGGGGGTTCCTCTTTCCTCCCCTCGCCCTCGTTTTGTCTGTTGCTAGTTTTTTTCAGAATGATCTAGGGCTTAATTAACTTCATGGATTTCTTTCCATTCGACCAGAGAGGGCCAGAGCAAGAGAGCGAGAGCGAGCAAATGAGAAAGCAAGCTGCCAGGTCCCGGGTGTGGACCGTATTCTCCCAAGAGGGAGTCCGGTGCCCTTCACCACCACGCCCACCACCTGCCAGCCCCTCTTCTGAGCCGCAGCTTTAGTCCCTCGTGGGCAGGGGAGGCCCCAAGGCCTCAGGGGCTGTCCTTTTGAGAATTCACGGCCCTGGGCAGTGGTCACTTGGAGGTTCAGGCATGCGGTCTGTCTCAGACCTCCAGCTTGGAGATCATGTGCTCTGCATCCCCGAGAGAGGAGAGAGGAACAGAGGAGGAAAAGGAGGAGGAGGAGTCCCGACAAAGCAATTTCTCCCGGGGAAGGGGATGGTTTTTTGTTCCAGCACTCCCTACAACTCTGTCTGTTTAGTGCACAAATCCCACTGCAGAAACTGGGCAGAAACTGGGTGGGAAACAGGCGAGGTAAAATGCCTGCAGGCCGAACACCGTGGAATACGTCTGGGGTGGCATTCGGTCAGTCGGATGCGGCCGGCCCAGTGGCTGGCTGGCTGGCCCGCTCCCCTTCCTTCAGCTGCTGCCCTCGTCCATCGGGTGTCTGGCCAGGAGCGTGCTCCTCTTGGTGCCCTGCCTTGGGTCCCCATCCATGAATGGGATCCCATGCTCTGGCTGCCCTCCTTTCCTTATCGCTCTTCCATAGGATGTCCCGGAGCTCCCTCTTGTGGTCACTGTTGTGTATTGCAGGGGACCGTTTTCCATAGGGTGTGCCGGAGCTCCCTCCTGTGGTCATGGTGGTGTATTGCAGGGGACCGTTTTGAGATGACTTGTATGTGTGCGCGCGCGTGTGCGTGTGTGTGTGAGTGATAGAGAGAGAGAGAGAGAGACAGAGAGAGACACAGGCAAGCCCGTTTGGATTCTCCTTTTCTCGATTTTATCCTTAGGCCCATCGGTGATAGGATTTCCTACTTTAGTACACACATGAGGCACAGATCTACTCCTAATCATTCATTTTGTGACCAGGCTCTGGATGACCAGCAGGTGTGGGTCCCCCCTAGAGGTCCCCCAGGGGTCCCGGCACGGCTCGGCGGGGCTCCGCTTGGCCTGGCTGGGCTCCACTTGGCCTGGCTGGGCTCCGCTCAGTACCGGCCTGGTCCGGAGTTCCCAGAGGTCTCAGAGAGGCCAGGCCTGGGGGGGGCGGGGGGGGCAGTGGGGTGGGTCAGGGCGTGGCAGGGGAACAGCCAGCCCAGAGGCTTCAGTGAAGAAGGCCTCCGGGCCTGGTGCCAGACTCCATTGCCCAGTGGCCACTGGGTGGTCAGTTGACTCCCAGGTGAGTGCCGGATCACATCACCGTCCCCTCCCAGCCCTGCACCCCAGGCCTCCGGGATATGGCAGTTCTTGGGTCCTAGCGTCTGAGTACAAGACGGGATTGTGGGACCTGCTTCCCTCCTCCCCTGCCCTTAGAGTGACAAGTGGAGAGCCGGACTACATTTCCCACAGTCCTCTAGGTGGATGGCATCCGGGAATAGCAGGCCGCCAGGCGACTTCCGGTCGCAGCATCAGACTCCATTACCCATAGATCTTGGAGGGGGCTGGCGGGACTTCTGGTCCTGGCATCCTACTACATCACCCACAGGCCTCTCTGTGAGGGGGACTTCTGGTGGTCCGTTGGACTCCATTACCCACAGTACCCCGAGAGGAAGACTTCCAGCCGTGTGGCCGGAATACAACGTTCCCTATGCCTCGGTGTTCCCTTCTACAGTTCCCCAGGGGAGTGCCCACGGTACCCCGGGGACATGGGGTTCCTTTTTCCTCCCCTTGCCCCCGTTTTGTCGGTTGGTCGTTTTTCAGAATGATCTCGGGCTTATTTAACTTCATGGATTTCTTTCCATTCAACCAGAGAGGGACAGAACAAGAGAGCGAGAGCGAGCTAATGAGAAAGCAAGCTGCCAGGTCCCAGGTGTGGACCGTGTTCTCCCAAGAGGGAGTTCTGTGCCCTTCACCACCATGCCCACCACCTGTCGACCCCTCTTCTGAGGCACGAGCTTTAGTCCCTCGTGGGCGGGGGATGCCCTAAGGCCTCAGGGGCTGTCCTTTTGAGAATCCGCCGCCCTGGGCCAGCGGTTGCTTGGAGGTTCAGGCGCGTGGTCTGTCTCAGACCTCCAGCTTGGAGATCATGTGCTCGGCATTCCCCGAGAGAGGAACAGAGGAAGAGGAGAATGAGGAGGAGGAGTCAGAGTCGTGAAGAAGCCATTTCTCCCGGGGTAAGGGCATGTTTTTTTGTTCTAACCCTCCCCACGACTGTGTCTGTTTAGTGCACAAATCCCACGGCAGAAACTGCGTGGGAAACAGACGAGGTACAACTCCTGCAGTGCGTACACCATGGAATACGTCTGGGGCCGCTTTCGGTCTATTGGACGCGGCCGGCCGGCCCGCTCGCTCCCCTTCTCGCAGCTGTTGCCATCGTCCGTCTGTTGGGTGTCTGGCCAGGAGTGTGCCCCTGTCAGTGCCCTGCTGGCGGTCCCCATCCATGAACGTGATCCCACCCTCGCTCGCTCGGCTGCGTTTCTTTCCCTATTGCTCTTTCAAAGGGTGTCCTGGAGCTCCCTCCTGTGGTCATGGTGGTGTATTACATTACCCACAGGCCTTTGGGAAAAAGACTTTTGGCAATAGCTTCGAACTGTGATATTTACAGGCTTCTGGGAGGAAGATTTCTGGCTATAGTGACATATCACACACTTCTCCTATGCCTTACAGTGCTCTGCTAGAGTGCCGCTAGAGTGCCCACAGCACCCAGGGACTTGAAGTTCTTCTGAGCAGCAAGCTGTTCTCCTTTTACAGTAGGTGAGGTGCCAAGGCTTCACCCACCATTTTTGAAATCTATGTTGCTGGGCTAGCAGGTGGCATGGAGCTTAAGGCTCTGCATCCCCATGGGCAACTGTATGGTTTGAGTCTCAGACCCTTTACCTGAAAGTCACGTGCTCAGCATCTTGAGAGCAGAGCAGAAGAGAAGGAATTATTATAGGGCCATTTCCCCTGGGTAAGGGGATTATTTTTTATAATTCTTCCTCTGTTCTCTGGTCAGTAGAGAAATAGAGGTTTCATGTTACAAATTAAGGTAATTTCTTTCTTTTTCTCTTTCTTTCTCTCTTTCTTTCTTTCTTTCTTTCCTTTCTTCCTTCCTTCCTTCCTTCCTTCTTTCTTCTTTCTTTTCTTTGTGCAACATGGCACTTAGGAAGGAAGAAATAAATAGAAAGAGAGAGAGGGAGAGAGAATGTACCCCCATGGTGAAATCATGTTTCTTCTATTTAGCTGTCCTGCCATTATGTGGGGCATACCCATTTACACACCTGACATGGTTTTCATTCTGCTAGACCTGTGACTTGAACTTCATGATTCAAGTTATAGAATAGAGCTGCCTTAGCCTTCAGACCACAGGCTGCCCCCAGCTTTAGTTTCACTAGTGTGGGCAAGGATATATTATGTGGATTTTTCCCTTTCATCACTTTTTCTTGTTCATTATCAGATTTCTTGCGTGGAGCTTTTTAAATTTCAGTGGTATTTTTTCCTATTTGTTAATGATATCTTTTCTTGGATTTTTTTTTTTTTTTTTTTTTTTTTTTTTGCTATAGGGCACATGCTTTCGCCAGACAGACAGAGAGAGACAGAAAGACAGAAAGCGAGAAATCACCCCCCCAGGGAGGATGGCCATGTTGCAATCCCTTCTCCTCCATTTTCCTCTCAGGATCTTGGGCATGTACACACACATGCCCGGCATGAATTTAAGCCACTGGGTCCGGGACTCGAACCGTGGTCGACTACATGGTAGTCCAGAGACATAGCCATTATGCTAACTGCTGGTCCCATGATATCTTTTTTTTTGAGAGATGTTTTGGCTAAAGGGTGTGTGTACATGCCAGAAATACAGAGAGAGACAGCGAGAACTCACCCCCCAGGGTGGATGGCCATGCCACAATCCCTTATCCTCCGTTCTGTTGGGATCTTGGGCACTCATACACATGCATCCAGCATGACTTTAAGCCACTGGGTCCAGGAATCAAACCGCAGTCAACTACGTGGGAGTCTAGCAACATAACCATTGTACCATCTGCTGGTCTCTGCCTTGTATTTTTTTTTTTTTTTTTTTTTAAACCTATAAGGCGCATGTGCTCTCCTGAGTGAGACAGAAATAGACAGGGAAAGTAAGATACCCCTCTTCAAGGGGAATGGTCATTCTGTTTCCTTTATTTTTTATTTTTCACTTGAGATTTTGATCACAAACACATGGGCTAGCATCTCTCTTTAGCAGCTAGGTCTAAGATTCAAACTGCATTATCAGTCATGTTGTATTTAGCCACCTTAACCACCACACCACTGACCAGATCAAGAATCATATCAATTATACATGCACTGTTCTTTAGTAAGAAATTTCTCTGTATTTTACATTTGTTATATTTTTATATTGCTGATATGTAGGAAATTAATTCTTTTTGTTTGTTGAACATCCACATTGCTTCTTTCTATCTCTATGTAATTAGTTAATCCAGGAAATGATGGGCTTTATTTTGGTTTGAATCTCCACAGTTATGACGTTAAATGATAAATGAATTTTACATATTCATGTGTTGGGTAAGTTAGGGTGACTGCTGGACAATGAGTATGGAGTGTCCTGGATGCCCCACATGACCCAAAAGTGGGTGTGAAAACTATCTTTTCCACCACATGAAGTGCTGGTGTCCCCCAACCCTGGCCACTTCTTGGCAGCATACAGCCAGTTCCTTAGCATCCTTCTCAGAAATCAGCTTTGGAGGCCAGTAGATGGCATAGTGGCTAAGGCATGCATTCCCATCTTACCAACTGCAGTTCAAACCCCAGGCCCAATGGCTCAAAAGTCACAAAGGGTAGGGCCAAAGTCCCAAGAGGAGAATGGTAGAGAGGGTATGAGATGCCCCCCCCCCCAGGATTATTTTTCATGTTCTCTCTCTTCATGTCTCTCCTGCAAGTGCATGCACCTGTGGAAAAAAAAAATAGGAATCAACTCTGGGGATGGGACGAGCAGATGATGTAATGGTTTCCTTGCAGGACTCCCAGACTGTGGTGTGGCCATCCTCCCTAGGGGGTGATTTCTCGCTTTCTGTTTCCCTGTCTATCTCTCTCTCTGATGAGTGCACGCACCCTATAACAAAACTCTCTTAAAATAAAAAAAGAATTACCTGTGGGGAGACACGATTACGTTGCTTTTGGTACTTGTCCACAGGGCAAGAGCTCCCTTCTCAGTAACAACCTCAGAGAAATTTTGGTGCAGCTTTGAGACACCTGGTAGTGTGAAGAGAAGTGAGGAGAAAGTTTCCTGCTCCAGAGCTCTCATTTCCTCAGGTAGATTTTGCATGAGTCTTTTACAGAAGTATTTCTTCATTGACTGCTCACTGTTTTAGCTGTCCAAATAGTTTTCACAGATTCAGTTTTGTTTCCGAGGAACTTTCCCAGAAAAGAGAAAGGTGGAGATTCTCCCCAGGTAGCCATGGGTTGCCCTGGGGCAGAGGGGAATCTGTTCTTTCTGATGTCTGTGGTGTCCGTTTCTTTTTCTTACTGCCAAAGCATTTGACACAGTATTGGGAAATTGAAAACTACGTGTATCCAACCCTGCAACGTCATTTAATTTAAATGTACTATTTAAGTCTCAGGTTAAACTCCATACACTGAGTTCTCCTTCCCCTTTCCTCTTCACCTTATTTCTCTGAGATATGGCTGCAGATTCAGCTGGACATCATGAGCCCTTCACAACCATTACCTTATCTCATGGAATTGTTCCATAGCCAGGGATGTTCCTGACATATGTCTCATTCCTTTCCCATGGCAAATATGGCCAGACTAGAAGTACTAGACCCCAGACACTAACCCAGATACATCCTGCTGATTCTATTAATTGAAAAGCTGGTCTGGTATCAAAACCCCTAAATAATGTATGTCTTTACTTGATTTATGCATGCTTTGTTCTTGCCATATAAAACCTGTGCATGTATTTGCTGATGGCATGATCCATTCTCCACCTGGCTGTCAGTGGAGCTTTTCTATTAAATGAGTAAACTCATGTCATTCTTTGCTGGAACTCCAAGTGTGTTCTTTGGAGTAGGTAAACATGATGGGCAGGCACCCCAAAGTTGGGGTTCACCAAAACAATGCCCAAACCAGACTTTATTAAAAATTTTTTTTTTTACTTTAAGTTTTTTTGGGGGCCAGCAGGTGGTATGGTGGTTGAGGTACTGAGCTCCCAGTAGGTCAACCATTGTTTTAGTCCTGGATCAAGTGGCTTGAAACTCACCAGGTGTGTGTTCATGAATGCTCAAAATTCCAGGAAGAGAATGGATGTTTATGTGGCCATTCCACTGGGGAGGCGATTTCTCACTTTCCTTCTCCCTGTCTCTCTGTCTCTGCACTGAGCCCATATTCCCTATAGTAAAAAAAACCTTTAAAAAATAAATGGAACTTACCAATATTTTTTCTCTTGTTGAGGAAGTCATTTTAGTTGGCAATGTGTGGTCGATAGTACAGGAAATAATGTCCATATTTCAGACACTGACATTGTACATTAGTTCAGATACACTCTAAAATGAACTGAGGACATCATCTCACTTTTTTTTCCTGGACCTAGATCTGTTTAAATAAAATAAGGATTTGTTCAAGGTCCGGGACCAGCAGGTGGTGTGGTGGTTAAGGTGCTGGATACTTCTGCATGACTGACAGGGTTTTAATATTGGAACTGGTGGTTTGCTTTCTCAGTTTTTCTCTCTCCCTATCATCAAATTAAAATTAATGAATGAATAAAATTAAATAATACAGTTTTTTTTTTTTTTTATAAGAATAAACTCGGGAACAGCAGTTAGCCTAATGGCTTTGTTGCTGAACTCCCATGTAGTAGTCCGTGGTTGAGTTTTGGACCCTGTGGCTTAAACTAACGCTGGGCGTGTGTGCGTCTGTGCCCAAGATCCCCAGAGAAGAATGGAAGAGAATGGATTGTGTTGTGACCATCCCCCCTGTGGGGTGATTTCTCACTTTCTGTCTCTCTGTTTCTCTCTGTCTCTGTCTCTCTGGTGAACGCACACTCCCTATAGCAAAAACCTCTAAAATAAAGAATAAACTCATTTAATTAAAAAAAATTGTTAAAGGTCAGTTAACACTCGGCCTTGAAAATGTATGGTCCTGTGATATGTTCCAATGGGAGATCTCAATCATCATTTAAAGCTTTTCTATGCTGATTGTTCTATTTTTATTTTAGAGTCTCTTTTGTTACTGTATATTTTACTACTATATCATTCATTTTCTCTTGGTTTCTAATTGGGTGTAATAATTTTCTCTTATTTAACTTAAATTTTCTCTCTTTCTACTTTTCCACAGTTTTTTTTTAATCCTATGTACGTGTATTTTCTTATCATTGCTATTTTCACAATATATTTCTTTGCTTATCTTGTTTTTGAGATAATTGTCATGATTGACAATTTCTCATGACCCAATGACAATATTAAATATTTAAAGATTAATTTATGCTTAATAAAACCTCTTTGAGAGGAACCCACTGTCAATGATACTGTATTAAGAAGTTTATATTCACACACAGCAGAAGATTTCTTTGAGATTTGGATGAGATTGATCTAAGTAAAATTTGAGAATTATTTTTAGAAGACAGCAATGGAATAGACATTTTTTAAAATTTATTTTTGGCAAAAATGAGATTTTAAATCAGTTTTCAGTGGAGTTTACAACACTAATAAAGGGTTGATAACAAATGGGCCTGTGGGAACAGCGGATGTTATAGTGCTTATGTTGCTGGACTCTCATGTAGTTGACCACATTTTAAATCCTGGACTGGGTGGCTTAACACTCATACTGGGTGTGTGCGTGTGCCTTTCCAAGATTCCAAGAGGAAGAATGTAGAAGAAGGGATTGCAGCTTAGTTGTCTCCCTTGTGGGGTAATTTCTTCCTTTTATCTGTCTCTCTGGTGAGGACTTGTGCCTATCGGAAAAAATATCTCTCAAAAACAAGCAAAAAACAAATCAACTTCTGATTAGTATGAGGCATTATCCTGTCACATCATACTTTTGTGTGTGTGTGTGTGTGTGTGTGCGCGCGCGTCCCCTCAGTGCATAATATCTACACACAGGACTAGTTGTACAGCACAGGGTATCTGAAGATGCTCAATCCAAGTAAGGTTGTTTAATGGAATGAAATCTATTACTATATATTATATATTCTATAAGAAAACAGGTTGAGGGGCCTGTGGTGGTTAAGGGTGCTGGACTCCCACATGGCCTACTGCAGTTTGAGTCCCAGACCTGGTGGCTTGCTTTCTCACTTTTCTCCTCTCTTTCTCTCTGTTCACATTAAAATAAATGAATAAAATGAAAGTAATTCTTAAAAAAGAAAACAGATTTTTTTTTTTAAGAGAGAAGGATTTTCGCTACAGGAACAAGTGCTCACCAGAAAGGGAAAAGCAGAAAAACAGAAAGCGAGAAACCACACCCTGGGAGGATGACCACAATGCAATTCCTTCTCCTCCATTCTCCTATTGGCATTTAGGCACACACACACATTCTGGGCTCACACCCAGTATGAGTTTCAAGGTCTGGGATTCAAACCACGCGTGACCACATGGGAGTCCAGTAATGTAACCATTACACCATCTGCTGGTCCCAAAATGTTGAAATTTTAAACTGGAAAGAAGACAACAACTCTGTCAAACACTAGAGTTAAAGCACCCACTTTAGTGCACAGTTCCACCCCTTCCACCTTCATGCATAACATGTTAACAGTGCTTAAAGGTAAATGAGATACTTGTGAAAACCACATTGCTATGAACATATTGCATACGTTTTCTTGTTATAAACATGTAACTTGTATCTTACTTTTATTTTTTAAAGCTGAAAAATTTGATACTGTTGGTAAACTGCACTCGTTCATAACCTGTGCCACAGGAAGAATAGTGAAGTTCTTTATTAAATTATCTTTTTATAATTATGACAGAAATGTTCAAAAGATACCGAAGACTTGGGATGGCATAGGGCCCACTCATAAGCCTTTAAGTAACTTCAGACATGTTAGCTGCTGCACATCAAAAAAGTCTAAGGAAACAGTCTAGAAACTCAGAATGCATTTCAGGCTAATTATAAATGCTTCCATAAATAAAATTTTAATTAGGAATCAAAAACATTTTATTCATAGCAAATCTTGTCATATTCTATAGGAATGATAATTGAAATAAAGGAGGTATGCATAATGTGTATTTATATTATATTACATATATTTATATATATTTATATAAAATGCCATTTTTCCATTTCCAATTAAAATACCATAAAATACAAACAAAGTGTCTCAGAAACACTGAAACATTCAAAATTAAAACCCTCATTCAGCCCTTCACATTCCAAAATAAAAGCAGTACAAAAGCCCACTATATATATTGTCATTATTTATGGCCTGGCCCTCCACGTTATATATTATAACAATATAAGTTCTATTTTAATATACTGTGCCCAAAACTGTTACAAAAATATTAATAACTACCTTCAAAACGTGAATAGCTGGTTTTCATTTTTTAAGAAAGATTTTTCTTTAGAGAGTGTGTATGGGAGTATTAGGCTGTCATGCCTGGGAGTATGTGGCTGAAGACAAAGGAGAGATGGCAGAGGCTGGTGGTCGTGGGGCTTTTTCTGGAAGATGGAAATGGCTCTGAACTTTGTGGTAGCTGATGCCCCTTCCTCTGCTGCCACTTGTGTCTGGACTGCAATGAAGTAATGGCTGCTGTGATGGCTCCTGGATGGTTCAATGACTGGGGCTGCTTTTTAGCAGCCAGAAGCCTGCCAAAGGTGGCAGGAGAATGGGGAGAAGAATCATCCGCAGAAAGGCTTTCCCATCTATTTCCTCCTGAGCTTGAGCCAGGTGGGGTGCAGCAGTAACGATGGGAGATTCAAAACTGGACATGTCCCCATTGCTGCACTGCTGGAGGACCAGCTCTCTGGGGGTCTCAGCCCTGGAAATACTACTGACTCCCTCTCTGGAGCTGTCCCTTGACATAGGCTCTTCTCCTTAGTCTGTCCCTGCCCCCACTCCAGGTGTGGGAGGTGCCACCACTGTGCATAGACCGACTTTCAAGCCAGGGGCTTCTGTCCAAGCATGGTGCTTATGCTAGAAACAATGCCTTTCCTCAAGCCACCGCTTCTGCCTGAACACACAGCTTCCACCAGAAACAACCATTCCCGCCCGGGCTTGCGGGTTTGGTTCCCGCCTGCACGCGCGGGTGCCCTGCCCTCGCCCCTTCCCTTCAAATCCACCACTACCGTCCAAACATGTCACTTCCTTGTCTCAGCCCAAATCCTCTGCTTCCGCCCTAACTTGCTGCCCTCCTTTGCGCATGACACTTCTGTCTTGAATAACTCCTTCCGCCGGAAACCCGCTGCTTCTGTTTCATCCTGCTGCTTCCGCGTTCACTCTGAGGAGGTGAGGACATGGTGCAAGGTTAAAAGAAAAGATGGGGAACCAGCAGTTAGCGTAATGGCTATGTCACTGGACTCCCACGTAGTTGACTACGGTTCGCATCCCGGACCCGGTGGCTTAAAACTCACGCCGGTCGCGTGTGTGCCCAAGATCCCGAGAGGAGAATGGAAGAGAAGGAATTGCGGCGTGACCATCCCCCCTGGGGGGTGATTTCTCGCTTGGGAACAGCAGATGGCGTGGTAGTTCGGTTGCTGCACATTCCCACATGGCTGACCATGGTTCGAGTCTTGAATCTGGTGGTTTGCTTTGTTACTTTCCCTCTTTTCTCTCTGTGTGTCTCTCCCTGGACAAATTAAAATAAAATAAATAAAATAAAATAAATAATTCTTAAAAAAAAAAGAAAAGAAAAGATGAAGAGGAGGCAAGAAACCGGCCACTCCCGCCAACTCCAGCGAGCTGGCTCTCCAACAGCACCTCCCCCACTTCCCCGCTTCTCACTAGGTCGGAGAGCGTCTCTGGGCAGGGGCTGCCAATGCATCTCACCTGAGCCCGGCCTGACCTTATAGCAGCTGAACTCACTAACTCCCAGCGTGGCTGCAGCTTCTAAGAGGCGAGAACTGAGAGCCCTTGCATCCAGACGCCGAAGTGTGTATTCCTGGTAATATGTTATTTTTCTTCTAGAAATATTTTTGCTATAGAGCATCTGTGCTTAAGTAATTATTATGTAATCCACTGGTCCCCTCTCAGGACTTTGAGTAGGTATGCCTAGTGTGTTTTAAGCAGTGTGGTCCAGGATTAGAATCATAGCCAAATACTTTGAAGTCCAGCGATGGAACCAATACCCCATATGCTGTTCCCAAGGTTAACTGTGTTTATTGCATGATGCTTACATCCATTTAAAAAGAAATTTGTACAGGACGTAAAACATTAGAATATGTAAGAACGAACAGTGGCTTCTTTTTGTAAATCAGATCTATTTACTGAAATTACATTTTCTTCTGCTAAAGAAACAAAATATGAAGGCTCATCAGTTTTCATTTCATTGATTAAAATAACATGACTATTTTTATGGCTTTGATAGTAGCTGAAACTTTAATCTGATGATTTCTAACTTTCCAATTTCTAGTAAATTATTTCAAAATTTTGAAAGTATATTCATGTTATGTTAATGTCTTACATCCGTCACTAAGTTTCTTTATTTAATGGAAATAAGGGGGAATGGACCTTCTATTACAAATAAGTGTGCTTCTTTTTATAGTGCCAGGATTTTGGGTGAGGCTTTAAATGTCTACTTATGATTTTTTCAAAATAATATTTGAAAAATACCAAATGCATTGGATTTTATCATTGTATAATTTTTTTAAAAAATTATTTTATTTAACTTTATTTATTTAATTTGACAAAAGAGGGATAGAGCAAGAGTGGAGGGCAGGGAGTGGGAAAGCAAGCCCCATTTCTGGAACTCAAAGTGCAGTTGGCCATGTGGGAGTCCAGCATCCTTAACCACCACAACACCTGCTGGCCCTGTATAATTTTTTTTAAATTTCCTTTTTATTGTCATAGGATGCTTACACTCACCAAAGAGAAGGGGAGAGGGAGAGAATGAGAGGGAGGGAGAGAAAATGAGAATCACCCCCAGGGGGTATGGCCACACCATAATGCCATGTCCTCCATTCTCATCTTGAGATTTTGACCACATACACACATGTGCCTGGCATGATTTTTGACCCACCAGGACCAGGGCTCAAACTGTGGTCAGCCATTTGAGAGTCCAGTGTCTTAACTTTGATACCACCCGCTTGTTCCTAGCATTGTATAATTCTTACTTTTGGACAATATACTTCTACATTATATTTGGTAAATCTTTTGTAAGTGTCCTGGTTGCATTTTATCCTTGTCTCCCTTTTTGTTCATAAGGTAGGTTTTAGGACAGAGGTGGTTGTTGGTTTCACAAAGAATGCATATAACATTTTTATCATATATAAAATGGTTATTAAGTTTGAATCACTAGATGTAGAAGTTCACTGTAACTTATGATTGAGCTGAATAAAGTATAGATTCAGTTTAATTAAAAAATTATTTTCAGAGCTTGGTGGTGCTCTTGAGAAAGAGAGAGGGAGAGAGAGGGAAAGTGGGAAAACACAGGTGTTTTGTGTCTCTCACTCTGCTGGGGCCACTACTCAAACCCTGTATTTGGCCATATTGGATCCAGCCAGTTTAACCACAAGGCTATAGCCTGGCCCCAGATTCAGTGTAATCTTTTGGGTGCAGGGACATAGGATTTTTTTCTTTTCTACAACTGCCATAGTTGTTCATGAGTAGCCATGTGTTTAGAAGCCTTTTTATGCCAGTGCCATATGTTTTGTATTTGATAGTTTCCCAAGCTAGACTATTTCTATTTTCAAGTGATTTGATACATTTATTCATGAAGAGCTATGTCTATAATACAATCAAGTATATTTGGTTCCTGGTATTCTCAATTATATTTTAGATCTAATATGGTTTTCTGGGTGAATAAATAACTCAGTTTGTTTTGTTACACGAATAAAGCACAGATCCCTTGTATTATTAGCTTTGAGACCAGCTACATTAACATAATTAATGTACTTAAAAATTCAACTTAATTTGGAAACATTGTAGAGTTTATGTGCCCAATAATCTTTAAAAATCTTCTAAAAGTTAATTTTTAAAGGTTTTTACCATAAGGCATGTGCCCTTGTGGATAGATAGACAGTGAGAGCAAAAGTGAGAAATTACTCTCCATGGTGGACGCAATGCTGCAATCACTTCTTCTCATAAATTTTTGGAAACACATGCACATGTACCCAGTGTGAGTTTCTAGTCAACAGGTCTAGGACTCCAAACATGGTTGGGAATCCAGCATCTTAACCTCTATACCACCTTCCAAAATCGAAAGTTAAATTATTTTTTTCTACAAAGCATAGGAATATCTAAAATCATTCTTAGATGATCCTGACATTTTTGTTTCTTTATCAATTTTTGTCAAGCTTTACTGTGGTAATCATCTTTGTCACAGATTCTGTTCTCATTCTTATTTTCTTTAATATTTTTTCTTCCTTTTAAAAAATAATTATTTATTTATTAGCTTTATTTTTCTATTTTGAAAAGAGAGAGAGAGAGAGAGAACAAGCGTCTAGGTCTGGGACTAGAACTGTGGTCTGCCATGTGGGAATCCAGCACCCTTATCCACCATGCTACCTGCCAGCCCCCAAATATTTTTTCTTAATGACAAATATTTAATCATACTACTACTAAAAGATATGCCTGGAAACAAAAGAATTCTTTGGAATGATTGATTCAGTCACAATTAATCAGTTTGTATTCCCCCCCCCCCCCCCAAGGCACTGTTTTGAAGATGTTCATCAAGTAATTGAAATAGAGTCACTAAAATGTGAATTTCTCCCCTGCTCTAAGGTTACCATTTTTTTTGAGAATTATTTTATTCAAGTTATATTGATTAATTTATTTTAATTTGACCAGAGAGGGACAGAGTGAGAGAGAGAAAGAGATAGGAAAAGTAAGAAAGTAAGCTGCCATGTCTGGGACATGAACTGTGGTTAGCCATGTGGGAGCCCAGCACCCTTAACCACTATACCACATGTTGGCTCCAGGTACTACCTTTTTGTAGAGTGAATCCAGGGTGCAATTTTAGCTTGAGAAAAAAATAAGTTTACACATGGGTTATTACTTGACCATGAAACATGTAAAAGACATTTATCTAAAATTAAGTATTAGTCTTAATTTTTTATTTTTTATTTTCATTTTATTTAAATGCTCTTATTAAAAATCATGTCTCAGTACCAGAAGATGGCATAGTGGTTATGTTATTGGACTGACTCCAACATGGACAACCATGATTCAAGTCTGGGACCCAGAGGCTTGTAAGTTAAGCCAGGAGTGTCTGTGTGCATGCCCAAGATCCCAGGAGGAGAATGGAGTAGAAGGGATTGAGGTGTGGCTATCTCCCATGGGGGGTGTGCTTTCTTACTTTTTCTCTCATTGTCTTTGTCTCTCTCTCTCTTACAAGTACATGGGCCCTAAGGCAAAAACCTCTAAAAAATCAGGTCTCACTAATACAGTCAGTTATTAGTAATTATTAGAATAAATAAGTAGGTGTTTTGAAAGTATATTTTAAAATAAAAGCTTTTTTTTCAGGTGGCTTGGGTTTACGCAGATAATGCAGAAATTTTGTAGCTCCTATTTTTCTCTCTTTTTAAATCTTAGTATGTGTCAGATGTCTTATTAACACCTGATATGATTTGTGACAGGTAATGATTCAGTACCAATGTGTCTTTATTAACTAAAGTCTGTATTTCATTTGGTTTACCTTAGTGGTACCTTTTCCTGTTCAAGGATCCCACATGACATCTAGTTATCATGTCTCCTTAGGTTCTTCTTGGCTGTGACAGTGTCTTAGAAATTTCTGGTTCTCATGACATTGACAGAGTTGAGCATAGCCTGTCAACTGTTTTAAATAATGTGTTTCATTGGACAACATATGGTGTAATGGTTACATCGCTAGACTCCCATACAGTCGACCATGGTTTGAGTCCTGGACTCCGTGACATAAAACTCATGCTGGGCATGTGTGTATGTATGCCCAAGATCCTGAGAGGAGAATGGAGGGGAAGGGATTTTAGTGTTTTTATCCCCCGCTGTGTGTGTGGGGGTGATTTCTTACTTTCTCTCTTGCTGTTTCTCTGGTGAGCACATGTTCCCACTAGCAAAAATCTCTCTTATAAAATACTGTTCTGGGGCCAGTGGATGTGGTGATTAATGGTGCTGGACTCCCATATGGCTGGCCATGGTTCAAATCCCAGACCTGGTGGCTTGCTTTCTCACTTTCCCTCTCACTCTCACTGTCTCTCTCCAGAAAAATGAAAAATCAACATAAATTTTAAAAATGTCCTTTACTAGGATTTACTTTGTATTTTTTATCATAATTGAACTGTGTTATCATTTGGAAAGTACATTACAGAGAAGAATGTCCTTGTCACTCATGCTCTCAGATGAATCACCACTGTCATTAGTGACTCAGATTACTAGGTGAGGTGGTTTTTTCCATGCTTCATTGCAGCGGTTACTTCCTTTTGCATCCATATCATGTGAGTTCTTTGTATGATGTCAGTGTTCAGAGTCGCCACTTATGGAGAGTAAGTGCCACTGCCTGATGGTTGAATGACTACATCAGCTATTCTGTGTTGATTTCTATCCAAGTCCATTACTTTTTTATAAAAGCACAGACACCCAGACAATTACTTTAAACCTTGGTTATAGTTGATACTACAGTATGTATTGCTCAATTGAGTTCCATTGTGCTCACTGGAAACTCTTTCCATTGGCTCCTGTGACTTCATTCTGTTTTATGTTTTGAACAGTTTCTTACTTTCCGATTACTCAGGAGTGTTCTGGCTCAAATATTTACTGTCCCAGTCCTAGTATCAGCCATTTTTTCAAAGAGCCCTGCTTCTTTTATTAGAAAATTATACTAAAATTATATTTTGGCCCACCCATTCTCCCCCTTCCCTTATGCTTATTGTCACGAAGGAAATAAATTCTCTAATTATAGAAACGCTCCTATCTAGTGGCTTAATGTGCTGGTGGTATCTTGTCCCTTGTAGCTGACAATATGAGAAAATAGATGTGTGTTCTAACCTGTATATCACTCTTAATCATATAAGTTTCTGTATGGAGCTATCTATAATTATATAAAGCTTGTAGGAGTGTATGCTAATTTTTCCAACTCTGTTCACAGGGATTATTGTAGTCTTCTCCCTTTGCTTATCTGTAACCTCCCACTTCAACAGTGAAAAACATGCCATTTATTTAATTCCCATTTTCATTACAGATAACAGACAGAGAGGTTGTAGAATCGATAATTATTGCTCTCACGGCAAAGAACCTTATACAACTGTGCCTCCTCTGTTGAGGCAGTTTATTTGCCCCTTGCATAGATTCCACTCATTTGCAAAATCACTCAGACCGCATCATTTACCCACTTTCATGATTTTGCCTATACGTGTACCCATGTGTTTTTCAAGCCCTCTGGGACTTGAATCACACAGTAGTCTATGTTATCCACTTTAACCATTGTGCCATTGAATTACTTGAGCATGTAGGTCTTTTTAGGCTTTCTGTCATGTAACTTTTCATAATAAAATGCAGATGGGCCTTTTACTTCTTTATTGAGGATAGAAAGCCAAGTTAAGAACCTACAACTGGATTTTCACATAGAACGTGTAGGTATTGGTGAATTCCTCTCTGCTTTGGAATATCGAGAATATCTTGAGATTCCTAGGACTGCCATGAAGTGACATTTTTTGCTGTCATGTAAGGTTGGAAAACCTGTAGAGCAGGTATAAGGCTCTTTTCTGGTTTTGCTTTGTCTTGTTTTTGTCATAGGGCTTTGTAAGTTGATAATATGTTGTCAGTTATGACCAATTATGACATTATAATGAAAGCCTTGTATATATGACTAATGTTCCCAGTTACATCCTGTTAAAAGGTAAACTGGTGCATTTGCAAATGACAAATTACTATAAAAATCAGGATATTCAAGAGGTTTTCAATTTTGGAGGGATCAGGACAAGAATTAGATAAGTGTTTTGTTTTCATTTACAAAAGAAAATCTATTAAAGAGAGAGAGAGAGAGAGAGAGAGAGAGAGAGAGAGAGAGAGAGAGAGAGAGGAAAGGAAACCACCAGGTCTGGAACTTGAACTGTGGTCAGCCATGTGGGAGTTCAGCACCCTAGCCACTAGGCTACCTGCTGGTCCCAGAACCAGCAGTTTTTCAGCCAATAGTCCTTAAACTGATCATCATCCATTGGTTCACTTAGTCCCATGTGAATAAATGTAGTCTTGCTTGACCTTGGTTAGCAGAGTCCTGAATCCATCATCTTTTTAGTTGGAGTCCCAAAGATCCCTCCTCTGTTCAGTGGTGTGATCTCACTGTTATTTCAGCATGGATCTGAGACTTCTGTACTCAGATCACCTTTACAGTCCTCCTCTAGGTCTTAGGAGTCCTGGTTATAACCAAAGCTGAATCTTGAATTTGGTTGATTCCACAGGACACCCAGGAGGGAATGTCTGGCTTGCACTAGTGAGTGAACCTCATCCTGCCTCCATTGAACATCAGTGGGCCGAGACCTGTCTTGTAAACCGTGAAGCCTTGGTTCCTCATTCCTCCCAATCTGTGCCTCAGCTTCTCCTTCTCAGCACCCACCAGAGGGCACCAACTGGCTAAAGTCCTGGTGAGTAACACCATGAGCAGAGGGAGAGGGAGGGCTGGGACAGGAAGCCATGAGTCTGTGTGTGGGGTTTACCGTCAGAGTGAGGGGAGGACATAGCCTTGCTCTTCCCCTCCTGGTTTGAATTGGGCTTTTCTGTCCCTGTCCTGGTAGACACTCCAGGGAATGTGCCCAGGCACTTTGCCCACATGGTAAGCAGTGTAGAGACAATGTCCTTAGGGTGTGCTGTGCAGGTATAGGGGTGACTAGCGGTCTCCTCAGTGGCAAACACAGAGGCCAGAATATGCTTGTGGTGTTTGAACATCCTCTATAATGAAAAAAGGGCATCAGCACCAAAGCACGTGTAGCCTATGGCAGTTGTCCGAGGTCCATCTGGAGGCATCACATACTTTGCTGTCTGTGGATGGAAAATACTGGTTTACAATAAACCGTTGTTTCTCCTATGACCTTGAACAGTGGCTCCAAGTGTTAGTGGAGTAGCCAGTTTCAGGAAGAGGTAACATAGCTCCATAGTCTTTTCGGGACAAATTCTCCATTCAGAAAATAATAATGTAAGTGCTGAGGATTTTTTGTAAATTCCCTCACTGGATAAAAATTTCACCATTTTAAATTTTGGTAACTATACAGTCCATTATATTTACTGCATTACCAGTTTTGCAATAATCTAGCTTGTTTAGAGCATTTTAGTTACCTGAAAAGAAACAAAACCATCATACACAGCTACCAGGGATCCACTTTCTGTCTCTGGAGTGCTTCCTGTTCCTGATGTTCCACATCAACAGAGTCACTCACTGCATGGCCTTTTGTGTCCCGCCTTGCTCACTCTGACCATTTCTATTATTCACCACTGTTGTGACATGAATGAGGGCTTCTTTTTTTATGTTTGTGATTAAATATACATGAGATAATTTTACCATTTAAGACATTGTTTTGGTGTCATGTGCAGTGTTTTAAACGGTGTCACTGGGTTGTGATCCCCTCACCTCGGCTTCCTGAGTAGCTGAGTACACAGGTGTACAACACTACATCTTGCCTTTTAGGATGGACCAGACACTGAACTCAGGTTTCCCATGTGATCTCTGCCTGCAACTAACACTGTTCAGTGTGTGTTTCCATACTTGGTGCTAAACTTTATTTTTAGATGAGACAGATGAGAGAGAAGGAAAGGATGTGACATAGATAGGTATTTTTGACATGGTCTCTCTGTGTTGTAATCAACTGCCCCAGACTTCCAATGACCTGGGATTACAGGTGCACACTGCTGTACTTGGTGTATTCATGTCGGCCCAGGACCTGAATCTCCATCTCCTTCCGTCCTCTATTTTTACAAGTGGTGGCACTATCTGTGTGCTAGTGCAGCTTGTGATAGACCATTTCTCTTTCTTAATAAAGAAATTAAATGTTTATTACTTGTTTTGTATTTTGCTGCAGAACTGTTGCTTTCACTGTATAAAATTGCCCCAGCAAATGCAGTATACAGCAAAAGTAAAATAGTAATATTCCTTCACATTATACAAAACACCACAACTCTTTTCTACTCTCAGTTATTTGCAGTGGAGATTATTATATATTTTGACTTAGACCCAGGGGTGGATATAATCAAGAGCATTTTTTTTTAGACCTGGACCATTTTAAATATAATAAGAATTTATTAAAGGTCAGTTCACATTTATGGCCCTGAGATCTTCTTCAAAGGAAGATCTCAAAGGTATCATTTCAAGCTTTTCTATGCTGTGCCCAAAATTCCAAGAGAAGAAGGAATTGTGGTGTGACTATCCCCTTGGGTATGCTTTCTCACTGTAACTCTCTGCCTATCTCTCCAGTGAGTGCACATACTCTATGTGAAAAAGCTATAAAATGGAAAATTCATGTTTTTACTGTCATTGGTTTCAGTGACTCTTTAGATTTCAGCCTTGTTTTCTTTAGTGTTTACAGTCATTCAGGAGTAGGTTATTTCATTTTCATGTGTTTGTGTATTTTTGAGGGTTCTTTCTGCAGTTAATTTCAAGTTTAATTCCATTGTGGTAAGAGAAGATGTTGGCTATAGTATCTATACATTGTTATTTTTTCACCAGGGCTCTAGGGCTTTATTAGAAATGGAGTTGACTGCTACAGAGGCCCTGGATTACATTTCTTTGAGCCCTCTTCCCTCTCTTCACATCCCTCTCTAGGGGCGGTCCGGAGACCATCCTAAAAGATAAATCTGGGGACAGTAACAAACGTTAATACTTTCTCCAAAGTTCTCTTCATCAGCTGATGTGTTCTTCTCACTCTAATTACGAATTTTCTCATGGAAAAAGTAATACTTTTAGCTCTCATCTTCAAGGTCCTCCATGTCTACATCCTAGGAGGGTGGCTTTTTTTTTTTTTTTTTCCTTAACCTTTGGGCTCTGGTTCACTAGTCCTGGCCGACGTTGAGGGGGTTTCCACCTCCAGGTCTGCCTCCTCTTTCTGGGCATGCCGGATCTGCTGGAGGAATTTTCTGCACTTTTTTGTGCATAATGTTGGCACATGCACTATCCACTTCTTGAAATGGTGCTGCATGATCAGTCCTTGGTCCACCACAGCCCCCACCTCTGGGTGCCTTAGTCGCTACTCCCAGCTTGAACACCTGCCTATAGTTTAACAGCTTCTTCAGCTCTGTTTAGGACTGTTGATCTTTTCCCTCCAAGGACCACGTATATGATACATTGGAATTTTTTTAGTAGTGGATTTTGGGTCAAAGTGACACGGCATGTGCTAGAAGGCTCCAGGTCCCAAGGTAGACCTGGGGGAAACTGTGGTGTGCATCCTGGTCAAGACTGGTGTAATATCCTGTCTCCTTTGGTGGCAGCATCAGGTGGATGTGACTGAGAAAGGAGTTTATTATTTCTGAAAACACCATAGAGCCAAGGTATTATATGAGTCATGACTCATGCTACTTGTGAAACCTAAAATCCATAATTTCTCCATTTAGGCACCTCAGTTATCACAGGAGCATCTCAGTGCCCACCAAAAAGCACTGCTGGGCATGGGAAAGCAATCTGTCCCCCAATTTAGTGTTCAGCTATAGCTTGTGTGGTGTCAGATATGGTAGGTAATGGGGTTGTGTTATGGAGTTAGAGTTTGGTTAGTGGTAGGGTTATGGTTAGGGCTTAGGAGTTAGGGCTTGGTGTTTCAGGTCTGATGATGGGGTTAGGTGGTTAGGTTTTAGTAGTGGGTGGCTGGGATAAATCTAGTCAGGTGTGTGTCCTGAGGCAGACCTGGGGGAATTAAGGGTGCATGCTCAGTCAAGACTGCCTTGGCACTAAGGCTCCGTCATTTCCTTCCCTGCCGGGTCTAGCTCAGCATGAGCACGTTTCTGTGAGTGTGAAAGGCTGTGGGTTAGAAATGGACGCAATAACAAACACACAAATTATTTTCTTATTTTCTTATTTTACACTGATATTTCATTACTCTTGTATTTCTTTTTTCTACTCTGGTATTTCTTTTACTCTGGTATTTCTTTTACTTTGTTATTTGTTTTACTCTGGTATTTCTTTTACTCTAGCATGTCTTTATCTTTTACTCTTACTTTATGTTGTAGGATCCTTAACTTAATAATATCTGGCTGGATGCGAGGAGTGTTTACTTGCCTGACTCTTTCCTCGTACTCAGGCCAGCCGTTGGGCGCTGCTTCTCCAGGACCAGCTCGGCGTGAAAACGTTTCTCTCAGTTGGGAAGGATGCAAATTAGAAATAGATTCAAGAACAAACACACAAACACACAAGTATAGAAAAGCGAGGATTGGGTGGGCACAGCTTCTCTGATGGAGAAGTTGCGACCTGCATTACCCTCAGGTTTATTCTTTTAAAGGGCAGAAAATAGGGGAAGGGGAAAATAGGCTGCAAAAGGAATGGGGAGGAAGGAAGTAGAATGCAAAGAAAATAAGGGAGGAGAAATTATAATGCAAAGCCAGTTGGTTTTGGATGTAAATTGTCTGAAGATGTGAAAATCACTGGTACCATATAATTTCTCTGATGTTTTTTTGGGGACAATCTTATAAACACATGTGACTTTCTTTAGCCTCATACTGGGCAGTATGGGGTATTGGGTATCAACAATAGGAAGCCAACCATTGACAACAGGCACATACTGCTTTCATATGTAAATACTTTTCAATAGCCCTGCTAGAGTAGTGCATATTTGCATGTGTCTACAGGCCACACGTTTTAATCACATGTTTTCAGATTGGCTGCTCTCCACACTGCCCTGCTCATGAAGACAGCAGTGTGGGTTGACCCTCTTACAACTTATGAAACCCCACATTGGTAATTCTTCCTAGTAGGTATCTCTGCAAAGACAGAAGCTTCTCCTCAGTGTCCACCAGAGAGCACTGCTTGATATTGGGTGACTCTCTTCATGCAAAGTGCTTACCCATTGTAAGTAAGGTTTGAGATTGTGTTTTGGAGTTATGGTTGGTTTAGTAGTAAGGTTATGGTTATGGATGTTTTGACGTTTGATGATTGTGTTTAGGGTTAGGAATTAGGTTTTAGTGTTTAGGATTTAGGGGGTAAGGCTTTTAGGCTCCAGATCCTCAGGTAGGCCTTGTGGGGAGCTGAGGTGTATGTCCTCAGTGAAAGGCTGGCTATACACAAGTGCTCCATCATGGCAGATGTACTATAGTCATCTGGTGCAGGATGGAAGGATCTGGGTCACAAGTAGGAACTGGAAGAAGGTAGGGTGCATGCCCTTGTCAAGGCTGGTGTTACATCCTGACTCCTTTGTCAGCACTGGTTAGGTTGAAGCAGCCTGGTATAGGCTAGAGGACTCCTAGTCTGCATGCATTCCAGAGGGAGCTACAGTGTGCACCTCAGTCAAGACTGTCATGGTACCCCAGTGCTGTCACTGGACGTGGTCAGGTTGAAGTGAAATCTCTGGTACTCAAGGCAGACTTGGGAAAAGCTGGGATGTGTACTTCTGTCAAGGCCGACATAACACCCCAGCTCTGTCCCCAGTCGAGGTTAAGTTAAAATGGTTTACCAAAGGCTTGAAGACTATGAGTTACCAGGAGGACCTGGGAGGAGGTAGGGCATACATCCTAGTCAAGGCTAGCATGCCAGTGTGGCTCCATTGGTAGTGAAGGTAGAGTCAAAGTGGCACGGCACAGGTTGAAATTCTCCAGATACAAGGTGGACCTGGAGGAAGCTTAGGAACTCGCCGTGGTCGAGGTTGGCACAGCAGCTGGTGCCATCAGTAGTGGAGGTTGGGTCAAAGTGACACAGCACGGATGGGAATGCTCCAGGTTCCAAGAGGACTGGAGGGGAAATTGAGCGCACACTGCAGGCAAGGCTGTTTCTACAATGGCTCCGCAAGTGGTGGGGTTAGGGGGATGGAACTGAGGAAGGAGTCTCCTAATCTCGAAAGTACAATTGCTTAGGGAATAAGTAATTATTTACCCTAAAATCCTTAAGTGTATAATCAGTTATGATTTCATTCAGTTCTGTGTACATACAATGAATATCACTTGACCTTATTTAGCAGTGTCTTGAATCCATATTTTACTCACCTAGAGTTCTGAGGACACTTCCTTAGTCCTGTGATATGACCTCACAGTTATTTCTGTAAAAACATCAGACACTATACTCAGAACTCCCATCATATTTCTCCCCTAGGTTTTAAGAGTTGATACAGTTACAGACAAGTGTCCAGATGTGAACCCTGAAGTCAGTTGATCCCACTAAAAATCCAGGAGGGTTTTTAGGATATAATAATGTGATCTGGTCCTACATTACTGCCTATGGTCAATAGGGGAGCTTAGTGGCATCTGACTAGTCACCTTGTCCAGCACCACCCCTAAGAGCCAGCAGGGTGGGCTTTGGTGCAGCCAGTGAGTGAGCATAGCCTACCTCAGCCATGAGGACAGCAGTGTGGGCAGACACCCTTACAATTTATGAAACCTTCTGTTGATAACTCTTCCCAGTAGTCCCCTCAGTAAACACAGTAGCTTCCCTTCAGTGCCCATCAGAGAGCACTGCTGGGCATTGGGGTGATTGGTCACATCTACAGTGTGAACTCTACCTTAAATCTTGGCCCTTACTTAGTGCAGAGCCACAGTCTGTGGGTTGCTGGATGTGGTAGGTAAGTGTTGGGATTGTGTTATGTAGCTGTGGTTTGTTTAGTCTTGAGGTTGGGGTTACGGGTTTGGAGATATAGATTGGTTTTTAAAGTCTTGTGATGCGTTTTAGGTCACGTTTAGTGTTTGGGGGTTAGTTAAGGCTGGTAGACTTTGTGTTCTTGGGAAGAGCTTGGGGGAGCTTGGGTGCACCCTGACTCCTTAGTGGCAAGGGTTGAGTCAAAGCAGCCTGGCAAGGGAAGACTAGTCCAGAGGCATATCTGTGGGCTGCAGTATATAACTTGGTCAAAGCCAGCATGGTGGCATTGGTCAGGGTGAGGCTGCTTGGCAGTGGATGTAGGCTTTGGCTCTCATGGAGGAACTTGGGAAAAGCCAAGGTCTGTGCCAAGGCCAAGACTGGCATGACACCCCAGGTTTGTCATTGGCATTGGTCAGGATAGTGGGTCTGGCGATGTCTGGAAATGCTCTGGGTCCCTTGGAGGACTCAGGAAAGTCTGGGTATGCATTCCCAGTCAAGATTGACATGACATCCTGACTCCATCAATGTTGCTGTTTGGGAACAGGTATCCTGGCCGTGGCTAGAAGTGCTACGTCCAAAGAAAGCCTGGCGGAAGGGGATGTGTGCACTAGTCAAGACTGATAAAACACCCTTGCTTTGTCAACAGAATTAGTTGGTACAGGGTAAGCTGATGGTTGATGGAAGGCCCAGGGATTTCTGGAAGGGCCTGGGGGCAGCCAGTGTATGTGCCTCAGTCATGACTCAAATGATTCCCTGGCTCCATTGGTGGCATTGTTAGGAGCAAGGCAGCTCCATGTTGATTTGAAGGCTTTGGGTTCAGCTGAGGACCTGGGGTGAGCCAGGACGCATATCTTAGTCAAGACCAGCATGCTACTCTGTCTCTGTTGGTGGCATTTGTCAGGTCAGTGTGTTCTGGCAGGAATTGCAAGGCTTTTGGTCCTGAGGAGGAGCTGGGGGTAGCTGTGGTGCACACCCCAAAGTCACCATGACACCAGGTCTGTTGCTGACAGAGGTTGGGTTGAAGTAGGATGGCATAATTTGGAATGCTTTGGGTCATGAGGCAGAACAAGGGGAAGCTAGAGTACACATGCCTGTGAAGACCAGTGCCACACTTCAGCTGCATCGGTTCTTAGAAAGGAGCGTCTTTATCCCAAAAACGTAATGTAAGTGAATAAGGAAACTTTCAATCAACCTATTGTAATTCGATCATCACTTATGAATTTGTTCAGTTCCATGTAATCATCAGCGTTGTCTGACTTTATTTAGCAGTGTTATGAATACATGGTTTTCTCATCTCTAGTCCTAGAGAACTTCTTTTAGTCCAGTAATGTAACTTCCCAGTTATTTCCATAATGACATCAGTTACCTCACTCAGGACAACCATTATAGTGCATCCTTAGGTCTTAAGAGTCCATCTGATTACAGAGAAGTCACCAAATATTAACCCTAAATTTGGTGGATTCCAGCGGACATCCAGGAGGGTGTTTTAAGTTCTGTTAGTGTGATTTTATCTTCTAACACCTCCTGTGGCCAGCAGGCAGAGGTCAGCCTTAGCTTATCACATATCTTGTCCTGTATTACCCATGATAACCACCAGGGGGAGCTTTGAATCAGCTAACCAGAGAGGTTTGTCTTCCTATCTCTAATGAATGTCATTGTGGGTGGACCCCTTTCTCACTTATGAAATTTTGTGTTTATAATTCTTCCCAGTAGGTACCTCAGTGACCACAGGAGAATCTCACTGTGCACTAGAGAGCACTGCTGGGTATTGGATGCTGAACATCTGCATAGTGATATCCAGTACTGAGCCACAGCCTGAAGGCTACCAGAGACAGTAAGTAAGGATTGCGGTTGGGTTTCGGTTTAGGGTTGTCGTATGGTTAGGATTATAGTTAGGAGTTAAGAGTTAGGTGTTGGGGTTTGATGTTTGGAATTATGGTTTGGGGTTGGCATTAGAGATTTTAAGGAAGATTTTAGAATTAGGTGATTAGAGGGTCAGGATGGAAGGCTCTGGGTTTACAGGCAGACCTGAGGGGAGCTGTGGTGCACAACACAGTGCACAACACCCTAGCTATGTAGGCAGTGTAGGTCAGTCCCATCAGTTGGGCATGGGCCAGAAGGCTCCAGGTCTCAAGTCATACCTTGTGGGAACTGAGGTGCACAACACAGTGAAGTCTGGTAGGACTCACTGCCTCTGTTGCTGGCAGTGGTGAGGTACTAGCAACCTGGTTTGACGTGGAAAGACCTGGGTGATTAGGCAGACCTGGGTGTCGCTGGGTGGCACACTCTAGTCAAGGGCATTGTAATACCCTGACTCTTTCTGCATCAGAGGTCTGGTTGTAGCAGCCTGATGTGAACTGGAAGGCTTTGGATCCTGAGGCAGACCTGAGGCGAGTTAGTGTATATGCCCAGATTAAGGCCACCACATTCTAGCTCTTTTGGGGACAGAGGTAGGGTTAAATAAGCCTGACCTGGACTGGATGGCTCTGGGTTTTGAGGCATACCTTGAGAGAAGTGCAGCGCAAATCCTCTTCAAGGCCAGTACAACACCCCAGTTCTGTTTGTAGCAGACGTTGAGGCAAAGCACCAATTATGAGCTGGAAGATTCTGGGTCCTAAGGTGGACCTAAGGGAAACGGGTGTGGGCCCTAGTCATGGCCAGCATGACACACTTGCTTAGTATGTGGTGGAATTCAGGGTGAAGCAACCCACTGTGTGCTGAAAGACCTCATTTGTAGAGGTATACCTGGGGGTAGCTGCTGTGTGCAGTGCATTCTTTAGTCAAGGCTAGCTCTGCAGTCTGTTTTTATCAGCAGCAGGGCCAGAGTGGTGAGGATGAGAAAGGAATGTCTTATCTCTAAAAACACAATGTTACTGAATAAGTCTTCACTTGAAAATTCCTAAGTATATAATCAGTCATTAATTCATTCAGTCTTGTGTCTTTTTAGCATTGTCTTGATTCCATATTCTTCTCATCTAGAGTCCTGTAGACCTTTCTTTTGTCCAGTGATGTGGCTTTGCAGATATGTCCATAATGAGCTCAGACAACATACCCAGAGCACCCATTGTAGTTCTTCCGTAGGTTTCAAGTATTGATCTGGCTATCGACAGCTCATCAAATCTGGACTCTGAAGTCAATTAATCGCACAAGATGTCTGGGAGGGGTTTTATGTAGTTGTTAACATGATCATTATGCACCACCCCCTATGGTCATCAGGGGGAGCTAGGCCACATCTAACCAGTCATGTTGTCCTGCATTTGCCTAAGAGCCAGCGTGGAGAACTCTGGCTCAGCTAACTAGAGAGCATTTCCTGCCCTGCCCCCGAAGACAGCAGTGTGGGTTGACCCCCTTACAACTAGTGAAAACCGATATTGGTAATCCTCCCAGCCGGCACCTTAGTAAATTCAAGAGCTTTTCCTCAGTGCCCACCAGAGACTAAGGCTGGGTGTTGGGTGACTGGCCACATCCCCAGTGATGACCTATCTGCCCCAATATAATGCTGATATGAGGGCTTTTAGATGCGGTAGGTAAAGGTTGGGATTGTGTTATGAAGTTATGGTTCTTTTAAGTGGTACGGTGAGGTTTGGTGATGGGATTTGGAGTTAAGGGTTGGGTTTTCATGTTTAGAGTTTAGAGGGTAAGTCTGGTAGGTTCCAGGTCCTGAGGTGAACCTAGGGGGAGGTAAAGTATATGCCCTCAGTGAAAGGCTGGCTAGACACCAGTGGTGCTCCATCATGGTGGAGGTTGTGATGAAGTGCTCTAGCATGGGCTTAAAGGGTCTGTGTCATGAGTCGGACTGGGGGGAGAGTGCTTGTGACACCTCACTTTATTCAGTGGCAGAGTTTGGGTTGAAGCTGAGTGGTGTGGGCTTTAAGTCTCTGGGTCTGCAGACACATCTGGGGGAAGCTGCAGTGCACAACCTAATCAAGGCTGGCATGATGCCCTGACTCTATCATTTGCCTTGGTCTGGGCAAGGCAACCTGGCAGTGGTTGGAAGACTTCAGGTCTCAATGAGGACCTGGTGAAATCCAGAGTGCATGCCTCAGTTAAAACTGGCAGGACATCCCAGCTGCATTTGTGGACTTGGTCGGGTCAAGGCATCCCTGCAGTTGTTGGAAGGCTCCAGGTGGAGTAGGATTTGGGGTAATAGGATATGGTCAAGGCTGTGACAGCCCTGTTTTGTTCACAGCATTGGCTGGGGCAAGGTGGTCCAGTGGTGGCTGAAGGGCTCTGAGTCACAAGGAGTACGAGGGGAAGCTGGACAAGACCAGCATGTCACCTGGGCTTTGTCAGGAAATTTGGACAGGGCAAGTGACCTGGTCATGACTGGAAGGTTCAAGGTCCTGACAAGGTCTTGGGGGACCTGGGACTCATGCCTCCATCCAGGCTTGCAAGACAGCCTGGCTCCATCGATAGCATTTAGGGTGAATTGGACTGACAGTGGCTAGAAGGTTCCATGTCCAAGGAAGGACCTGGGGGGGGGGGAGAGCCAAGGGGTATGCCTTTGTCAAGAGCAGTGTGACACTCCAGTTTCATCAGTGGCATTGGTTGGGGTGATGCAGCCTGATAATGGCCGGAAGGCTTTAGGTCCTGGGAAGGACCTTGTGGGAGGTGGTGGGGGTGTTACCTGCTCAAGACTGTCAGAACATCCTGGTTCTGTCAGCAGCATTGTTTAGAACAAGGTGGCCCGGTGGTGATGAGAAGGGTGAACTGGGATTCATGCCTAGATCAAGACTAGCATAACACTCTACCTCTGCTAGCATTGTTATTAACAGCAAGGTGGCATGGTAGTGTCTGGAAACCTCTGTGTCCCGGAGAGGATCTGGGGGGGGGGGGTCGAGGTGTGTGTCACAGTCTGTGCTGGGCTTACACAAAAACTTCTTTGACAGTGTTGTTTGTAGTGAAGTGGCCAAGCTGGAAGGTTTTGGGTCCTGGGAAGGACCTGGCAGGGCCACGGTGCATGCTTTGTCAAGGCCATCATGACACCCTAGCTATGGCAGTGTCACAGGTCGAGTTGAAGAGGTCTGAGGTGGAATGATCTAGTTTCCAAGGTGGGCTGACAGGAAGATTGGGCATGTATCTCTGTCAAGGCCAGTTTTGCACTTCATCTCTGTCAGTGACAGGACCAGGGGTTTTAAAAGGATTGCCTTAATCTCCAAAACACAATGTTATTGTATGAGGAATTTTTTACTCTATTTTCCTAATTCAGTAATTAGTCATGAATCCCTTCAGTCACATATAATCATTGCCACTGTTGATTGACCTTGTTTATCAGTGTTCTGAATCTACTTTCTTAGGCAGAGACTTATCTTAGTCCAGTAATGTGACTTTACAGTTATTTCAATAATGACCTTAGGCATCATAACCAGAACACCCGTCATAGTTGTTTGCTAGGTCATCTGGTTATAGACAATACACCAAATCCGAACCCTAAATTCTATCCCACCCAATAGTTGGGAGGAAGTTTTTTGCTCTGTTAATGTTAGTTTGTCTTGCACTACCTCCTATGGTCAGCAGACGGAGCTCAAACTCAGATAACTGCACACCTTGTCCTGCATCAATCCAGATAGTAGGCAGGGGCAATTTTGAATCAGCTAACCAGAGAGGCTTGTCTTTCCCATCCCTGAAGAGAGCAGTGTGGGTGGATTCACTTTTCATACAAATGAAAATTTGTGTTTTTAATTTCTCCCAGTATGCATCTCAGCCACCATGAGGAGTTTCTCTTCAATGAACACCAGGAATCTCTGCTGGCCATTGCATACTGTCCTCTCCCACAGTGAGTATCACATTTATTCTTCAACATGGTGCTTAGGCACAATCTGAGGGCAACCAGAGATGGTACGTAGGGATTGACTTTGTGTTATGGGGTTAGGGTCAGGTTAATGTTAGGGTTATGGTTATGGGCTAGGAGTTAGGGACTAGAGTTTGAGTTTAGGAATTATGGTTTGTGTGTTGGCATTAGCATTTGCTGTAAGATCTGTAGGTTAGACTACTAGTGGATCAGGGTGGAAGGCTCCAAGTTTAGAGGCAGACCTGAGGGGAACCTTTGATACATCAGTGGTCAAGATTACCATAATATTCTGGCTCTGTAGGTAGTGCAGGTCACTCACAATGGCCCAGTATGGCCTGGAAGGCTCCAGGTAATGAGTCAGACCTCAGTGGATCTGGGTTGCACACTTTGGTTAAGGTCGGTGTGATTGGATTGAAGTGGTTTGACTACAAACTGGAAGGCTCTGATCCTTAGGTAAACCTGGGGAGGGCTAGTATGCATGACCCAGTCCTGGACAACACCATACTACAGATCATTTAGTGATAGAGTTAGGTTCAAGAAGCCTGGCATCGACCGGATGGCTCTGGGAGATCCCCCGAGGCAGGGATCTTCGATGTGCACCCTGGTTAAGGCTGGCATGATGTCTGGTTTTGTCAGTTGTAGAAATCTGGCTAAAGGTCCAAGTAATAGCTAGAGGATTCTGGGTCGAAAGCTGTCCCTAAGGGAAGCTGGAGTGCAGGCTCTATTCAAAGCCAGCATGATATTCTAGCTATGTATGTGGTGGAAATCAGGATAAAGTAAGCTGGTGTGTGCTGGAAGAGCTCAAGTATTGAGGTATACCTGAGGGACGTGCAGTGTTTCATGCAGTCACATCTGGCTCTGCATTCTAGCTCCATCAGCAGCAGGGTTGGGTGGATGGGGATAGGAATGGGTGTTTTAATTCCAAAAACACAACGATACTGAGTAATTATTCACTCAAAAAATCCATAAGTGGATAAACAGTCCTGAACTTGTTCACCATGTAATCACCATGAGTATTGCTTCACTTTGTTTAGCTGTGTTTAGAATCCATCTTCTCAGATATAGTCCTGGAGACCCTTATTTAGTTCAGTGATGTGACTTATTTTCTTAACTCAGAGAACAGACATAGAACACCTATCATAGTTCTCTGTAGGTCTCAAGTGTTGATCTGTTTATACACAAATCCTCATATCTGAACCCTGAAGTCAGCTGATCCCAGAAGACACCTAGGTGTGGGTTTTTTTTTTTTTTCTCTTTATTTTATTTTTTTTTTTGCTGTTAATGTGACTATGTTTTTTTTTGTTTGTTTGTTTTTTGGAGAGGTTTTTGCTATAGGGCGCGTGTGCTCGCCAGACAGACAGAGAGAGACAGAGAGACAGAAAGCAGGATATCACCCCCGAGGGTGGATGGCCACGCCGCAATCCCTTCTCCTTCATTCTCCTCTCGGGATCTTGGGCATGCACTCACACGCGCCCGGCGTGAGTTTAAGCCACCGGGTCCAGGACTTGAACCGCGGTCGACTACGTGGGAGTCCAGCGACATAGCCATTATGCTAACTGATGGCCCCAATGTGACTATGTTTTGTACCACCTGTCATGGTCAGCTTGGGGATATAGGCCACATCTAACCAGTCACATTGTCTTGCACTGCCCCAAGAGCCAGCAGAGAGAGCTCTGGCTCAGGGCCTTTTCTGCCCTGCCTCTGAGGACAGCAGTGTGTGTGGACCCCCTTACAATTTGTGAAAACTCTCATTGATAATTTTCCCAGCTTGCACCTCAGTAAACACATTATCTTCTCTCAGAGAGCATTGTTGGGCATCAGGTGACTGGCCCCATCTATGACGGTACCCATATGTGCCCCAACCTAGTGTTGAGCCACAGTCTGTGGAATGCTGTATGTCATAGGTAAAGGTTGGCATTGTTTTATGGAGGTATGTTTAGGACTAGAGGTAGGGTTATGCTTACAGGTGTTTGAAGTTTGGTGATTCGGTTACAAGTTACTGGTTAGATTTTATTGTTTTGTGGTTAGAGGATGAGGCTGGTAGTCTGTTTTTGAGGTTAACCTGGGGTGACCTGGAGTGTATGCCTCAGTCAGTGCCAGCTTGACACGAAGTGTTCGTTAAGGTGGAGGTTGTGTTACAGTGGGCCAGGGTGTGCTGGAAGGCTATGGGTCATGAGGTGGACCTGGGCAGAGTTTGGGTGCATGACTTGGTTAAGGTCACTGAGACACCACAATTCCTTCAACAGCATAGGTTTAGTCTAAGCAGTTCAGTGTGTATTGGAAACCTTGGGATTTATAGGTACACTTGGGGGAAGCCGCTGTTCTCACCCCAGTCAAGGCTGGCATGATACTCTGGCTGTGTTGGAGGCACTGGTCAGGGAAAGGTGTCTGGATGGTGGCTGGAGGGCTTTAGGTCATGAGGTGGACCTGGAAAAATCCATTTGTGCCTTGATCAATCCCAGCATGACAGCCCGGCTCCATCAATGTTGGTTGGGTTGAGGCATCCCTGTGGTTGCTTGAAGGCTTTAGATCTAGAGTAGGATCTAGGTTAGCTGGTATGAACTCGCTGGTTAAGACCTGTGTATCACCCTGGGTCTGTCAATGGCATTGGTTAGGGTCAAGTAGCCTGGCAGCAGCCGGATGCTCCGGGACAAGAAGAGGATTTGGGGGAGCTGAGGCTTGTGCTGTGGTCAAAAGCAGTGTAATACCCTTGCTCTGTTGGCTGGCTTGGTGAGGGTTTATTGGCCCATCATTGCCTGAAGGGCTCTGGTTCTAGAAGAGGACCTTGGAGGAGCTAGGGCGAATACCTTGGTCAGTAGAGGCATCACACCCATGTGATGTTGATGGCTTTGGAAAGGGTGAAGTTATCCTGTTGTGGCTGTAAGGCTCAGGGTCCTGAAAATGTTTGGGGGATCTAGAGTGCATGCCTTGGTCAAGACTGGCACAGCACTTCAGCTCCTTCCACAACATTGGTTTAAATTTGCCTGGAGGTGCCTGGAAGGTTTCAGGTCTTGTGAAGGATCTTGTGTGAGCCAGGGCATGCCCCAGGCAATATCAGTGTGACACTCCAGCTTTGTTGATGGCTTTGGTTGAGGTGAGGCTGACTTGTGGTGACTGGATTGCTGGAGATGGAAGGTAAGTGTAGAAATTGGGTTATGAAGATAAGATTGTGTTAGTGTTAAGAATATACTCATGGTGTAGGAGTTAGAAAATTATGGATGCAGTTCAGTTTATGGTTGGGGTTGAGATTCGGGTCAGGATCAGGGTCAGCATCCTCAGAACGACCTGGGTGGAAATAGGGACCATGCCCTGATCAAACCATTGTGACAAGCTGGTTCTGTTGGTGGCATTGGTTGGGACTAGGTGGTTGGAAGGCTTTGGGTCCTGGGGGTTCCAGGGGCAGGTGGTATTATTTCCTAGGTCAACACTGGCATGATCTCCTGGCTTTGTCAATGGCAGTGGTTAGGGTGAGGGGATGGTACTGGCTGAAAAGGGTTCTGGTCCCAGGGAGGATCTGGGGAGAGCCAGTGTGTGTGCTCTCAACAGCACTAGCGCAACATCCCAGCTACATTGGCAGCGTTGTTCAGACAAGGGGGCCTTAACTACAGATCGCAAAGAAAACTTGATGAGTCAGGATTGCATGCCTTGGTCAAGACTGGTGTGACACCCCATTCTCTCAGTGCTCTTGGTCTGGTTGACACAGCCTGACAGTTGCTTGAAGGCTCTGTATCCTGGGTAGTGTCTGGGGGCAGGTGAGGTCCGTGTCCCCATCAAGACCAGCTCAACACAATGGCTTTGTTGGAGGTATTGGTTATAGTGAGGCATTCTGTTGGAAGTTGGAATATTCTGGGTTCTGGTAGGGACGTAGACTGAGACAAGGGTGCATTCCCCAGAGATGACTGGCATAACACTGCAGTTCAATTGGTGGTGTTGGTTGGGTTAAAGTAGCCCTGTGGTGGCTGGAAGGTACCATGTCCTGGTGAGGACCGAGGTGAACCAAGGGGTATGCCCTAGGCGAGACTGGTGTGACACTCCAGCTCTGTTGGTAGTGTTGGTGAGTGTGAGGTAACCCATAGTGACTTGAAGTCTTTGGGTTTTGGGAAGGACTTGGTGTACGTATGTGTGTGTGTGGGGGGGGGGTGGTGGTATACACTCCCTGGTCAAGGTCAGTGTTGTACTCCAACTTCGTTGGCAGTATTTATGGTGAGGTGGCCTGTCAGTGATTAGAAGGCTTTGTGTCCTGGGGAGAACCTGGTGGTATCCAGGGCTCATGCCCTGGTAAGGCCAGTGCAGCACTCTGGCATAATTTCTGACAGAGGTCAGTTTGAAGCAGCCTAGCATGGATTAGAATGCTCTGGGTCCTAAGGAGGACTGAGGAAACTCATATGTGCACCTATCAAGGCCCGGCTTGCACTCTAGCTCCGTTGGTGGCTGTACCAGTGGCTTAGAAAGGCGTGCCTTAGAAATGACAACACTGTTAGTGAACAATGAAATTTTCAGTCCCATTCACTCATTTGATAATGACTCATGAATCCATTTCTATCCTGTGTCATCATTGCCACTGTTGACTGACCTTGCTTATTCGTGTTCTGAATCCATCTTCTCAGCTAGAGTCTTGGTGACCCTTTCTTAGTTCAATAATGTGCCTTTTCAGTTATGTCCAAAAGATTTCAGTTACCACACCAAGAACACATATCACAGTTTTTCTTTATGTTTCAAGAGTTGATCTGGTCATCGATTATGAGGTGGACTGATCATACCTTGTATCCAGGAGGGTGTTTTTAGGTCTGTAAATGTGACTTTGTCTTGCAAAAATTCCTGTGGCCAGAAAGTAGAGTTCAGCCTCAGAGAATCACATACCATGTCCTGCAGTGCTCATGAGAGCTGGGCTATACACCACAGTCAAGTTCAGTATGATGTCTTGGCTCTGTTGTTGGTGATGGTAAGGTCAAATCAGCCAGCATCGGCTGGAAAATTGTGAGTCAAAGCAGACTTGGGTGGAGCTGGGTTGCACACTTAGATCACAGGTGGTGCAATACCCTGACTTCTTCAGCAGTGAAAGTTGGGTAGAAGCTGCCTGATAAAGGCTGTAAGGTTCCAGAGCCTAAGGTGGACCTGGGGAGAACTAGTATGCATATCTGATTAAGGTCAGCACCACACTTCTGGTCTTTTGGGGATGGAGGTAGTGTTAAAGCATCCTGGCACAGACTGGATTGCTCTTGGTCATGTGGCATACCTTGGGAGAAGTGTAATGTGCACCAGGGTCAGTGTAATTTGGGTTGAAGTGCCCAGTATGAGCTGAAATATTTTTGGTCAAAAAGTGGACCTAAGGGAAACCGGAGTGCAGGCGTTTAAAGCCATCATGACACCCCAGCTATGTCCCCTTTGGAGGTTATGGTGAAGCAACCTGGTATGGGTTGGAAACCTTCAATTCCAGAGGCATACCTGGGAGGAGCTATTGTACTTGTTCCACTCAAGGTTGGCTCTATATTCTGGTTACCTTGGCAGCAGGGGCAGAAGGACTGGGATAAGAAAGGAGTGCTTTAATTTAAAAACCAAAATGTTACTGAGTAAGTACTTAATCACTCGAAAGATCATAAGGGGTCAATTCATCATAAATTTATTTCATGTTGTGTAATCATTATTAGTATTGCCTGACCATGTGTAGCGATGTCTTGACTTCATTCTCTCAGCTGTAAACCTGGATGCCCTTATTTTGTTCAGTGATGTGGCTTCACTGTTATTTCCATTATTACTTCAGATACCATATCAAGTACACTCTTTATATTTCTATTCTAGGTCTCAGGAGGACATCTGCTTATAGACAACTTGTTAAATATGAACCATGTAATAAATTGATCTCATAGGACATCTAAGTGGGTTTTTTTGGTCTGTTAGTATGACTTTTTCCTGTACCATCCACTAAGGCCAGCAGGGGAAGGTTGAGCACATCTGACTATTCACCTTGTCCTGCAACACCCTAAAGAGTGAGCGGAGGGCACCTTTGGCTCAGCTAACCAGTGAGTCTTTCTTACCCTGCCCTTGAGGACAGCAGTGTGGTTGGGCCCCCTAAAAACGTGTGAAAATCCACATCAGCAATTCCACCCAGTTGACTCCTCAGTCAATATAGGATTTTTTCCTCAGTGCCCAGCAGAGATATCTGCTGGGCATTGCGTGACTGGCTACATCCATGGAGAGTAGCCTTCTGTGCCCCAACCTAGTGCTGAGATGTAGCCTGTGGACTGCCAGATACAGTAGGTAGGTCTTGAGGTTGTATTATGGAGTTATAGTTCAGTTGGTGGTAGTATTGTGGTTAGAGATTAGAAGTTAGGGATTGGCTTTAGAGGATTTGTGATGAGATTTTGGGTTTGGGGTGGCTTCTCATATTTAAGGTTTAACGGGTAAGGATGGTGGGCCCCCTGTCCTTATGTGGACCTGAGGGGAGCTGAGGTATAGGCCCTGGTGAAGACTAGCTTGACACCAATACTTCATCATGGTAGAGGTTGTGTTAAAGTGGTCCTGTGTGGACTGGAAGGCTTTTGTTTATAATTAGTAGCTGGTGGGAATTTTGGGTGCATGACCTGGTCAAGGCTGGTGTGACACCACGATTCCTTTGTGGCAGAGGTTGTGTATAAGCATCATGCACGTGCCGGAAGTCTGTGATTTTAGATACATATCTGGGGGAAGCTGCATTGTGCATCCTGGTCAAAGCCTGCATGATAACATTGGCTCTGTCAGTGGTGTTCATCATGGCAAGGCAGCCTGGCAGTGATTGGGTATCCATAAGGAGTTGGAGAAAGTCAGAATGTATGTCTCAGTCAAGGTTGGCATAACAGCCCAGCCTGGTCATTGGTGTTTGTTTGGTTGAGGCATCTCTGCAGTTGCTGGAAGGTTCTGGGTGTATTGGAGGATCTGGGAGAGCTGAGGTAAATGCCATGATCAAGTCTTCAGGAAGACCCTGGCTCTGACAAGTCTTGGTCAAGGCTAGGTGAGCTAGTGGTGGCTGGCATGCTCTGGGTGCCAGGGAGGATTAGGTGGAAGTTGGGATATGTGTCCCAGTCAAGACTGGTGTGACATTCCTTCTCTGTTGTTGGCGTTTGTCAGGGCAGGTGGTCAGTGATGGCTGCAGGGCTCTTGGTCCTGAAGAATACATTGGGAAGTTAATTTGTACACCATGGTCTAGACTATCATTGCACCTGGGCTTCAGACAGGGCAATGGGACCAGTTGTAGGTTGAATGCTCAGGGTTTTGAAGTGTCTTGTGGGAGAGCCAGGACACATGCCTCAGTCAATCAAGCATGACACTCTGGGTCCAATGGCAGTTTTGTTCATGCAGGAAGGTCTGGTGTTGGCTGGATGGCTCTGTATCTGAAAGAAAACCTTGGAGGAGCAGGGGCGCATGCCCCACTTTAGACATGTGTGGCACCCTGTTGGTCAGTATGAGGTTGCCTGGCAGTGGCCGGAAGAGTCTGGGTCCTTTGGGAGGGCCTGGAGGTAATGGGGGAATCTGCCCTTGTCAAGACTGGCACAGCTCCTCAGCTTTGTTGGTGGATTTGTTCTGGGGTGAGACAGTCTGGCAGTGGTTAGAAATAATCTTGTTCCAGGGTAGGACCTGGATGTAGCTGGAGCACATGCCTCAGTCAAGACCAGCATAACATGCTGGTTTTATTGGTAGTGTTGGTTGGGGCAAGACAGCCTCGTGGTGGCTGCAAGGTTCCAGGTTTCTGATGAGGCTCTGGGGTGAACTAAGGTGCATGTCTTAGTCAAGACTGGTGCTCAATCAGCATCATTGGCCAGAATGAGGTGGCCTTAGCAGTGGCTGGATCAGTCTTGGTTCTGGCGAGGACCTTTGTGAGCCAGAATGTACTCTGTGGTCAAGACTGTTGTGACACTCTGATGTAATATAGAGCATTGTTTCAGATGAGGTGGCCTAGCAGGGTTTGGAAGGTTTTCGATCCCATGGTGAAACTGGCAGGAGCCTGGATGTGCATTTTGTGTAGGCTGGCATGACACCCCAGTTCTGTCATTGACAGAATTCAGGTTGAAGGAGCCTGGTGTAGGTTAGAATCCTCTGGGTCATCAGGTAGACTAAGGGGAAGTTCGTGTATGTGTCCCCATGAAGGCCAGTTTCACATTCCAGGTCCACCATCAGCAGTATCAGAGGCTTAAACAGGAGAGTCTTAATTCAGAAAACAGTGTTGGTGTACAAGGAATTTTTCTTTCAAACTCTGTAATTCAGTCATGAATGCATTCAGTCCTTTGTAATCATCACCCGCATTACTTGACCTTGTTTAGCAGTGTTTTTAGTTAATTTTCTCATCTTGAGTCCCGGGTACCCTCCTTTAGTCCAGTAACATGAATTCACGGTTATTTTCATAAAGACCTTAGACTTCACACCCATCCTTGCCACGATAGTTCTTCCTTAGGTCTCAAGAGTTATCTTGTTATAGACAAATTGCCATGTCTGACTTTGTAAAGTCAATTGCTACCACTATACCTCCTGTAAAGTGTTTTTAGGACACAGGGGTTCTTCCTCTCCATAGTTCAGTGGCCAGCCCCTCGAGCGTCTTGTCAGGGACGTGTCTGGCACTGGCCGTGGCCCTTCGATGTTCTCATCCTCAGTACCGTATCTGCCACCTGAACTGGCCATTTCTCTAAAAAGAATGAGTTTCAAATTTTATTTATGAACTTTTTTCTAAAGAATCATTTGTCTGGGGCTGGCAGGTGGCATGGTGGTTAAGGGTGCTGGACTCCCACATAGCTGACTGTGGTTTAGGTCTCGGACCTGGCAGCTTGCCTTCTCACTTTCTCTCTCTCTCTCTCACTCTGTCTCTCTTTGGTCAAATTAAAATAAATAAATAAATAAAGTTCAATAAAATAATTAAAAAAAATCATTTATCTTATTTTATTAATTATTATCTTTTTTTTTCCAGAGAGATTTTTGTTATAGGACATGTGCATTCACCAGAAAGACAGAGAGAGATGCTGCAATCCCTTTTCAATTTTCCTCTTGGGATCTTGGACATGCCCACATGTGCACTGGCGTGAGTTTAAGCCACCAGATTCGGGACTCGAACCATGGTCAACTACATGAGAGTCCAGCAATGTACCCGTTACGTTATCTGCTGGTCTCCATTATTATTTATTTATTTATTTATTTATTTATTTTTTTTTTTTTTTTTTTTTGAGAGGTTTTTGCTATAGGGCGTGTGCGCTCGCCAGACAGACAGAGAGAGACAGAGAGACAGAAAGCGAGAAATCACACCCCAGGGGAGATGGCCATGCCGCAATCCCTTCTCCCGGGATCTTGGGCATGTACGCACATGCGCCCGGCGTGAGTTTTAAGCCACTGGGTCCGGGACATGAACTGCGATCGACTACATGGAAATCCAGCGACATAGCCGTTATGTGAACTGCTGGTTCCTCCATTATTTATTTTTAATTTGACGAGAGAGAGAGAGAGAGAGAGGAGAGAGAGAGAGAGAGAGAGAGAGAGAGGGCATGTGAGAAAGCAAGCCGCCAGATCTGGGACTTGAACCACGATCAGCCATGTGGGAGTCCAGCGCCTTAATCGCTGCTCCACCTGTCAGTCCCAAAACTGGCACATGTGAATGCAAAGTGTCTTAACTGACCTCTTGCTCTAAAAAAAAACCGGTGACCACAACTACTCGAGGCCTGGCTTTGCATTTCGGGCGGTAGTCAGCCCTCGTGACCAGTGTGGGTTCGTGCCGCATTCCCGGCTCATCAGAATCATGCTGTCCACAGGAGAGCATCAGCCATTTGGGTTATATTTAAGACACGTTCTAATTTTCCAAGACTGCCTCAACAGCCAACACACATAGACTCATGCCCCTCTGTCTCTGTCCTCTGTCCACAATGCACCTTCTGGTTCTGTGTTCTGACACGTCCCAGCACAGCCTGGTGCTATGGTGCTAGCCCGGGACCATCCCTTCTGCTGTGGCAGCTCCTCTGACTCTTTAGAAAACTAGCTAAATGTTCTTGGCTTACTGAGAGACCCTGGGCCTGTGGGGCCTGTCTGACACTCCTCAGGTCTTTCTGTTACTCCTTCTTTCTGTCTGACACTTACGTCTGTCTGACACTCCTCAGGCCTTTCTTTCAGGTCTGTGTTTTACCGCTCAGGTCTGTCTGACGATCAAGTATGCCTGACGCTCAGGTCTGTCTGATACTCCTCAGGTCTGTCTGATACTCCTCAGGTCTGTCTGATACTCCTCAGGTCTCTCTGATAGTCCTCAGGTCTCTCTGATAGTCCTCAGGTCTCTCTGATAGTCCTCAGGTCTCTCTGATAGTCCTCAGGTCTGTCTGATACTCCTCAGGTCTCTCTGATACTCCTCAGGTCTCTCTGATACTCCTCAGGTCTGTCTGATACTCCTCAGGTCTGTCTGATAGTCCTCAGGTCTGTCTGATAGTCCTCAGGTCTCTCTGATAGTCCTCAGGTCTGTCTGATACTCCTCAGGTCTCTCTGATACTCCTCAGGTCTGTCTGATAGTCCTCAGGTCTGTTTGGCTCTCAGGTCTGACTGTCTAGTGTGGACTTCATGTGCAGTCCCTGCTGTGGGCGGGTCTGCATTTGGCCAGTGCGATCCCAGCCTGGGTGCCCCAGAGCTGAGCTCTGGCCTCATGGACAAGATGCACCATGCATAGGCCAAGGGGAAGGATCAAAGTTAAATAAGCAATAAACACAAGGTGCTTATAACAGTGCTTAGGACTTGGCATGTCTCAGCACTCTTTAGTTACCAGGACTGTTACAAGAAAAATTACAACCACGTACCAGTTGTTAAATATTTAACAACTTCTCCCCAAAATTTTTCTATAGCATTACAGAGCAGAAGTGATGCCATCGCTCTTCTTTCTGCCCATAACACACAAAGCCTGCCCGGTGTGTGTGTGTGTGTGTGTGTGTGTGTGTGTGTGTGTGTTATTTATGAATAGATGAAAGGTTAAATCACATGATGAATAATAATTAAAAAAATCACTTACCCGGGGTATAGTGGTGCCTGGCTGTAATCCCAGCTACCCAGAAGGCTGAAGAAGGAGGATGAAGAGTTTTAGATATGTCTGGGTAACATAAAGAGGCCCTATTTCAGAGCCAGCAGGTGTGGTGGTGAAGACATGGGCTCCACATGACAGACCAGGTCTGTGTCCTGGACCCAGTGGCTTGCTCTCTTGCTTTCCCCCTCTCTCTCCCTGCTTCTCTCTCTCTGGTGAGCACATGTACCCTATAGCAAATTTAAACAAATAATAATAAGTAAAATAGAACAGTTATTTGAATAAAAGAGATCCTATTTTTAAGAAATGATAATAAAACATTACTTAAAGCTATTAGTTAGCATTTCAAAATTAAAAACCTAGGCTGGGGCCAGTAGGTGGTGTGGTAGTTAAAGGCGCTGGATTCCCACATGGCCAACTGTGGTTCAAGTCTAATAACAAATGGAATTAACTAAATAAATAATTCTTTAAAAAAAAAGAACCTAGGCTGATATTTTGTGAAGTTACATTAATGGGGTGATAAATGGGAAAAGACTAGCTTTGTCTATGTATTAACAAATAATGGACTATTCAATTTGCTGAAAAATACTTTAAAACTGCCTCTGTTTGAAGGGCTAATGTGCTGAGTTATTTAGCAGTGCAATACAGATATGGTTTCTCTACATACAAACAAGCATCTCGGAACTCCCGAACCTGACAACTGAACACATTCTCAATAGTCATTTGCCAGAGTTTACAATCACTGATATAAAAAGATAATTTCTTATCACCTGATGCAAAAATATCACCTATAGTTTCTACCTAGTTCTGCTAGCAGGGTGGCTGTGTGTCCAGAGTTCTAATCACACAGGACAGCGGTAAACATGGAGGGCAGAGGAAGCTCAGCCCTGCTGATAGGTCATGGCACAGACAGTGCTGAAGGTCCCCTTGTAAGTTTTTACCTTCATACTCACAGGTTATACTCGTCAGCCATTCTAAACTTTTCATGTGTCAACTGTAGTAAAAAACTAAGCGTTAGTTGAAACACAACAATAAATTATCCGACAGGCACCTCCTTCTCTCTTTGTATTTCAACCTGCTCAGATAGACAGAGTGTAAAAGCTGTGCTTTCTGTTTTGCCATTTCAAATGTATTTCTTGAATATTATGAGGAAAAAATACAGACTGACCATGATTCAAAAGTGGGCAATTTATCAGACTAACTGGATATAGTGGGTGAAATAGTGGTTTGGAGAAAGTCATTTCCAAATTTTCGCAGAATTAGCTTTTCAAAAGTAACTATTTGGGGACCAGCAGTTAGTGTAATGGCTATGTCACTGGACTCCCATGTAGTGCGTGCCCAAGATCCTGAGAGGAGAATGGAGGAGAAGGGATTGAGGCGTGACCATCCCCCCTGGGGGGTGATTTCTCGCTTTCTGTCTCTCTGTCTCTCTATGTCTTTCTGGAGAGCGCATGTGCCCTATAGCAAATACCTCCCCCCTCAAAAAAAAAGTAACTATTTGAACCTGAGTTCTGCCACTGACCGAGGCAGATAGGAGAAAACTCTGGCCCATCTATGGTGGGGTAGGAATGATGCGCATGCCCTCAAGGCTGGGACTTGCATGGTCACCCAGGTTGGGCTCTCACAGCCAGCCTGAGAACACGCTGGGAGTGTGCAAACACCCAGGACCCCAGGAGCTGGAGGGCCTGGGAGAGGGTCGTGGCCAAAGGAACCCGGTGGTGGTGCATCCCACCCCGACCCCCACCCAGCACATGCACTCTGTCAAAAAAAAAGCTATGTATATGGCTCTAAAATACGTCGCACACTGTCATTACCCACGGTCAGCGTGCTGCAATGTCTAAGTGGGCCGATGAATAATATCTATTTTGACAGACACATTGGTGTGTATACTTGTACCTAACTTCTGAAGCCCCTAACAGGGCTTCAGTTAAAATGATGTAAAACAGGGGCCAGCAAGTGGCATGGTGATTAAGGGCGCTGGATTCCCACATGGCTGACCACAGTTTGAGTCCTGGACCTGGTGGCTTGCTTTCTCACCTTCCATCTCTCTCTTACTCTGTCCCTATCTGGTCAAATAAAAATAAATAAATAAATAAATAAATAAATAAATAAATAAAGTTAAATAAAATAATTCTTTAAAAAATTATGTAAAGCAAAACTGAAATTTCTTTAAAATTAAATTCAGTCCCATGTTAATTCTTTGACTATCTCATTCTCATATATCCCCTGCCGACTAATTCAGAAAGAGCTACAGATCCTTCTGTCTATAAAAAAGCTATTATAATATAGAAAATCTTCAAACAATTTTTATGTACATTATAAGATTTATAAATGGATAAAAATAAAATGATCAAAAATAAAATAAAACTCAGAGGCTGATGTGGCCCTGGGCAGAATGTAGCTCCGTGGGCAGGAGAAGCTCCTCAGGTCAAGTCTGGAGACCTGAGTACCTGGGTGGCTGCTTGCCCTGACCCAGGCCTGGCTGGGGGGGGGGGTCTGCCTCAAGGCCCTGTTGGGGATGCTGCCTCTCTGCCTCTCTGTCTCACTCACGGAGGAGATAAAAAGACTGAGTCCTCTAGCTCCTTAATCTTCAAGAATAAAATATTTCAATTCTTAATGTTTAATTTAACCTACATTTTGCTCTTATTTGTGCTGGGTTAAAATGTCTGATATCGGGGCTGACAGGTGGTGAGGTGGTTAAGGGTGTTGGACTCCCACATGGCCAACCATGGTTCAGGTGCCAGACCCGGCGGCTTGCCTTCTCCCTTTCTCTCTCTTTCCTTCTTTCTCTCCCTCCCTGTTTCCTTCTATGGTCAAATTTTAAAAAATGAATTATTTAAAAAAATGAATAAAAGAAAGTTAAAATGATTTCTTTAAAAATAATGTCTGGCTTCCTTTTGGTCGTAACCGCCATCTCCCAGTAATTAAGCAAAATGACGAACACGGAGGGAAAGAGGAGAGGCACCCAATATATGTTCTCTAGGCCTTTTAGAAAACATGGAGTTGTTCCTTTGGCAACACATATGCGAATCTACAAGAAAGGTGATATTGTAGACATCAAGGGAATGGGTACTGTTCAAAAAGGAATGCCCCATAAATGTTACCATGGCAAAACTGGAAGAGTCTACAATGTTACCCAGCATGCTGTTGGCATTCTTGTGAACAAACAAGTTAAGGACAAGATTCTTGCCAAGAGAATCAATGTGCGTATTGAGCATATTAAGCATTCTAAGAGCAGAGATAGCTTTCTAAAATGTGCGAAGGAAAATGACCAGAAAAAAGAAGGAAGCCAAAGAGAAAGGTACCTGGGTTCAACTAAAGCGCCAGCCTGCTCCACCCAGAGAAGCACACTCTGTGAGAACCAATGGAAAGGAGCCTGAGCTACTGAACCTATTCCCTATGAATTCATGGCATGATGGGTGTTAAAAATAAACTAATCTGTGGTCTATAAACATCTTTGCCTTAATTGAGTAGAATTATGTTCCCTCCCCAAAGCTAATTTTTATTTGGCTCTAATTCATTTTTTTTTTTGAGAGTTTTTTCCTAATTCATTTTGTAGTATCTTTATTCAAATTTATTATTTTTTTCACCTGAAAGATGTTAGGGTTAGGGTTATACAATAAATAAAACTCAGTTGGTTAGAAAAAAAAAGTCTGATATCATAAATCAAGAAATAGCTTCATGTCCTTCTCTTATAATAAAGAATACATAAAATGCAGATAAAAGGATTTATCTTCAGAGATTCTTAATATTTATTTTCAGACTTCTGAAAGCAAACCAAAGCCATCAGCCTTTGCAGATCTAAGTTCTCATTCTCTGCTTCCCACGCATTGTCTGTCCAACCCAAGAGACATGAAAGGGACATCGCTGTGCTTCAGGAGAGCTTGGCCACGCAGAGTTCTCTGTGGGACGTGGGTCCTGCCAGGCTCGGCTGTCTGGGTGCTGCTCTCCAGCTGGACTCCTCTGGTTGTACTGAGGGGTCTCCACGGAACTCCTCCTCCTGGACTGCAGCTTCAGCTGAGAGGGTGAAGGCTCCCACACATTTCTATGCTTGCTCTGACTTTAAATCAATCTATGGGTAGATTTAATGGGAGAAAAACATGAAAAGCAACCAGAAAATTCGGAATAAGAATTGAACAAAATTGCCCAATATTGACTGGAAACCCAGAACATCAAGGAAGATGACCTAAACCCTTAGGACTGCCCCTGGTTGATTTCATTAGCCCAAAGTGTCATAGAAAATGTTGACTCATGAGACATTTGGAGAATCCTCCTGGTATTTCACTAGACAGGTTAGTAGATGCAAAAGTTATTGAATATGGAAGAGAGCTATGGGGCAAAGAAATGTGAAATATATTTTCAAAACATTTTTTCTCTAGGTAGTGAATGTACTACAAATAAAATTTTTTCTTAAATAATGTGTATTCCAAACACTAGAATTATAGTGCTGTTAATGCCATGAAATAAGTTTACCATTTATAGCATGTCGGCGTCCGCCCCCAGGCTTGGCACTACTATGGAAGAAGCAGAAAAAATGAGACAAAAGATAGAGTAGAAACGGACACAGGCAGCCTGAGCCTAGTTAGCCCAAGCAACTTGTGCCGCCCAGATGAACTGGCCGTCTTTATTTATAGAACAAGGAGACATTACACATGTATGTTTTACGACACTTCATACATTGGTTGCCAGGTTACAGACAATAAGAAGCAGTTAACAAATCTATGAGGGCTTAGTCACACCAGGCCAGGTGTATCCCTTGGTGATAATCCCATCAAGAGAAAATCTCATCTTCCTTTCTAATGCAGAGAACTAGCTGTTAGGTGTGGGGAAGGAGCTAAAGATCTTCTCACACCACCACACCCAGAGTAGGCTAAGGAACCTTTCAGATGCAGAGCAGGGATTGGATTTTGCCAAGATGTTTCTTGAAGTCCATCAGATGTATCTGTTGGAACGTCCCTAGCAATTTCCACCCTTGCTCTGTCTGCAGCCAAGGTCAAGGAAAGACAAGTTACAAGGTTCTGCTAAACCCCAAAAGAGCATGTGGTGTTTGCTCAGAGCATGTCCCCACACCTCAAATTCTCTCTTTTAAACGTGTCCCCACAATAGCACACATAGTGATTTTGGAAATAAATCTACTCTGAAAAAATATTTAAATAACTAGTCATTATCTCTGATGTCTGTGTTCAAACAGTTGTCTATGAAAGAGAAGACATCCCATCTCCAAAGCCCTAGCTCGGGATCACAGGTTGTATTTTTCTCAGTGTCCCGGGGCCTGTGGTCAGCTGACCCCTGCAGGGACTACCACACTGTTTTTGGTCGTCTCCGGATCCTGGATCCTGTGTACACTCTGAAGATCTTTATGACTCAGCTTATAATCCTAAATTATCGCAGCCTCCTTAAATAAAAATTGCATATACAGGGGCCAGCAGGTGGCATGGTCATTAAGATGCTGAACTCCCTTTGGGCCAGCAGGTGGTGTGGTGGTTGGGGGCACTGGACTCCCACATGGCCGACTACAGTTCAAGCCCTAGACTTGATGGTTTGCTTTCTCTCTCCCTTTCTCAATCTGTGCCCCTCTGGTCAAATTAAAATAAATAAATAAAGTTAAATAAAATAATTAAAAAAAAATGCTGGACTCCCACATGGCCAACCAGGAGTTGAGTCCCAGACCTGGTGGATTGAAAATCATTCTTTGCGTGTTGGCTCAAAATCCTGAGAGGAAAATAGAGAAGGGATTGTGGAGTGGGACATGCTCCTGGGGGGATGATTTCTCACTTTCCCTCTCTCTTTTTCTCTCTGGAGAACATACACGTCCTATGACAAAAGCCCTTTTTTTTTTTTTTTTAAGAGGTTTTTGCTATAGAGCGTGTTTGCTTGCCAGAAAGACAGAGACAGAGAGACAGTCCCTACCCTATGACGGGGACAGCCATAGACACCCTGAGAAGAGTTCACACAGGGTTAGCACTAACATATGTAAAATACTACAACACTGGCCGATATGATTTAGAACTTAGGAGGTCTTTATGCTGAAAAAATATTTACTTCTGTCTATTTTGTGAACGCTCACAAGTATTTGACAAAACATCTGAAAAATACTTCTAATCTTTCAACCACATTCTTTATTTTTTTTTTTTTGGAGAGGTTTACACTATAGGGCACATGTGCTCGCCAGAACGACAGAGAGAGACATAGAGACAGAAAGCAAGAAATCACCCCTCAGGTGGGATGGTCACGCCGCAATCCCTTCTCCTCCATTCTCCTCCTGGGATCTTGGGCACGCATGCACACGCACCCGGTGTGAGTTTTTTTTTTTTTGGAAAGGTTTTTGCTATAGGGCGCGTGTGCTCACCAGACAGACAGAGAGAGACAGAGAGATAGAAAGCAAGAAATCACCCCCCAGGGGGGATGGCACGCCACAATCCCTTCTCCTCCATTCTCCTCTCGGGATCTTGGGCACGCACGCACACGTGCCCAGCGTGAGTTTAAGCCACCGGGTCTGAGACTCGAACCGCGGTTGACTACGTGGGAGTCCAGCGACATAGCCATTATGCTAACTGCTGGTTCCCTCAACCACGTTCTTTACAGTTACAGTACAGTATATATTTGTGCATGTATTCTCTCTCAACATTATCAATAATGATAATAAGGAACATAAAATTAATTACTGGCACATATTTGTCCATCAAGATTCTAAACATCGGATACTTCAAAGTATTCACTTTGAGTAAAGATCTTGGATTTCACTCAAGTATTTTTTCTATTTCCCTTTAGCCAACTTTTCTACAATACTTCTTTAAAAAAAATGCTATTTGGAGGGGCCAGCAGGTGGCATGGTGGTTAAGGCAGCTGGAATCCCACATGGCTGACCATGGTTCGAGTCCTGGACCTGGCAACTTGCTTTCTCTCACTTTCCTTCTCTCTCTTTGTCTCTCTCTGGTCAAATTCAAAATAAAATAATAAAATTTAAAAAAAAAAAATGCTATTTGGGACCAGCAGATGGCATGGTGGTTAAGGTGCTGGCCTCTCAAATAGCAAACCATGGCTCAAATCCCAGACCTGGAAGCTTGCTTTCTCACTTTCTCCCTCTCTCTGTCTCTCTCTGGTCAGTCCAAATGCCCCACAGTGAATTAAAAAAATAACAATAAGTAAGATTAAACAAATAATTCCTTTTTTTAGACATTTTTGTTATAGGATATCTGTCCTCGCTGGAGAGACAAAAAGAGACACAGAAAGCGAGAAATCACCCCTCAGGGGAAGTGACCATGCCACAGTCCCTTCTCCTCTCAGGATCTTAGTTACGCATACATGCACACGTGCCTGGCGTGAATTTTAAGTCACCGGGTCTGGGACCTGAACCGTGGTTGACTACATGGGAGTCCAGCAATATAACCATTATGCCATCTGCGGATCCCTACATAAATAATTAATTTTAAAAATTTTAAAAATTAAGACATTTTGGGGGCTGGTAGATGGCATGGTGGTTAAGGCACTGGACTCCCACATGGCTACAGGGGTTTGAGTCCCAGACCTGGTGGCTTGCTTTCTCTCTCTGTCTTTGTCTCTCTGGTCAAACTGAATAAGAATAAATATAAATTAAATTAAATTAACATTTCATTGAAAAAATTTTTAATTTAAAAAATGTATTTAAAAATTATAATCAAATCTCACAATTTGTGTCCAACCATAGCAAATTTTCAATTTTTGTTTGAAGAACAAGAATTTTATAATTGTACAGCATGACATCTGTGTTTTCTATTTTTTCAGTTTCTGTAGTTTTTGGTAGTTATCCAGTTTCATCTCCACCATCACACAGTGCGTGTGATAGTGTGACTTGCTTTTCAGTTTATAGTTCACGGTCCTACACGGTGAACCGTGTGTATCCAGAACTTGTAGAGGTGCATGTGTCACTCAGAGAACTTGCTGGGTGAGAGTGATGGTGTCATAACCTGTTGGGTGAGTGTTATGACCTCATGACCTGCTGGGGGAGTGTGGTGATGTCATAACCTGCTTGGTGAGGATGATGACATCATAACCTGCTAGGTGTATGCAATGACATCACAACCTACTAGATCAGTGTGATGATGTCATAATGTGCTGGGCAAAGTATTATGATGTCATAGCCTGCTGGGTGAGGGTGATGATGTCATGACCCGCCAGGTGAGCGTTATGGCATCACAACCTGCTGGGTGAGTGTTATGGCATCACAACCTGCTCGGCGAGTATTATGACATCATAACCTGCTGGGCGAGTGTTATGACGCCACGACCTGCTGGGAGAGTGTTATGATGTCAGAAGTACAAGTAGGAAATTGGGCCTCTGCATATCTGGAACAATCTGAGCTTCAAAATAAAATAATAGACTAAATTACTATTAAAGTAAAAATAATAATGTAAGATAGACATTTATAAGCATATCCCAGTATAAGTAAATAAATTATGAATTAGTAAATAAATAATAAATGGGGCAAAAGGGAAAACTACTGTAGATGTCAGCTCATGAGTACAGAAGCCACAGTGGAGTGAGGGAGTCAGTAACAGATGCTAAAGTTAGGGTGGAAGTTTGATCCAGATGAAGATATTTACGGACATCAGGCTATCCTCCCACAAATTACTCTTTAATTTCCAGGGAAAGAAATCATAACCTCACATAGGAGAGCCCTGGGTCCACCATCATAGCTAAGTGGTTTTGTTAACATGCGGCTTTGGAAGTGTGCGTTGTGACTGCTGAACGGGGAGAGAGGTAAGGAGCATATGGCGCTGACATCTGAGCTGAGCTGCGGGCTGCTTAGGGTTAGGGCATCACTGGCTTCAATGACTGTGCTGGCTACGGGAAACTATGTTCAAGTGTGCAGTGATAAATGGGTTAGAAAAATTATATAAACATATATAGATTATCTTTATACATTATACATATGAAAACGGGACAAAATATAAATATATAGTGACTGAACGAAAGGTATAGAGTTTTTGTATACCTTTTTTTAAAGAATAATTTTATTCAACTTTATTTATTTATTAGTTAGTTTAATTTCTCACTTTCTCTCTCTCTCTTCCTTAGAGAGTCAGAGTGAGAGAGACAGGAAGAGAGAGAGAGAAAGTGAGAAAGCCAGGTGCCGGGTCCAGGACTTGACGAGTCTGGCACCGACAGGGAGAAGTTAGCGCGGAACAGAGTGCACGGGCGATTCCTAGAAAGCAAAGGCATTTTAAGTTTATGAAACGTATCTTCTGTTCTCTGCATTGCTTCCTAAATACAGTAAAAATGTTCTGTCAGTAGAGTTCAGTGAGGTCACGAGAGCCTGGGAAATAAAATCATTTCCAGTAACAGAACGTCCTCAAGGATAAGGCGGAACTCGGGAGACTGATCACAATGAGGTGATTCTTATTTCTGACAGAAAATCACCCCTGACGTCACCCTCCTGGAGGCGTCCTTCATGTCCCTGTGCCTGAGGCTGTAGATGACAGGGTTCCCGGAGAAGAGGGACGCCGTCTTTCCCCAGTCCTTGGAGGAGGACGGGGCTGGAGGTACATGTAGATGGCGGTTCTGTAGAAGAGGACTCCACGGTCCTGTGGGACCCGCCTGTCCTGAACGCTTTCCTCCGACCTTCTGCTGACCTGATCTTAACACTGCGTGAGCTGTGAAGGCGTAGGGGATGGCAGTCAAGGTCGCTGGGATTAGAAGAATCCATACGCTGCAGAAAAAGAGCTCGGCTGCGACCGCCTTTGTGTCTGCACATGACAACTTGAGAAGGGCAGGGACTTCACAGAAAAAGTGGTCCACTTCCTGCCGGCCGCAGAGCGGCGTGTGGAGGGTCACAAGGGGGCAGCGCGGACCCGGTGGCTTACACTCATGCCGGCTGCGTGTGCGTGCTCAGATCCCGAGAGGAGAAGGGACTGCGGCGTGGCCGTCCTCCCTGGGGGTGATTTCTCGTTTTCTGTCTCTCTGTCTCTGTCTGTCTTTCTGGCGAGCGCACGCGCCCTATAGCAAAAACCTCTCCAAAAAAAGAGAAAAAGAGAAAATTCTTTATTTGAACGAGTGTTTGATTTATGTTACATTCCGATAAACACCTGAGGGATCAAAGATCCAATTTTATCTTCGAAGAGCTCTTAACCTGGCAGGAAACAGAAGTCACCTAGTCCTAACCCGGGCTAGGACGGAGAGCTGTCCCCTCAGCGGTACACACAGGGTACCAGTTAGGACTCGGTTTCGCGGGGACTCGGTCCCCAGCCGGCCTCTGCAGGTCGGGGAGGAAGAGGCCGAGGGCGAACCAGCCACGCACGAGCGCGGAGCGAGGCCGGCGTCCGCTCGGGAAGGCCTGGCGCGCCGGGTCCTGCGGAGCAGCGGCTGCAGTGCAGGCGGCCACGCAGCACGGCCCCAGACCCCGCCGCCCGGCTCCCAAGCTGAGCAAGCCGGGAGCAGACTGCGGTGGCGAGTGTAGACGGCGTCTCAGCGTCGCTCTCTCCTCCAGGGGCGGGGAGGAGCCTCAGCAGCAGCCATGCTAACTGGAGGGAGTACCTTCCGAGGCTTCGGCTCTCTCTGCCTCGTCGATGGAGCCCAGCGGCTCTGCGGGAGCCCTGGCCGTTTGCCCTGGCCGTTCGCGCGTCGTCTTTAAGGACTGGCCGTTCATCACGTCCGTCTTCACGGATCGAGCCTCAGCTCGAGCACCCATTGCAGACGGTCCGGGAAGTGTGGACGCGGGCGGAATGCAGTGCTGTTGGGCACAGCCAAGGATGAAATCCCGTCCTCCGTGACAGCCTGGATGGACCTGTTGAAAAATCGAAGTGAAATAAGTGACTCCCACATGGCTTGTGTTGTACCCTATGGCAAAAAGCTAAGAACTGTGTTGTCTTTTTTTGTTGTTGTTGTTTGTTTATTTATTTATTTATTTTTAATTTTTTTTGCATGGTGGTGATGGTCCTAGGACCTTGAGAGGAAAGATGATAAATTTTATTTAGTACATATATTATGAAAATAAATTTAAAAATACTAAAAATACCAGTATATAAAATATATATAATCCATAGAACTATGTTGTCTTGCCGATGCTGAATTTAGTCTCCGATGTGGAGCCCAACGTTTCGTTTTTGACATTGATTCCATAACTTTCAAACTCCCTGAGGACGCAGTTGATCTCTTACCAACACCACCAAGAATCCAGCATGTCCCTCACTCATTTCTCACCGCGTTTTTTTTTTTTTTTTTTGGAGAGATTGTTGTTATAGGTCGCATGCGCTCGCCAGACAGAGAGAGACAGGGAGACAGAAAGCGAGAAATCACCCCCCCCCCCCCCCCATGGCCACGCCGCAATCCTTTCTCCTCCATTCTCCTCTCGGGATCTTGGGCATGCACGCACGCGCGCCCAGCGTGAGTTTTAAGCCACTGGGTCCAGGACGCGAACCGCATTCGGCTACGTGGGAGTCCAGCGACATAGCCACTACGCTAACTGCTGCTTCCCTCTCACTGCATTTTAAGAAATTTAGTAGATCACAAAGAATCATACACCCTTTTTTGGACCTGGCAAGTGGCGTGGTGCTTAAAGGTGCTGGACTCCTACATGGCCAACCATGGTTCAAGTCTCAGACCTGGTGGCTTGCTTTCTCACTTCCTCTCTCTGTCTCTCTCTGATCAAACTGGAAAACTATAATGATAATAATAAATAAAGTTAAATAAAATAATTCTTAAAAAAATCATACGCCCTTAATTATCACACAAATTAGTTTTTTAAATTTAAAATTTTATTTATTTAATTGTATTTGTTATTATTTAATTTGACAAAGGTTAGCTATGTGGGAGTCCAGCACCTGGACCCCCCCCTCAGCGGTTGTCTTCAATGTATGAGGTAAGAATTTAAGTCACTGCAGTTTGGTTGTTGCGGTTGGTGAGCAGAAGCTGAGACAAGATGCGGTGGAATGTCCTGTTGCCCAGAGGACTGTAAGCACTGCTTCACACAGGCATTTTGAAAATAAAGTTCCAGAGTGGAATTCCCATGCGGAGTAGCCGATGCCCTCCTGTGGGACAGCTGGTGCCACGTAGCAGCTGCTGTGGCCTCAATGCCCTCCTGTGGGACGGCTCGTGCCACGTATCAGCTGCTGTGGCCTCGATGCCCTCCCGTGGGATGGCTCCTGCCACGTAGCAGCTGCTGTGGCCTCGATGCCCTCCTGTGGGACGGCTGGTGCCACGTAGCAGCTGCTGTGGCCTCGATGCCCTCCTGTGGGACGGCTGGTGCCACGTAGCAGCTGCTGTGGCCTCGCTTCCCAAGCAGCAGGCTGCCTTTGTCATCCCAGCAGGCCCTTCTAGGACTTTGTCCAGCTCTCTAGGGACTAGTAATCGGATACCTGGGCTTTTCCCTGGGGATCCGTAATTTCTGACTTGTACTAAATGCCATCGATAAAGCAGTCTTTACCATGAAAAAAATTTTAGTCACAATCATGGCTAAATTCACCATTAAATACAAGAGTCCAAGCAGCTGGGCGGTTGTCTGTACCTTGAACAACTTTTCCCCCTGGTAAGTCCCTGTGTTAATTCCACTGTAATGTCTGTTACAGATTTTAATCACTCGTTCGTCAGCCTCCCACTAGCCTGTCTTCACTTAACCTTTAAGAAGTGTACACGGTGCCACATTATTTACTTAATGAGCAATATATCTATTCAAATGGTACACATTTGTCCATAATTACTGAGAATTGCTAAATATTCTAAACTAGTCTGTAGTTGATTTAAAATCCTCAATTTTAATCAAACTTATACCAAGACTGACTTAGCTCGTGTTAAATCATTTTTAAAACTTGCAGCTCTGATGGGGCTGGCAGGTGGCATGGTGGTTAAGGCAGCTGGACTCCCACGTGGCTGACCACGGTTCAAATCCTGGACCTAGCAGCTTGCTTTCTCACTTTCCTTTTCTCTCTCTCTCTGTCTCTTTCTGCACAACTTAAAAATAATAATAATAATAATAATAATAATAATAATAATAAATGACAATGAATAAAATTAAATAAAAAATAATAAAAAAAATTGCAGCTCTGAGGCATTGTATCGTAAAAAGTTGATACTTATATATGTAAACTAGTATTAACTTAAAATCATGCATTCCCTTCATTTTTTAGCTTGGCCTTCTAGTGAATCTTGGGCTTCACTGCTCTGGCTGCTGTGTGAGGAGCCCCTCCTTCAGATGACTGAGAAGCATAATGGGCCATGAGCAGCTCTCATTCTCCTTTGTCAGCATTCTGGCTCACACCTGATGTTAGCCCGGCTTCTGGTTCATCATTTTAGGTTCAAATCCACCTCTGAAATGGCCACCACTGCAGGCGGGTTTCAGTAAACTTCGAAAACTTCTTTTACTAGAGGCTCCATGTGCTTCGTGGCTTGCAAAACGTGACGACCAGCAAATCTGGCAGCAGCAGAGGCCGCAGCCACCATCCTGCCCCTTTTCAACATGTAGACAAGAGTAAAGTGTGGAAGAGTCCATCCATTTTTGCTGATATCTGTTAGTTGTGCATAAAGCGCATAGTTTTAGATTTGTAAGACAGAATAGATGAAAAATACATAGATTTATAAAATCCTCTAGTAATTCTTTACATGAGTGATGGAGTAAAACATAAAAATTAGTAAGGAACCAGCAGTTAGCGTAATGGCTATGTCGCTGGACTCCCACGTAGTTGACCGCGGTTCGTGTCCAGGACCCAGTGGCTTAAAACTTACGCCGGGCACGTGTGCTTGCGTGCCCAAGATCCCGAGAAGAGAATGGTGGAGAAGGGATTGTGGCATGGCCATCCCCCCTGGGGGGTGATTTCTCGCTTTCTGTCTCTATGTGTATCTCTGTCTGTCTGGCGAGTGCACATGCCCTATAGCGGAAAACCTCTCCAAAAAAAAAAAAAAGAAAAAGAAAAATTAGTAAAAACAGCATTCTGGATTTTGGTCACTCGTAACTTTCTTACCTTTCTCCTGTCCTCAATGTGGAAAAGAAGCAGTTTACTTCCTGATTCCCTGGACAGTCGCCTACTTACTCATAATAGCTGTGTTCTGCACGGGGAGTGATTAAGGCAGCAAGAAGTCGGGCAGCGCTACGTCAGGCAGCGCTAAGTCGGGCAGCGCTAAGTCGGAGTCGGAGCCTGACCTCCACTGCTGCTGAGGGGCTAAAGAGCTGCTGCACTTGCTCAGGAAACTCTCTAGAGGAGTGGGGGCAATCTCTGCAGATCTGGGTAAAGAGTATATTTGTTGTTTAGAGGTAGAAAAATAGCTAGGGAGTTTATCAAAGTATCCACTCGTTTCTCAATAGGCAGGCGGCCCATGGGAGCTCCTCCGGGCCGGGGGGCCCACCAGGACAGGTGAGCTCATTATCACCAGCTCTGAAGAGCAGGTCCATCGGGGAATACTTTATCCCCAGACCCAACAGAGCTACTTAAAAGTGTCCAGCGTTTCATCTTAGTTCACTCAGTGAGACGATCTCTAGGGTTTTGTCTTTGTGAGAAGAACTGTTGTTCCTGAAGGTACAGTGGGTCAGATAGCCCTGCTAGAGCACTCTGTGTACACCCTTGGAGGGCCAGCACCGCCACGGTGCTGTCACCTCAGCCCTCAAGTCTCTCAGGTGTGAGTGCTTCCTCAGCTCCCCCCTTAGAAGAACAAACAGGTGAAGGATTTGTGAGAAATAGGTCATATAGGGGCATTTTGTTTTTGGACATTCTTTGAATAATGACCATAATTATTCTGCTTAACCAGACCTTGGGAAGACACTGAGGGGACAACATATAGAAGTGTTGAGGCACTTTCCTCGTGTTATTCCTGCAGAGATATCTAGTATTGCAGTCTGTCACGACCTCTATTTTTCTGTCTGTTTTTTTTGGAGAGGTTTTCGCTATAGGGCACGTGCACTCACCAGACAGAGAGAGACAGAGAGAAAGCGAGAAATCTCCCCCCAGGGGGGATGGTCACGCCTCAATCCCTTCTCCTCCATTCTCCTCTCGGGATCTTGGGCACGCACGCACACGCGCCCTGCGTGAGTTTTAAGCCACCGGGTCAGGGACACGAACCGTGGTCAACTATGTGGGAGTCCAGCGACATAGCCATTATGCTAACTTGCTGGTTCCCTGTCTGTTAATATCTATCATCTACTCTGTAGTAGCAGAGGAGAGACACAAGATAGGAAAATATAAATGGTAAAAATTTTCTTTCTGTGGGCCAGCAGGTGGTGGGAAGGTTCAGGCAGCTGGATCCCACATGGCTGAGTCTGAGGTTTGAGTCCTGGACCTTGTGACTTGCAAAGCATGCCACAGGCCTGTGTCTGAGTGCCCAAAATCCCCACAGGAGGGAGAAGTGGAGAAGGGACTGCAATGTGACCACCCCCCACGGGAGGTGATTTCTTGCTTTCTTTCCATCTCCCTGTCTTTCTCTGGTGAGCACACACGACTTCTGACAAATTAAAAAAATAATAATAATAATAAAGGGCCAGCAGATATTATAGTGGTTACGTCACTGGACTCCCACATGGTGGATCACGGTTCAAGTGCTGGACCTGTTGACTTAAAACTCACACCAGGCACATGTGTGTGTGTGTGTGTGGGGGGGATGCCCAAGGTCCCAGGCTAAAGGAGAAGAAGGGATTGTGGCATGGCCATACCCCTGGGTGTGATTTATCGCTTTCTGTCTCTCAGTCTCTCTGGCGTTGGAAATGCACTTGGGGAGAGCCTTAAGGCAGAAATGAAGATGGCTTAACAAAGGTTTCTCTACACAGGGGTGTGCTCAGAGCCACACAGCCCATCCCTGTGAGGCAGAAAGCATGGCTGCTCAGGAGTGACTAAAGCAAAGGTTAACAGACACCTCTGGACGAGGCTCAGTCCAGTGTCTTTCCAGACTGTGACACTCAGGGTTCCAGGGCCGTGGGGAATCATGGTGCGATTTTTTTTAAGGATGGGACACTAGACAGAACTCAACCTGAGTCAGTTACGAGAAGTAATCATTCTAGTTTCATGTTGCCATGAAAACAGCATACTCTGACATAGTGCTCAAAGTTTTATTGGAGCAAAAATCTGTCCAGAATTTGCTGAGATCTTGATCATACCAGAACACATGCCAGAAAAGTCTGAATGACCTCTTGTTCTTCTTAGTGTTTATTTCTTCACTACACAACGTCATGGTGAATTAATTCAACACCACGTAACTGTGAAAGCCACTCTTGGCCCTCAGGGACTATAATTTGGTCCTGGCTATGCTGCCTAGCGGTTCAGGGCCGGGTCCCACATGGTGACCGCCATTTGAATCCAGGCCTGATTGTTTGAAAAACTCCAGGACTGTGTGTGTAAGTGCCCCAAATCCCAACAGGACAGCGTGAGAGGGCAGAAGGGATGGCAGTCTGACCACATTGTGTGGCGGCTGCTTCTCACCCCCGTCTTTCCCTAGTAAGTGCACACAGTGCTCTAGCAATTAAAAAATATATAAATAATTTTGGTGACAAAGTGTTAAGCTTTATGTATGTGTCCTAAACTAAGTTTTAGCACTTTCAATTTATTTTGTTCTTAGACGTTTTTGCCTCAGGGCGTGTGAGCTCACCAGAGAGAGACAGAGACAGAGACATATAAGGGAAAGTGAGAAATCATGCCCCGGGGGATGGCCATGCCGCAATGTTTTCTCCTCCCAGAATCTTGGGCACTCATGCATGCCGGCCCAATATGAGTTTCAAGCCATCAGGCCTGGGACTGAAACCACAGTGGGCCATGTGGGAGCCCAGTGATGTAACCACAATAGCATCTGCTGGTCTCAGTACTTTCAATTTTTTTGAGAAATTTTTGCTATAGAGTATGCACTCACCAGAGAGAGACAGAGATATGGAAAGCAAGAAATCACCCCCCATGGAGGATGGCCACGCTGCAATACCTTCTCCCCCAGTCTCCTCTCTGGATTTTTGGCACGCACGCACACGTGCCCAGCATGATATTTAAACCACTAGGTCTGAGACTTGAACCGCAGTCTACTGTAGGGGAGTTCAGCAATGTAACCATTACATCTGCTCGTCCCTCAATTTTTTATTATACAGATTTTGAGCATGATTAGCATCTAAAAGTAACATTAATAAAAATATACTCATATTGTTTTCTATACTAATCAAGTTGCTTTTCATTTCAGAAATACACTTTTTTAGGGGGCTGGCAGGTGGTGTGGTGGTTGAGGGTGGGGGACTCTTGCATGGCCAACTTCAGTTCAAGTCCCAGACCTGGTGGCTTGATTTTTTACTTTCTGTTTCTTTCCCTCTTGCTCTGTTCTTCTCTGGTCAAAATAAAAAATAAAGAAAGTTAAATAAAATAATTCTGAAAAAAACCAAATACACTTTTTCCCCTTGCTCTAACTGTTACAGTTTTAAGGCATTCCCAGTTGTCTCAATTTAAGTACAGAAATGTTTAAAGGTTATGTCTTTTTTTTTTTTGGGGGGGAGAGGTTTTTGCTATAGGGTGCATGTGCTCACCAGAAATACAGAGAGAGAGAGAGACAGAAAGTGAGAAATCACCACCCGGGGGATGACCATGCCACAATCCCTTCTCCTCCATTCTCCTCTCATAATCTTGGGCATGCACGCACACGCGCCCGGCGTGAGTTTAAGCCACCGGCTCCAGGACTCGAACTGTGGTCAACTACATGGGAGTCCAGCGACATAGCCATTACGCTTACTGCTGATCCCCAGGAGATGGTATATTGAGTAATATACATAAAAGAGGTAACAGTCTACTTTAATGCTTAAAGTACAATAACAGTTTTCTTCTATGTACTAAATATTATATTTATGACAAATAAAGATAAAATAATTAGCTTAATGAATACTGATTTAAAAATCTTCAAGTAACACATACTGCTGAGATTTCAAATACTTGGGAAGATACGCAGAGTTTTCAAAAAGTTAATGGAAATGTATGTTATGAATAAATGATGCAACTGAATGGATTTCAAATTTTATTACCAAAAGAAACTTGGCTCATGTATCTTTTCTGGTATGATTTCTGGATTCAGAGTTATTTTCCAAACTGCTGTCTGTTACACTGACTCTCAAAGAGAAGCCAATAAATTCAGAAAGAAAAAAAAAACATATGGGAAGCTGTTTTGTTTGTCTTTGCTGTAGAGCATGGGCACTTGTCAGAGAGAGAGAGAGAGAGAGAGAGAGAGAGAGACAGAGGGAGGGAAAGTGAGAGATCACCCCAGGGGTGATGGCCCCCTGCATTTCCTCCTCCCTTACTCTCTCCTCTACTCTCTGGATTTTGGGCATGCACACACACACTGCTTTGCGTGTTTTCCAAGCCTCTGGTCTTGAGTGTGGAGACTCGATCCACACAGTCAGCCATGTGGGATCCAGCCGCCCTAACCATCATGCCACCTTGCTGGCCTTTGGGACAGATTTTAAGTGTAGTTTAACAGTTTCCTCTGGAATTCTCAGTCACTTAATATGTTAATTTTCATCCTAAAATTTTAAGGCTATTATATGGCTTTTTTCACACTTATTTGAGTATGGGTTACTCCCTTCCTCCCTCCCTCTCATCTTTGTTTTCTTTCTTCTTTCTCTCTTTGTTTTTGGTACAATGCTTAACATCTACCAGAATATTATCAGAAGACAGTTTGGCAAATATTACCTTAAAATCCAGCTCATAGGGACCAGCAGATAGTGTAATGGTTAAGGCACTGGACTTCCATATGGCCAATTGCTGTTTGAGTCCTAGACCCGGAGGCTTGAAACAACCAGGTGTGTGTCTGTGTGTGTGCCCAAAAATCTCAGGAGGAAAAGGGATTGTGGCACGGCCATCCCCTGGGAGGTAATTTCTCACTCTCTCTCTCTCTCTCTTTCTCTCTCAGGCAAGTGCATGTGCCCTATAGCAAAATTCTCACTCTCTCTAAAAAAGAAAAATCCAGCTTATATGGTTAAACTTACTGTTTGTTTCATGGTACATTTTAGCATGAGCCTGTGGGTCCAGGTTTTAACAGTGAAGACAGAAGGTAATGCTTTTATTTAGAGCAATCTGTATCCCATACTGTGCTAACTGCTCAAGTTACCAGATAGAAAGACACCTCATGTGGGCCCAGCAGTTGGTGTAATGACTGTGTCGCTGGACTCCCATATAGTCAACCAATTTGAGTCCTGGACCCAGTGGCTTAAACTCATGCTGGGCACATGTGTGTGCATGCCCAAGATTCTGTCTCTCTGTCTTTGTGGCAAGCATACACACCCTATAGCAAAAACCTCTCTGGGGGGCAGACCTTATGGTCTTTCTTTACTTTTTTAGAGATATTTTGCTATAGGGGATGTGTGCTCACTGGAGAGACAGAAAGAAACAGAGACAGAAAGTGAGAAATCACCCACCGGGGTGATGGCCACATCACAGTCCCCTTTCCTCCATTCCCCTCTCTGAATCTTGGGCATGCCCACACACTCCTGGTGTGAGCTTTAAGCCACTGGGTCTGGGACTCAAACCATGGTCGAGTACGTGGGAGTCCAGTGATGTAAGCCTTTCCCCATCTGTTGGTCCCTTTTTAAAAGATTTTTGCCATAGGGCATATGCACTCACTGGAGAGACAGAGAGAGGGAAAGTGAGAAATCACCCTTGGGAAAATGGCCATGTCAAAAATCCCTTTGTCTCCATTCTCCTTCTAGGATTTTGTGCAGGCATACACACATGCCTGATGTGATTTTCTTTTTTCTTTCTTTTTTTTAAAAATTATTTAACTTTATTTATCTATTTATTTATTTTCTAATTTTTTTTTTCTTTTTTTTTTTTTTTTTGGAGAGGTTTTCGCTATAGGGCGCGTGCGCTCGCCAGACAGACAGAGAGAGACAGAGAGATAGAAAGCGAGAAATCACCCCCCAGGGGGGATGGTCACGCCGCAATCCCTTCTCCTCCATTCTCTTCTCGGGATCTTGGGCACGTACGCACACGCGCCCGGCGTGAGTTCTAAGCCACCGGGTCCGGGACGCGAACCGCGGTCGACTACGTGGGAGTCCAGCGACATAGCCATTACGCTAACTGCTGGTTCCCTATTTTCTAATTTTTACCAGAGAGGGACAGAGTGAGAGAGAGAAAGCAAGCCACCGGGTCCAGGACTTGAACTGTGGTCAACCATGGGGAGTCCAACACCCTTAACCACCAAACCACCTGCCAGCCCTGCCTGGTGTGATTTTCAAGTCACCAGGTCTGGTATTTGAACCACCGTTGACCAAGTGGGAGTCCAGCACCTTAACCACTACATCACCTGCTGTCCCTCTTTATAGTCTTTCTGGAGAGAGGAGTGGTCATTCAGAGCAATGTGAAGGTTTGCGTCCAGCAGTGCTATGAAGGGGAGCATGTGATCGAATCAGAAGACCTGGTCCCTAGCGGGCACAGCCACACCAGGGAAGCAGGTCACCTCAAATGTGCCATTTCCTTGTCTGCAGTAAGAGTGAAAGTGTCTGCCTCTTCTAGTCTACAAAGGAAAACTTAGGGTCTATGCATAGCTCACAAATAGCAGGTCGAAATAGTTTATTACAATTAATTAATTATTGATTGGAATCAGCACATCTCTGTGCCAGGTCTGGACACTGAAGTGGCAGGTTTTATTTATTTTTTTTGTGTGTGTCATTTGTAAGTGGATAGCACAATGACTCCACGGTGGGCAGGTGTATGGGACCCACACATGAATGTAATGATTGGTTAGAAACAATAAATATTCTCCTTCTACAGCAGTTGATAGATGTGGGTATTGTAAAGAGAAGCATGGAAGTATGAGACAATAACAAATTTATTTATTTATTCTTTTTATTTAGTCTTTGCTGTAAGGTGCATGTGTTCTCCAGAGAGAGAGACAGAGAAGGGAAGTGAGAAATGGGGATGACCATGCCACAATCCCTTCTCCACTCTCCTCTCAGGATGGGCACATATGTACATGTACCCAGCATAATTCTCAAGCTGGGTCTGGGACTTGAACCGTGAATCTGGCCAAGTAGGATCCATTGCCTCAACCCCACACCACTTGCTTGACAGAAAATAACATTTTCTTTTTTCTTCTCTCTTTTTTTATTAGAGTTTTTTGCTATAGGGTGCGTGTGCTCGCCAGACAGAGACAGAGAGACAGAAAGCGAGAAATCACCCCCCAGGGGGGATGGCCACGCCTCAGTCCTTTCTCCTCCAGTCTCCTCTCGGGATCTTGGGCACGCATGCACACGTGCCTGGCATGAGTTTAAGCCACCGGGTCCGGAAAGCAAACCGCGGTCGACTACGTGGGAGTCCAGCGACATAGCCATTACGCTAACTGCTGGTCCCAGAAAATAACATTTTCTAATAAGAAGAGTTGATATTATCCATAAAATCAACATAATACTTCTATCCTCACAATATCATCAAACTTTTTGTTTTCCCCGCCTTAATCTCAAAATTGATGGTTGAAAGCCAGTTTACTTAGACTTTCCCGTGTTGGCCTTTGTTGCTTTCTTCATTTTCCTTCTGTTAATCACAAAGTGCTCTGATTCCTAAATCATCGAACTAATTCCTTCTTTGATTAGGTACAAAATTCACCCAATCTTCTCATTCCAGGTGCATTGTCTTCCCCCTGAGGTGGAATGACTCAGTCCTAGGAGGCTACAAAGAGCTTGTCAGATTTTCTCCCTTCTCGTCTGTCATGTCTCCTCCCCCCTTACCTTGATGTTTATCAGAACTTTAATCAACAACTTTTCCTTTTGGGAACTTAGGAAGAATCTCTTCAGTCAAATACCTCAAAAGGAAAGAATCCCAAAATCCCATTAAGACTTACAGAAAGGGACAAGTCAGATACGACTTTTGAATGGTCTTTATTTGAAAGGATCAGTATGTGTGATTGAGAGGATCAGTTAAAAAACATAAGCTGTTAACTGGTAAGATATGCTGGAAATCCATAAAAAGAGTTTGCTCACAGGGACCAGCAGTTAGCGTAATGACTATGTCGCTGGACTCCCATGTAGTCGACCATGGTTCGCGTCCCAGACCCAGTGGCTTAAATTCACGCCAGGCACGTGTGTGTGTATGCCCAAGATCCCGAGAGGAGAATGGAGGAGAAGGGATTGTGGCGTGGCCATCATCCCTGGGGGGTGTTTTCTTGGGGCGGCAAGTGGCATGGTGGTTAAAGGTGCTCAACTCCCACATGGCCGACCACGGTTCAAATCTTGAACCTGGTGGCTTGCTTTCTCACTTCCTCTCTCTCTCTCTGTGTCTCTGATCAAACTGGAAAATAATAATGATAATAATAATAAATAAAGTTAAATAAAATAATTCTTTTTTAAAAAAAGTGTTTACTCACAAAGGGGAGAGCGACCCGGACATCAGCTCCTAAGTGCAGTCCATGTTATGGCGTTGTACTCAGACCGTCACGTCGGAGGGTAGCGTCCAGCTCTTCTTTAACCGAGTGAGTCCATCAGCAAGCACTTACTTATTGATCCCTCTTTTGATTCCTACAGTAGAATCTCTAGTGGTACGTAAGGGAATTTAGTGACAAAGTGCTCACTCTGGCAAATTGCAGACAATCTGAGGATTAGAATTCACACTTCAGGGACTAGTAGATGGTGAAATGATTATGTTGCTGGATTCCCAAGTAGTCGACCATGGTTCGAGTTCTAGACTCGGCAGCTTGAAAATCTTGCTGGGTGCATGGGCACGCATGCACAATATCCTGAGAGGAGAATGGAGGATAAGGGATTGCAGTGTGGTCATTCTCCCTGGGTGGTAACTTCTCACTTCTGTCTCTTTGTCTTTTTCTGTCTCTCTGGCGAGAACACACACAGGGTGAGCACTGAGGGTGCTCAAGGTGAAGGAGGTTAAATCAGAGGTGATGTTAGAGCCGGAGATTCGAGCTACCCGTGAGGATGTGGGGTGTGAAACAGCTATGTATCTTCTCTCTTTCGATGGCACAGTGACACGAGAAGCCTCTGCATTGCACCCTTCATGTCCTTGTTCCTCAGGGTGTAGATGAAGGGGTTAAGCATCGGAGTCACCAAGCTGTAGAAGAGGGCCACGAGCTTGTTCTCGGCCTGGTCGTGAGTAGCAGTGGGTCCCACGTACATGCTAATTACTGGCCCATAGAAGAGAGATACCACAACAACATGAGAACCACACGTGTTAAAGGCCTTCTTCTTTCCTGCTGTGGACTGAACCCTGAGCACAGTAGCCATGATACACCCATAGGAGACCAGAATGAGCGACAAGGGGACCAGGGAATAGAACGTCCCCACAATGGACAGCATCGCGATGTTGAAAGTGGTATCAGCTCACGACATCCTGTTCATCACTGGGACCTCACACAGGAAGTCATCCACCTCGCTGTTCCCACAGAGTGGGAGCTGCACGGTGAGGGATGACTGCACCAAGGAGTTAGCCAAACCGCTCAGCCATGCCGTGGCTACCAGGACAGCACAGAACCATGGGTGCATGATGGCGGGGTACTGCAGAGGTTTGCAGATGGCAACGTAACTATCCAGGGACATCACGGGCAGGAGCATGCACTCAGTGGCTCCCAGGAAGTGGATCGTGTAGAACTGGGCACACAGCCACCGTAGCTGATGGACTTGTCCGGGCCCCCGAGGTTCTGCAGCAGCTGGGGGATGGTGGTTGTGGTGAAGCACAGGTCCAGAAAGGACAGGTTGGAGAGGAAGAAGTACATAGGGCTGCCTAGGTGCGGGTCCACCCTGGACACCACGATGATCCAGACGTTGCCCACTAGGGTGCAGATGTAAGCAGACAGCACCACTGCGAAGAGCAGCTTTTCCAACCAGGGGTGGTCGGAGAAACCCAGGAGGATGAAGACACTCAGAGTGCTGGCATTGCCTGGGGCCATGTGTGCCTGCATCTGGTGGGTCCCAGCCATGTGGAGACGTATATTCAGTATTGACTTTGTGGACGGTCAATCTAGTCAGTTAAAATAAAGTGAGTTATGAAGAGATTTTCTGTGTTATGATGCCAGCGAAATGACTTAATACTTGCAGGCATAAAAGATTATGAATCTAAGTGTCTTCAAACATTACTCTGTAGTATCTAAAAGAAAGACTAACAATTCTTTCACCCACGAAATGCAATTATCTTTACAGAACAATGATTAAGTAAAAGAAAAGTTACAACTGGTCCTATCTTAATGAGTACAAGGGAGGAATGAATGATCTTAAAGAGTGCCCAAGGACCGCATGGCTGACTCACCACACGTGTCCTCGCTCCGGTACAGCCTGGCCGTGCCTCTGTCTAGGTAGCTGTGAGTGGATTCAGTGCTTTTGGAGCTCCCAGATTTCCGTGTGGGTCTGTCTAACGTACACAGAAATAGCAGCTGTCACTGCTCTCAGGTCTGTCTCCCAAGCCCTGGAGTGACATCTGCCTTTGTAAAGCTTGTCACGGGCGGAAACGCACCCAGAGAGAAAGGCTCCTTGCCACATGCTCAGCCCCCGTAGTCAGACAGCCGTCAGTGTGAGCCCGTGACACTCGGGGACACGTAGGTGTGATCTGGCATGCATTTTAACACTTGCATTTTATTTTATCATTTATCTCCTTTATTTCTGTCACAGGTGGATCAGATGTGTGTTTTTTTGTGAACTAGGTTATGGACAAAATGTTGTTTTTACTATAAATAATGGTAAAAAGTTTGAAAAACACTGATGTAGAAGCAAAGAAAGCAGGCTGTGAGGTCAGAAACCTAGCACCCAGCCCGCGGTAGTGGTTAATGCACACTTTTTAGGTGTGGCTTACATCTCCAGGACTCGCTCACCTGCCTTGCTGTGTGGTGAAGACCATAAGTCTTCACCAATGTGTGTCCACACTTTATTAAGTGCAATACTTAACACTGTTTTCATAAAACACAGTGCTGTGTTTGATTTGGAGCTATCAATTACTTACATTTTCTCCAGTTCATGTCCAAATATGAACAATATCCTTGTGCTCTGCCAGAATTCTCATGGTGGTCACTGTACTGGATCCCTACATGTCCCACCATTATTTCAGTCCCTGACCCAGCGGCTTGAAAATCATGCTGGGTGCGGGTACATGCGTGCCGAAAATCCAGAGAGGAGAACAAAAGAGATGGGACTGTGGCCTGGTCATTTGCTCCTGGGGGATGATTTCTTACTTTCCCTCTTTCTTCCTCTCTCAATATCTCTCTCTGGTGAGTACACATGCCCTGTGGCAAAAAACAACAAAAATTCTCAGGAGAATTAATTAAAAAATTATTTTGTTTAACTTTACATATTATTATTATTTTCCAGTTTTATTAGAGAGAGACAGAGGAAGAGAGAGAGGAAAAGTGAGAAAGCAAGCCACCAGGTTCATGACTTGAACTGTGGTTCGTCACATGGGAGTCCAGCACCTTTAACCACCACGCCACCTGCCAGTCCCTGAGAATTAAATTTTCTTTCTGGTTATTTTGCCAGATCACTCAGATCACTTGACTTGAGTCTGATGTGAGTGATTTCAATATTTTTATGCTGGTACATACATATTTTTAACTAATGGAAGTGTCCGCCAATGCAAACAGTACACCTGTTTTTCACAAAAATGTATACCAATTATATTAGTATTAAACTGTGTCAATTTATGTACACATTTATTTTTGGTACATAACTTTGCATAAGAAACAACAGGCATGGAGTGGAGCAAAAAGATTAAATGGATTAGACGACAAAGAGCAGTCTCACCTATGTTAGACAATGTTGATATTCTAGAGTGGAGTCCTCTTGGCTTGCTCTTTCCTTCCCTCCGACCTCAGCGAGAACGGGCTTAGTGTGGGCACCCCCTCGTTGTTCAGCACTTCTCAACTCTCACAGATCCTGAGCACTCACTGTGTGTCTGATTAGAAGGGTCTCACATATTTTTAGATGCAGAAACCTATTTTATTTTAAAATAACAGTTACAGAAGGGATCTTATTCTGTTTACAAACCTGTGGGGCTTGTTCTCCATTCCGATAATAAACCTCAGTGGACATTAGTTGTCAAGAGACACTAGAAACTCTCTGGGGATATGCTTCCCCTGACATTCTTGCCTCAGTAAAGCGAAAGGGAAAATTTTGGCATCTGTTGTGGATAATGGACTCAGGGCTAGATGAGTCCTAAAAAAGATTGGTTTATCTCAACAATTTCATAGAACATTTCCTTGGATAAAAGAAAACACTTAATAGACACAAAAATGAAAAGTTATGTGTTGCTGCTAATATACATGGTGATAGCTTTGACTTTACTGATATGCATTGTATTCATGCCTGGAAAAACATGTTGTACATTGTAAAGATGTACAGTGATACAATAAAAAAGGCATGTATTCTATAAAGTAGATGTTAAAAATTGATGAATACCTCTTTTTGCATATCCAAAAAAATTTTCCTCAAATCATCAAGAAAAACAAAGACATCTATTTTTGTCATCAAGACCCAATTTTATTTTATTTACATTTTTTTAAAGAGAGTATTTCTTCGGGGCCAGCAGGTGGAGTGGTGGTTGAGGCACTGGATTCCCACAAGGTCAACTTTGGTTCCAGTCTCAGACCTGCAGCTTGCTCTCTTACCTTTCCTCTCTCTCTCTCTGGTGAACACCTGTGCCCTATAGCAAATTAAAAATAATATTGATAAAAAAATTAAATAATTCTTTAAATTAAAAAATATAGCATTTATTGAGGTTCTTGCTGTCATAAAGGGACTGTTACCCTCGTTCTACAGAGATGCAAGAGGCAGTCACCTTCTGAGGGGTATTAACAGTATTTAAGTCATTTGCAATGGTACGAAGCTGATATAGGACCAAAGTAAGGTTTATATCTATGTAAAAATTTTTTGCTATAGGGCACATGCACTTGCCAGAGAGAGAGAGAGAGAGAGAGAGAGAGAGAGAGAGAGACGGATAGAGGGAGAGAGAGAGAGAGAAAGAGAGAGAAATAGAAATAGAAAGAGAAAGAGAAAGAGAAAGAGAAAGAGAAAAAGAGAAAGCAAGCTATCAAGTCTGGAACTCAAACCGCAGTCGACCATGTGGGAGTCCAGTGCCCTAACCATCATACCATCTGCTGGCCCCGTCTATATTTTTTTGGAGATAGGTTTGCTATAAGGCGTATGTACTTCTTGGAGAGACAGAAAGGGAGAAATCACCCCCTAGGGGAGATGGGCATGGCACAATCACTTCTCCTTCAGTCTCCTCTCGGGATTTTGGGCATGCACATATTGGTGCCTGGTCCAGAACTTGAAATGCAGTCAGTGTGTGGGGGTTCAGTGCTGTAACCATCATGTGCATCTGCTGGTCCCCCTCTGTTGGTTTTCTTCCTTTTTTTTGGAGAGGTTTTTGCTATAAGGTGCATATGCTCGCCAGAAAGACACAAAGCAAGAAATCACCACCCAGAAGGGATGGCCATGCTACAATCCCTTCTCCTCCATTCTTCTCTCAGGATCTTGGGCACAGATGCACACATGCCCGGCATGAGTTTTAAGCCACCGGGGCCTGGGATGCGAACCACGGTCGACCACATGGGAGTCCAGCGACATAGCCATTACGCTAACTGCTGATCTCCCTCCTTTGGTTTTTCACAGGGAGCCTAGAAGTTTGAAACTATGGGTTCAGAAGACCCTGCCTTTGCCTTTTCTCAGCAACTGCTTCACTTGCCTGTGCCCCAGGACCAGCACCAGGCCAACGATCCGAGCCCATGTCCTTGGGGGATCGTCTGTCCTCTCTCTCTGTTCTCATTTCTGTTCTCACGTGCTCTGCATACTAGGGTTATAGTCATCTTCTGGTCTTTTCCTTTCTCTCTCTTTTAATTAAAAAAAATAGTTTTAGGGAACCAGCAGTTAGCATAATGGCTATGTCGCTGGACTCCCACGTAGTCGACCGTGGTTCGCGTCCTGCACCCGGTGGCTTAAAACTCACGTCGTGCGCGTGTGCATGCGTGCCCAAGATCCCGAGAGGAGAATGTAGGAGAAGGGATTGCGGCATGACCATCTCCCCTGGGGGGTGACTTCTCGCTTTCTGTCTCTCTGTCTGTCTCTGTCTGGCAAGTGCACACGCCCTATAGCGAAAACCTCTAAAAAAAAATTAGTTTTAGATACATGAGTCCCTAAAAGCAGAGACCTTTCTCCAGCTGGAGACAGAAGAGATGCTTTTAGGGCCTGTCGCTGTAATTACGTCTGGAAAGTCCTTCTTGCCACATAAGTAGCATACATGGAGTCTCCAGGTTTGTGGAAAAAGCATATTATAGAAAATTTATATAAGGATTTCCAGTTGTTTTGGCACCAAAATAAGCTTGTACGTTAATTCCATTTTCCACTCACTTTTTGAAGTCTCTGTATTTATTGGCTCCCAGGGTCAGGATGTGGATCTCTGGGGGCCACTCTGCCTACTGCACTGTGCTTGGTGTGCTAACCATACCCCAGTTCTAGTGAAGGAGTATGAGGTTATGTCTTTGGGAGCTTAGGGAAAGACTCCAGAACATCTGTAGTGAGATGATTTTTTAGTGATTTATTTGAACATATTTAAGTATACGAAAATAGAATGAATATTATAAAGAAATCTATGTACCCATTACTCAATTTAAACAATTATTAATATTTTTCCAATCTTGATACATCTATTTTTCACACCCTGCTTTTTAGTTTGGATGGATCTTCAGAAAGAGAATATGTTATCAATGGAGACTAATTAGGCTTCATTTTTTTTTAGGAATTATAATAGTTTTATATGATACAGAGATAATGTTTTAAAGTTTTTGCCATAGGGTACATGTGCTTGCTAGAGGGGGACAGAGAAAGAGAGGGAAAGTGAGAACTCATCCTGGGGGGATGATCACACGGCAATGGAGAAGAGATTGCTCTGTGGCCATCCCCTGGGGGTCATTTCTCACTTCCCCTCTGTCTGTCACTCTCTGCCCTGCTCCAGTGAGGACACACACTTTATGTCAAAAACCTTTAAAAAAAGGATTTCTCACTTTCCTTCTTACTGTCTCGGTCTCTTTCCATCAAGTGCACACACCCTAAGGCAAAAAACCTCTATAAAAACACTGTGCCTTACATTATTATTTTTAAAACATTTTTATTCATTGTAATTATTTTTATTATTTTATTTCATTGACGTTGACCAGAGAAAGACAGAGAGAGAGAAGGAAAGTGAGAAAGCAAGCTGCCAGGTCTGGGACTCGAACCACGGTCAGCCATGGGGGAGTCTAGCTGCCTTAACCATCAGGCCACCTGACTGCCCCACCTGTGCCTTATTATTAATTAATATCCAGCAATTAGAAAAATCCATAGTGATAGACAAATATTATTAAAATAAGTATAACATTCTGATTTCTTTATATTCACTTAAAAGGGCAAACCAATTTTAAACATTTCAGATTAAGGTGGATATGATTATAATACATCTATATGTGAAATATAATATTTTAGAAAACTGATGGTGATTTAAATATTAGGGCTCCTAGCACCTTACACTTGTTATTTAAATTATTAATAATCTACAAATTATTACATAATCTACAAATATATGTAAAAATATTTTACAAGATGACTTTGAGAAATTTTTGATGATAAACTTGAAGACTGGAGTAAATCCTTTTTAAACAGACTGCCTAATTTATAGCTACATTATTCTTGTAGTTATTTCACTATCATTTTATATTTCAGATCAAATTCTACCTTAGGTTGTTCTGAGTCTAAGTGAGGGTCTAGTAGGAATGAAATAAACTTCAGTGTGCTGTGGGAGGGCTTCGTGATGTCCAGGTTCTTGGGTTTCAGACAAGAACTGACCCGAACACTTGGGTGGAAAAGGAGAAGGTACTTTATTACCCACAGTGAAAGTGCACTCCTGGGGTTAGTGGTTACGTGGCTGGACTCCCACATGGGCAGCCGCGGTTTGAGTGCCCACATGGAGGCTGGAAATAGCAGGCCCGCGAGTGAGATCCCGGGGAGCTGCGCGTGGCCATCCCGGTGACTCCTCACCTTCTGTCTCTCCCTCTGTGTCTTGCCGGCGAGCACCGGCCCTATATAGAAAATCTCTCTTTAAAAAAAGAAAAGAGGGGGACCAGCAGTTAGCGTAATGGCTATGTCGCTGGACTCCCACGTAGTCGACCGTGGTTCGAGTCCCGGACCCGGTGGCTTAAACTCACGCCGGGCACGTGTGCGTGCGTGCCCAAGATCCCAGGAGGAGAATGGAGGAGAAGGGATTGCGGCGTGGCCATCCCCCCTGGGGGGTGATTTCTCGCTTTCTATCTCTCTGTCTCTCTCTGTCTGTCTGGCGAGCGCACGCGCCCTATAGCAAAAACCTCTCAGAAAAAAAAAAGAAAAAAAAAAAAAAAAAAAAAAAAAAAGAAAAGAGGAAGAAGGGGCTGGCCTTAGAGCAACAGCTACCCGATGCAAGACGGCAGCACCTCAGGCTCAGGAGTAGAAGCCCCTCGCAATTTCCGACTGTTAGAAGAACTCGAAGAAGGCACAGTTAGCTGGGGGTCGAGAAGATGATGGAGACATGACACTTACATGATGGACAGGGGTGATAATTAGGCCTCCCAGAACAATTTATGAAAGTAGAATGTGGACCTAAATACCCAGAAGCACCTCCCCTTTGTAAGAAAAATCAATGTGAATGGAATTATCGGTTTTAATGGAGTGCAGTGGGCCCTAGAGCCATGTGGGGGCCGCCGAGTGGCAGAACTCCTATACCATCAAAGTTACCCTGCAGGCGCTTCATGGGGGGTAGTGGTTACATGGGAGCACACGTTGTCTGGGACACATGAAGCTCCCTGGTCCCGGGAAGGGAAGGGCAGTGCTGCCGCACTTAATAGGAAGAACACAGGCCCTCCCCCGTGGGACTTACGCCATCTTCGTTTTCCACAGCAGTCAATTCTCTAGGCACATCTCGACATCAAAGTCCTGGGAAGGAAGCTCCCAGGCAAAGGCAGTTCATCTTAAGACGCTGTAAAATGATCCCAACGTTTTTGTCCATTTGAGATCACCTTGCCAAGTGTAACTACTGTCCACGTAGTTGAACAGCTGGGACCAAGAAAGTGTGTTTAAATTGATCCCCATCGTACCTGGGGGCACGTCTAACCCAGCTGTGAAAAGACACCTCACAGGCCCTCCTTTCCGCTGGCTGATCGCGGCCTGGGCTCTGCCTTCTCCCTTGGCCTCCTCGCCTTCCCTGCATAGCCCTCCAGCTGGGGTGCTCGTTAGAGTAGACGTGAAGATTTCCAGTCGCAGCCTGTGGGGTGCTCTGCCTGCACCCCTGGTTTCTTTTTCAGTCTTCCCTGACCCCCCACTTCCAAGCCATCCCAGGTGCCCCCTTCCCTCTGAAACTGGCCCTGGCGAGGTATTCAGGGCCTCCCCACTTTATGGGGGGACGGGTGCTGCTTTTCTTCCCTGCGTCCCGAGTCCCTCGGGCACCGTCACCACCCGCCGCTTTCCACGGCGCCGCTCGCGGTGGCCGAGGCGGGAAGAGGCCCTGAGCTCCGGGGAACGCGCTCGGCGCAGCCGCGGGACTGGGAGAGAGCGCCGCCCTCCTGTCCCAGCCTCGGCGGTTTCGGGTTTTAGCTCAGGCGCGAGCACATGGGCAGCACCGTCTCCGGGGACACTGACCTTCCGGCTCTATGAGCCGGGGCAGCGGAGCTCGGAGTCAGGCCGCGCGCAGACCCCGCGGGCGCACCACTCGAAGCTCCTGCCTGCATGACCTCGGCGGGGTTTTCTGTCTAGTACCTCGTCAGGTGCTCCCACCCCTTCCCACTTCTGCTGGACTCCTGCCTCACTGACAAGGACACCGTGCCCTCTGGCCTCGAGCTGGCCATGTTGCGTCTTATCTCCATCCAGTTAATCAGGGCAGGAGACAGTGGCCTTGTTTCAGCTTGGATCTCTACGTTGATGGCATCGAATCACCAGGACACTGAGTCTGAGAGATTGTCCTGGACTGTGGCGGACGGGCGGGGTGGGGAGGGTCTGGGCGACTGCCGGGTGGTGAGGACCATGGAAATAGCCAACTCTGCAAAATAATAATGAACGCCGTTTATATTGAGGACAAAATGTCTGACTGTTTTTTCCTGTTTCCCAAAATCGTTTCAAAAGGACTGGGGGGAAGTCACACCCACAAACATTAACAGGCCATTTTTCCCTTCTTTCCTCAGCCTGCCCCTGGCACAGTGTCTGAGCTGTCTATTGTTAACCGGTTACAGTCTATTCTCTTGCTAACCTCTTCCAGAGACACAGAACTTCCCTTTCCTTGAGATGTAGATTAAGTATTTCTTCACAAATCTCTTCCCAGGACACAGACCTCCCCTTCCAATCACTAACCTTGGAAATGTGAAACCACCAGCCTACAAGTCCCGGGTCCACATGTCCCGCCTCTTTGGGCCAGACCAATGGAAATCTCTCCACTAATTTTGTTTGCCAGTCTCAAGAAAAAAACAAGTAAAAGGAACCCTGTAGCTGATCACCCTGGGAAAGGCATGTTGTGCCTCCTCTCTGTGCCTAGGTCATTCATATTTTGCTTGGAAATAAGTCGCATTAATTATTAATTATTAATGTTTAGAATTTGTTATTTTCCATCTACAAAATTTAAGCTAGAATTTTAGTGACTTGAGCCTGGAGAGGAGGCACAACATGCCTTTTGCCTTTCTCAGGGTGATCAGGTACAGGGGTTGCTTTTATTTGATTTTGAGAGCGAGAGACACAGTTTGGAATTTAGTGAAGAGTTTTTCCCTTGGTCTTGCCGAACAAGGCAGGACAAGAGGAAGCAGGGGTCTTTTACAGTTTTCAGGTTGGTGATTGAAAAGAAAGATCGCTCAGATCAGAAAGGAGTGGTTTTTTTTTTTTTTTTTTTTTTTTTTTTTTTTTTTTTTTTTTTTTAAACAAGGTTTAGAGACTTAGTGTATATCACAAGGATGCGGCCCTGGGACAGGATGCAGGAAGAGCCTTATCAGGAATCAGTAGGGCCTGTTACTGTCTGTGGGCGTGACTCCTTCCCAGGCCCTCGGGAAAGGGTTTTGAAAATAGGAAAAACCAGTCAGACTGTCCCCACCCTGGGTGCCACTGGGTGCCACAGGGTGCCTGCGGGCGCCTTGGGAAGCCTATGCACGCCGAGTGCCAGGCCTCC